>BSBM01001314.1:600000-1002500 GCA_027924585.1 Larix kaempferi
TCATTTATATTGTAAGTGTCATAACTTATACTTGATGGGTTATTAGACCACCTTGTTTGGGGTCGGCCCTGTATAAGTCATGTGGGTCAAAGGGTTATTAGACCACCCTATTGGGGGTTGGCCATGTGGGTCAAAGGGTTATTAGACCACCCTATTGGGGGTCGGCCCACTGAGCATTATGTTATGTGGTTAAGTTCGAGCCTACATGAGTTAGGTAAAAAGGCAAGTCAAGTCAAGTATAAATAGAGTGCGGGAGGCACTCTATTTGCTCACTCACTTCTCACTCATGCACTCAAGGAGGAGTGGTGCACTTATGGAGGAGGAGGATCTACTTCTAGGTTGTGTCTATCTCTTATGGTTGGTTGTATCATTGCTCTATCTATCTCTGAGGAAGTTATTGGGGTTTTTCACCTTTATGGTTTTCCCCAAGTAAATCTTTGTGTCTCTTGTGTGCTTGCATTATTGTCTCCATGATTGATATGTTGTAGATATGCTGTACATGTTGTTCTCTCAGTTAAGATCCTAGATCAGATTGAAGTAAATTCTAAAAATTTAACAAAAACTAGTACATTGAGTGAGAGTTAGATAGTTTTGGGCTGTCAGCCGCATGCTAAACTAAGCTTCTATTTGGGAAAAAACTGGTACATTAGGTGAGAGTTAGATAGTTTTTCTGCTTTGGGCTGTCCGTTGCATGCTAATTTTAGATGAGATTATAATTTGGAGTGTTCAAATTGTAATTTTGGCGATATAGGTAGCTTTAAAATTGGACATTTAATCTAGAACATGCAATCCCAATTGCTGAAATTGCAAAATTGAAGAAATAACAATTTCTAGGAAGAATTTTAACATTTATCCAAAATTCGTCGGAAAAGCGGGGCGTTTACTACGTGGAAATCTACGGGAAATAACAATTTCCTAGGAAGAATTTTAACCTTTATCCAAAATTCGTCGGAAAAGTGGGGCGTTTCCTACGTGGAAATCTACCGATATAAATCTGCAGATTAGCATTGCCTTTACTAAATTGTATTGCATTGAAATAAAAAAAGTAAAGGCATGGCCGAGAGGGGATTCTTCTGGTTCCGAATAAAGTTGTGCATGTGTAATGCTAATCCAATGTTTGGACTGATGATTCCTATGGAAAATGTAGAGATGTGTATTCTTCCATTATGCACCGATTATGAGAAAGAAGCTCTCAATGGCAGTGCTACAAGAAGCGGTATTCTGTTGTGGATATTTAACATCGAGGAGGGAACATAAAACACATTCACCTTGAAATTCTTGCCAAGTTTTAGGTTCTAAGACTTATTTATAAGCATGTAAACTATTGTAGCATACATCTTATCAGACTCATCAGTTTTTGATATGTTTGCAAGTAATAGAAGAACAGTTCGCATTCTTGCATATTGTCTGTGCGTATTTGTGTTTAGTTGTATTGCGTAATCCTGCTTTTGCTCATTCTGTTTATTAAGCTTCCACCATAACAAAGCCGACTCATTTGGTCGAACAATTGTCCCCCTCATGCTTCCTCGACACGACCCAGATCATTGGTATCAGAGTGCACATAGTTTTTCATGCTTATGTTTTGCATATACAATTCTCTCGAAGTTACCTTACTTATGTCGGTTCAAACTCGCTCGCAATCTCAGCAATACAAGAAAACGCGATCTCCAGAAATGACAGAAGAAATAGACGATAGACATGCAGTCGACAAGACAACACAGTTTATTGGGAAAGCTCTAGCTCGACAATGGAATGAAGTGTTAACCCAGTTCAACGAGATTCTCTTGCGATTCACTTTGACATCTAGAGGATCCTCGATGAGAACTCACTCCGATAAAATCAGCCCCTTCAAAGTGCAAATGAATCTAGACATACTAAATCTTGAAGGTAAGATTGACGTGGAATCCATTGACAATTGGGTATTACAATTGGAATCCTATTACACTGTAAATCAACTCTCGGAAGTAGATAAGATCACCATTGCATCCTTCAAGATGTATACCTTCGTACACTGCTGGTGGGATAACCTCTCGACAAAGATGAAGAAAAGCAGAGAACCCATCGAAACATGGGATAAATTCGTCGAACACATCTAGAAGGAATTTTACCTGCTGAAATACCTCGAGCAGCAGTATAAGAAGTGGCAACAGCTAAGGAAATGGAAATACCAATCAGTACAGGGTTACACCGACGATTTCTACCGACTTATGGCAAGACTTGGTGTCCAAGAAGAAGATAAATTGCTTGTTCTAAAGTACACCAGCAGATTGCCACAGTACATCCAGTAGGAGATGGAATTTCTAAATATCAATATGCTTGCGGATGCTTTCCACTACGCCAGCAAACTAGAAACCAAGCAGAAAGGAAAAGCACGTTTCGTGACAAAGCCGACATCAGGACAACCAGCTGACAAGAAGGCACCAGCCGACTTCGACTTAGTTGAAATATTCTCAGCTGACATTGCCAAAGCCTGACAACAGTAAGAAGCCTTTTCACAAGAAGGAATGTAGCAAACAACCACTGATCGAAAAATGGTGTGATTACCACCACTCATCCTGGCATGATATGTTTGAATGCAAAGCTCAGAGGACATTTCTGACGAAAGTGTCGACCTCTAATGCATTCGACAAGACGGTGGAAGAATCGGATCAACACGTGACGACCCTTTTGACCTCGACCACTCGATCATCCTCGACTATGGTCGATGAGGAGGAACGAGAATGCTTGTTCCATACACGTATATGGGTCTGAAGCAACCCATTGCATCTGATTGTGGACAATGAGAGCCAAAAGAACTTCGTTTATGAAGAACTGGTGAATAAATTAGGTCTTGTTACCACTCTGCATCATCAACCTTACAACATCGGTTGGATCAAGGATCGAAAAGAACTACGAATCACTCAACAATGCAAGCTCTCCTACTTCATAAAGCCTTTTGAAGATGAAGTACTCTATGACATGGCACCACTCTTCGTAGTCGATGCCCTATTTGGGAAACCTTACCTCTAGGATAGACATGGAAGTTATCCATCACGGCCTCAGAAGGTGATTGTCAGAATCCGAAATTGATGGTTCAGTATACCAGAGCAGCAACCTACACCGATGGTTGCATTGATATCTTCCAAACACACAAAGAAGCTCATTAATCATGCTCAGGATTTTGCATTAATCATGATCAAGCTGCAACATTTTAAGAAGAGTACAACGATGAGTCAAGTCACTGACCAATGCAGTTCTCGATAGAAGCAACAAGTCAATCATATTCTTGATGAGTACCAAAACCTCTTTCAAG
This sequence comes from Larix kaempferi, assembly GCA_027924585.1. Lineage (NCBI taxonomy): Eukaryota > Viridiplantae > Streptophyta > Pinopsida > Pinales > Pinaceae > Larix > Larix kaempferi. Next base: position 603,293 of record BSBM01001314.1, read on the forward strand.
CTCCATACGGAGTACCTCAACATTTCCAGGTAAAACACTCCATTAAACTTGTTCGTGGATCTTCTTTTCGTAACACATCTATTTATAGAAGATCCATTCTCGAAAATGAAGAGATTCATAGACAAATCCAAGAATTAATCGACAAAGGTCATATCCGATCCAGCTCCTCTCCTTGTGGAAGTCCAACCGTCTTAATTCCAAAGAATGGAGGGACTTGGCACATGTGCATCAACTATAGAGCTCTCAACAAAATATTAGTGAAGAATCAGTACCCTCTATTGCGGATAGACGAGCTCATCGACTATCTGAAAGGTGCTAAATTATTTACTAAGCTCAACCTCAAGTCGGGATATCATCATATTCCAATCGAGCCCTCAGATGTGTGGAAAACTGCTTTCAAGACCAAGGAAGGATTGTTTGAATGGTTAGTGATTCCTTTCTCCTTAACCAACGCACCTACGACCTTCATGCGACATATGGATAACCTTCTGCGACTTTTCATCAGCAAATGGGTTATTTTCTATCTTGACGACATATTGATTTTCAATCGATCATGGGAAGAACATGTCGGACATCTTTGACAAGTCCTCGACACTCTCCAGCAACATCGGCTCTATCTGAACATGGACAAGTGCTCTTTTGCGATAACCAACATCAAATATTTGGGGTATGTAATTGATTCTGTAGGCATTCACGTTGATCCAGACAAAGTACAAATCCTCAAAGATTGGCCTAGTATGAGAAACATTCAAGAACTAAGAAGTTTTCTTGGTTTAGAGAATTTCTATCGACGATTCATACTCAGCTTCAGTCACATAGCCTGGCCCTTGAATCTGTCGATGAAGGGAAATGGGAAAACTTTCTTCCAATGGATAGAAACACATCAAGCATCTTTTGAACAGCTCAAACATAGGCTCTGCACTGCACCAGTACTTGTGTTACTTGATTTGCATCAGACCTTTGAGATTGAGACAGACGCATCGAACTATGTCTTGGGTGCAGTGATCACTCAGTCTATTCACCCAGCCACTTTTCATTCCATGACTTTTAACGACACGGTTATAAGATACTCCACGTATGAAAAAGAACTACACACCATTGTGTAAGCTCTCAAGCAATGGAGGAATTACATCCTTGGCAAGAAAACGATCATTCTCACTGATCACAAGCCTCTACAGTTCAGTCCAACACAATCAAAGTTGTAGACAAACTAACAACTCAAGTGGATTAATTACCTACAACAATTCCAGTTGGTGATTAAGTATCGAAAAGGAAAATCTAATGCCACCACAGATTGCCTCATTCGACCACCCATTACTCTCCTTTTGACAGTAATGTGTATGCAGGGATACGACATGACCACTTGGAAACAGTTGTACGAGGACAACAATGACTTCTCAGTAGTCTACCGATAGTTACAGACTAACAAGTTGTCGACCTCAGACTCCGACTACTTCCTAAAAGATACCTTGCTATACAAGCTTGGACAGCTTTGCGTACCGATTAGTGAACAACGATAGCAGCTTATTTGGGACGTGCACAACAGCAAGACTGCAGGACATTTTGGAGTAGCAAAGACACTTGCTATTCTACAGAAGTATTTCTTATGGCCTACACTTAAATCTGACGTCAACAAGTATATTCAATCATGCGTGGTTTGTGCCATTGCTAAGTCACCTAATTGATGACAGGGATTGTACACACCTCTGCCAGTTCCTAGTCGACCATGGGAATCTATTTCTATGGACTACTTGATGGGTTATCCTACTACCAAACATCAACATGACGCGATATTAGTAGTAGTCGACCAATTTTCCAAGATGTCCATTCTCATACCATGTAAGAAGACTATGACAGCGTAGCAGACCGCTCAGCTCTTCTTTACACATGTTTGGAAACACTTTGGTTGACCCACAACAAACATTTCCGACCGAGATGCCAGATTCGTCAGCATCTTTTGGAAGACCCTCTGGAAACAACTAGACACACGACTGTCATTGTCGACAGCTTTCCACCCTCAGACCGACGGACAGACAGAAGTTGTAAATAACTTGGTAGTACAACTGCTTCGCATGTACAATCACCAGCATTGACGCACATGGGATAATATTCTTCCATACATACAGCATAGATACAATCGTGCTCAGCACAACTCTACAAGAAAGAGTCCATCTGAGATCTATTATGGATTTCAGCCCTGAGAGCCTATCGACTTGATCAGCTCCTCGACATAGCCAAACTCCGACACAGAATGCAGCCAGTGAGTATTTGATAAAGCAGTCAAGTTTCGAGAACATATTTGCGACATTAAACGACAAACACAGGATATGTTGCACAGAGCAAACGAGAAAGCTAAGGCCGGACATGACAAGTATCATATACCTCATTCATTCTGAATTGGAGATAAGTTCTGGCTACATCTAAAGAAGGAGCGCTTCACTGGTCCTTTCAAGGAGCTCAAGCCTTTGCGATACGGTCTGTATAGTATTCTTCGACAGACTGGAGAAAATGCTTTCCAGCTCGACATTCCTGCTTGCCTGGGTCTGCATCTAGTCTTCAATGTGGATCTACTTCGACTATACCATGCACCTTTGTTGGAACAGAACGAATTCTCCACTGCAGCACCCGAAGACATCCATCCAGATGTTCAGGAGCCTCTTCCTTCTGACACTATTGTGGGACGACGAGTATGCCTTATAAGGACGAACTCCATTCCCTTGTTTCAAGTTGCCAAAGCTGGCCAAATCCCTTCTCAAGGAAAGTGGTACTCTGCTACTGAAGTGACCGACAAGTTTCCTCACCTTCATGACCAAACAATGGGGTCCATTGTTTCTTAAGGAAGGAGGTCTGATCCATATCGTGGTTGGCATTTGTTGTCGAATTCTAACTTTGACACATCCTCAACCAGTCATTGTTGTTGATATAACTTTGACAAGTTTCGACGTGACATGACATCGACAACTCCAACACTGTGACATGTTTCGATTTCGACACAACTCCGACGAGTCTCGACTTCGACATACTGTGACATGTTCCGCATCTTTGGCATGTTCTATAATCTTGCAGTTTGTGACATCGACAAGTAGCATCGATATACGACCAGCGACTGTCGAACTTTGACAGACTATCTCTCCGTCTTCTAGTCGACTGTAATGGTTGAACAGTTCAACAATTCTAACTTCTTCTTTGTAGCTGAACATAATGGGAAGGCACCCATGCATCTCAGACTTCTTTATAAGCATGTAAACTATCGTAGCATACATCTTATCAAAATCATTAGTTTTTTATCTGTTTGCAAGTAATAGAAGAACAATACGCATTCCTGCATATTGTTTGTGCGTATTTGTGTTTAATTGTATTGTGTAATCTTGCTTTTGCTCATTCTATTTATTAAGCTTACGCCATAACAGATCCGACTCATTCAGTCGAACTGTTTTCCCCCTCGTGCTTCCTGGACACAACTCGGATCAGAGTGTCTCTCAGATAGCGAGGTGTACTATCTATATAGGCGCAAAACACATACGCATTTTTCTTGTACAAAACACGTGTGTGTTTTGTTGTTATATAACGTGTACTCATTTTTATCTACTAACGATTATAAGCATTTAAGAATGTAGCTCCATGGCTAACAAATCATTGAATATCTTTTGACACAACCTATGTATAACCCCGTAACACCCCGTTGTTGCCACAACCTGATTATGAAAATTGTGGGGCCCCTCCTTTTCTCTTAATAGAGTTTTATAGTTTAAGTCTTCCTAGAAAATCCTAACTTCTAACTTAGTTTTTTCCAAAGGATCGAGCAAAGAAGGCCTTCTCTCGCTAATTAAAAAATCAGCTTTTGGAGCCGAAACGATCGGCGAAACTCGCCTAGTTGGGCCGAAATGGTCGGAAGCGTCTTTTAAGTTTACACACATTTCCTGTTTTGTAGAAACTCACCGAATCGAGCCGAAACTGTTGGAGGAACTTAGTCATTTCCGCCGAAATGATCAGAGCGTTTTTCTTTTTCTTTTTGAACACTTAGATGTTTTCTCACCTTTTGGGCGTGGAAGAGATTGGCGAAATTGGGATATTCGAGCCAAAATGGTCGCTAGAAATTGTTAATTTGGTCTGATGCGTCCTGGCGTAGAAGAGATCGGCGAAAAGGATATACAGTCGTGATACATTCCGGCTGAACTTGAAAACAACCATAAAAACTCACCTCTTGCAAGCTGAAATTTGCCAAGAGCCGTCATCGACACATTTTACAAATTCATCACCGACACGTTTCGCAAAGACTGAACAAGTCCTGCCGAAACGGTCGGCGGCGAAACTTTATGAGTAGTGGCACGTAACAAATTTTCCACTGAAACGATCGCAAAATTGCAAGCCGAAACTTGTTGATCGCAATGCATTGGTGTAGTTAGCAAAACATCGCCGATACATTTCGCAAAGACTGAACAAGTCCCGCCGAAACGGTCGGCGACAATCTTTTAGTGGCAACATTAAAAACAATATGCCCTAAGCTTTATTGTCATAGAAGTTTGTTTTTCCTCCTTGAAATATGGTTGTGACTAAGTATCCAATCTACATACATACTAACAACTAATATACACTAACAACAAAAGACTTCGTAAAATTGTTTCAATCTCTAACTTACCAAGTCAACTCAACTTTACTTTACTTTACTTAACTTAACTTAAGAACATAGCAATGTTTTCACTTAACTTAACTTAAGAACATAAGAATGTTTTCTTATATCTGGCATGCATACTCATTTTGGAAAAAGAACTGCAGATATACCCTTAATAGATTTTTCTATTTTCTTCGGCGATCGAACTATGCCTCAGCTTTACTCTTAAATTTTGGTGATCACAGCATTTTAATTTTATTTTAACGTTTGACACTTGTATTAATTTATGGAGACTCGCAATTCCACCCTTGCATGTGTTTTTATTGCATGCCTTATCGCCGGCATGCAGACTTATTAGGCCAAAATAAAACTTCAGATATGTGCTTGAACTAAGCATTTATTTCGGCAAAATCTGGTACATTGAGTGAGAGTTAGATAGTTTTTCTGCTTGGGGGCCGGGGCTGTCCGTTGCACGCTCATTTTAGATCAGCATTTATGAGCAGTATAAGCCTTAACTAAAATGTTCTAGATTTGTCGGACTTCGGCAAAGCAATTCTTGTCCATATCGTAATTTCTTCGGCGATCGAACTATGTCTAAGCTTTACTCCTTTTACATTTTGTTGATCACAGCATTTCAGTTTTATTTTAACGTTTGATACTTGTATAGTTGTATGAATTCCACCCTTGCATGTGTTTTTATCGCTGGCATGCAGGCTTATTTAGCCAAAATAAGCCAAAATAAAACTGCAAGCATGTCCTTGAACTAAGCTTTTATTTGCGGTTATGACGCCATTTTAGAATCCGTTAGTTGCATGCGGATATATGACTTCGGCAACAACTGGTACATTGAATGGTACATTGAATGAGAGTTAGATAGTTTTTTCTAACAAGAAACAAGCAAAATGGTTATGCACGCTAATTTTAGATCTATGCCTAAGCTTTAGTCCTTTTAAATTTTGGTGACTCGCAATTGATAGTTTTATTTTAACGTTTGATACTTGTATTAATTTATGGAGACTCGCAATTGATCCACCCTTGCATGTGTTTTAATCTCTGGCATGCAGACTTAAGTGACTGAGAGTTAGATAGTTTTTCTGCGTTGGGCTTCCAGTTGCACGCTAAGTTTTAGACAAGCGTTTCCATACTAAATAAATCTGCAGATTAGCATTTCCATACTGACAGTCTTTTTCGGAAATCTGGCTATATAAACCTGCGTTACTGAATTGTATTGCATTGAAAGAAAAAAAGTAAAGGCATGGCCGAGAGGGGATTCTTCTGGTTCCGAATACAGTTGTGCATGTGTAATGCTGATCCAATGTTTGGACTGATGATTCCTATGGCGGATGTAGAGATGTGTATTCTTCCATTCTGCACCGATTATGAGAAAGAAGCTCTCAATGGCAGCGCTACAAGAAGCGTTATTCCGTTGCGGATTTTTGACATCGACGAGGGAACAGAAAACACATTCACCTTGAAATTCTGGCCAAATTCAAGGTACTATGTTTTAGTAGATGGACGGAACGAATTTGTCCGCCAGAAACAACTCAACGAAGGTGATAGATGGGTGGAACGAATTTGTCCGGCGGAAAGAACTTAACAAAGGTGATATTCTCACGTTTTGGCGGGATGAAATCGATGGTCAGTTCAAGTTGTGCATAACCGGCCTTGAATGGCATTAAGCTTGTCAAACCGTTTTGGTTTTGTTTGAATAAGATAGACTCGCTTCTCGTATTGTTGTGTTTTCTTAAGCTTTCTGTATCTCTGAAAAACTGAAAACTGGTCCGAGATTCTTAGGTTGAGTTTCTCAGACCGTTTAATTATTGCTCAATTCTTCAGTAGTTCAGTAGTTGCAGAGATTTGCGGACCGACAAAAGAAGAATAGTTGCATTGAACAATAGTATAACAAAATTTTGGGTGGTTTCTCTTATTGATCTGGTTGAAGCACTCAAAGGAATAGCTCAAGATACAACCAATGCATCATATATAGATACACATTCACTCCCTTCACTAGATGCATGCAGATCAAATAGATAAATAACAAAAGAATAATAAGTACAATGTGTGTATTTTGGTAATATATATTTTTTTGTCCATGATAAAAACAATAACAATGAAAAAGTTCTCTTCATTTATATGTTGATTTAAGATATTTAAAAAACATATATATTAACGCATAAATGTTAATTAAAAGGGCCATTATTATTGGTCTTCTTTTAACCAAGTTATATAGAATTATTTTGGAAAATAAATTAACATATTGTGAGAAAGTCATGGAAAAATTACTAAAACCGGATAGATTTTAGAATTTATTTTTCAATTGTAGATCATCCAAGTACACTTAGTATTATTGCCTAGGAATGTCATAATAATCAAACAAATCTTGTCCATTTAACCATTGACTTAACAAAATATTTGTATATGGTGTTTAGATATTATTAGCGTTTGGAATAGATCTTAGAAAAGCTGAAATTTCATTTTGAGTTGAGACCTATTGCTTAAATAATGTTGTAGGAGAATGTTAGTTTAGATATTGTTAGTCCGAGATGTAGACTAGGCTGAAATAGTTTAGAGCTATATCTCATGTATGATGAATTTTGATTTTATTCTCGAGATGTTTTGAACGATAAAGGTTGCGGACAACTTGAACAAATGTAGAGAAAATTTAAAGCATGTCACATAATATAAGGAATGATGAGGAAAAATTTCTTGAATCCAAGCTAATTGAATGTATCGAGCCTCACAATGAGGATTTCAACAATTCTCACACAACTGTAAAGCAAAACATAAGGAATAAAAGAAATGCAACCAAATTTTATGTGTGTAACATGCAAATGAAACTCCTTGCATCTCTGAAACAAACATGAAATAGTTTAAAAGAAATAATAGAGGAAAAAAAAATTTAAGAATATCTGGTACAAATTTTAATTCTCAACCATCGTAAGCATCACTGATATCAAAAGGAGATCAAACTTCCATTAATTTCATGAATATTTACATATAGACAAAATTGAAGTAAACAATGGATTCACTTAACAGAGGAAACACATCCTTGAACTATTGATGTAACTTTAATCTCATACAATGCCAAATTATAAGGGAAAATTCTGTCTCTCGACTCTACAAAACTAGAGAGAGATACTCTCTCCCTAAAATGCCCATCCCTTTAAACTGAGTACAAGCCACTTTATATAGAGTCTCTAAGTAACTGAATCCGGTTTCTTACATCCTAAAAGAATGGTGAAAAGACTCTATTTACTTTTTTACAAAAAAGACTTTTATACTTGTATTTTCCAACATTTTTTGTGGAACTTAGCATCTTTAATTCCTTTTAATGGAAGTCTTTTTTTCCCCTCATGTAGATATTTGATTGGCTAGGAGGCTATCCAAATGGCCTTACTTGAGGAATGCCATCTTGGTTCATTTGGTACATCATTTGCACATTAATTGGTCGTTCAAGTGGCATGAAAGAAATATGTGGTGGTTGATTTGCAAATTGACCTGGTACTTGTACTAACGGTTGACTTGCTGACTGATCAGATAGTTGGCATGAAGATTAGCCCAATGGCTATGCAATTTATGCTCTAAGTGGAAGCACATGCTTGTGATATTGAATAACCATATTTTAGTCCTTCCCCAATGGATGTCTATGAGATCTCAGAGATTCCAAGGATATCTCTACATCGGTTGTTTTCTCATAGGAGATTTGCCCCAATCTCTTGACCATGTTTCTCAACCCTACCCAGATTTAAAAATAGTTCTTTAGTCTTTCCACTGCATTTTCACCTTCTATTTCTCCTTCCAATGGATCTGGAAGAAATTATTCCTTCCTTTGATTTATATGTTCTTTGTGTTCAACTGTTTAAGTAATCTATTACTTCTAAGGCTTGCATGGGAATAATTTCCAACTGCCTTTCTATTGATTTTAGCTATGTATTAGCTTGAGTTTCCATTTCCATATCATTTTGAATAAACGCAAAATAATCCCACTTTTGTGCGAACCATTCACTAAATTTCTCCCAAACATTATGTCATCCTCCCTCTTACTGACTTCATTTTCTAGTTTAAGGATCCTCCTATCTTTTGTCTCAAGTTCTTTTTTAGCATTGCTAGGCTTGATACTTAGATCATTAACGTCTTATATGGGTTAGGAACTTGACCTCAGATTTTCCTAGTCCTCTTCCATTGAATCTATATCTATGGCCTTTGGAGGGACGACTTTCTATTCACCTGTATCTTTTTCCATATCCGTGGATGTAAGCGAATTCTCTACTGCTTCTACTACACCTGTTTTTGTGGGTTGACTCTCCATTGGAATTGCACGGATTGATCCTGTGGGATGATTCTCTACTAGAATTGCAGGAGTTGATTTTGTAATATCTCCTTTAGTGGATATTTTAGCTCTTTCTAACATCATATTGGAATTTTTCCAATGCAAATTGTCAATATTTTCCATCTCTCTTCAGATAACTGCTGGTATTAAAACATGGTAGCATAAATTCTTTGTTTTTCTTCTAGTACCTGCTTTAGCTCCGCAGCTTGTATTGAGTTTGTGGTAGGAATTTTCAATCTTTTCTTTAGATTGGCTATCTCATTATCATGTTTCTGAATAAGTGATTTGGTATGAGATCCATCTAATAGATCAACTGCTAATGCAACCAATTTTGCCTCCAATGATGTTATGGTGATTTTTTTTAGCCTAGTTGTCCACTTCTTCATCTTGTATAGTTTCTCAAACTTTTCTAGGGCCAATGTAAGATTTCTCTCCTCGTTCTATGATTTGAATATGTATGCACAAATCATGGCATTTCTCCACTTGTGAAAGTCCAATTAATCCAGATTACTAAATTCCTTGAAGTTGCCAATGTATTCCCCATCCCTCCAATCACTCAACTTGACAGGTTTGGGAACTTTTGGCTCAAGGACAAAATGCATGAATGTGTCTTGCTGATGATCATCAACTCTTATTAATATCCTCCACGCAATTGGGATTTCTTGCCTTATGTCTTTCAACATTTTCAATCCCTTTTCTATGATATTTCTGTAACCATTCTCAAGGTCTATTTTCACAAGAACTAGTTCTCCTAATGATGATCCATGTATCTTTTGGGTAAAAATGAACTCAATAGAGGGACAAATAGTATATTGAATGGGAGGTCTTCTTGGGAAATCAGTTTTTTTGTAAGTTTAGTGATCTCTCTCGGAATTTCAATTGACTCTTACACCTCCATGAATGCTGGCTCATCTTCTTCAATTTCTATTCTATCCCTTTTCCGGTCTGGGACTTGCTCAGCCCGATCAATGTCTATCTCTTGAATTTCTTCTACTGCTCTTTTCTGCCCTATCAACTTCTCTTGTCTTTTTTTCTCTTCAAATATTTTTAGAGCTTCTTGGACCTCTTTCTGGGTCTCTTTATTAGCTATTTTCTTCCACAGTGATCGGGCTTCACATGTATATGTTGAGTTTTTATTCCCCAACCTTTGTTTCAAGATAATATGGTGTGGTTCATAGACTTCTTTCTCATCTTTTTCAAGATTGAGTTGGCTTAATTACTCTTCCAAATATTGAGAGTCATTAATCCTCTTATGATAAGAGGCCCCACTTCCTTTGGTAATAGAAATGATCTATGTTGCCTAAAATGCCTAAAATGTAGTTCATCTGAGTAAAATATTTGCCTCACATATTCCATTGTAAATATTCTTGGGGTTAGAAAAGTAGGTAAGTTGTATGGATCTTCCTGAAAGCCATAAACCCTGATGACTATGTGGTCTTCAAAAAGGAACCAATCTCATGTTTGAATCTTAGAAGTGAATTGTAAATGTTTTTTGTTCTCTAGAAGAATCCTTGCGGTTGAGCTACCAAAAATTAAGTTGTATCCAATTCTCATAACTTTATCTGTAAACTCTAAGAAATTACAATTGTCAGGCCTTCTAAGGACTCAAATCATTCCACTCATATATTAGAATTTGTGTTCCCTATTCATCGGTAGTTATCAGAATCGGTTTTTTAAAACTCTCAAAATTATGACAAAATAATATGAAGAACATGTAAGATGGGAATCTAAAGTACTCAATGGATGGAAATTCCTTTATCTGTTCATGGATTACTGTAGCTAGGTGAGTGCAAAGTTCAAAATGAGGAGTATTCCTTCTAGCTTCATTGCTTGAATTAAGAGGAATCCCCAGGATTACTTCATCTACATAATTTTCATCTTCTAAACTCACAATTGTACATACGATAGAAATAGTCATCATAGACCTTTGAGAAAAACTAGTGGTGGCATAAGGAGGCAAGGTAGTAGGAATGACCATACTCAACTCTAAGTGTTTAGATAGAAATTGGTGATGTGCATAGGGTTCGAGGTTGTGAAATGCAATTGCTAGGGGTTTTTCATTAAAAGGATAAGGGGAAAAAGAGTATGGTATGCATAACATCTTCTTAAGTGCATCTCGAGTGATGAAACAAAGGTTCTTTGACATATAAGAGGAAAGGATTTCCCATTTGGTAGGAGAATAGTGTTTTGAGAACCATGCTACCAATTCAGGGAATACGATACATCTAGGAAAATTAGTCTGGGCAAGGTTCAATTTCCATAGATTAAGGTCATCCTGGTGAGCAAATGCTAGGGTTTTGACTTCTTTAATTGTTTCATTTAAATCAGAATCGATGATGATGGTATCGAATACATACACTTCATGGTCATACAAATATTCCTCCCTGATAAATGGGGTTTTGGAAGCTTAAACTTGGGTTTGGGTGCCATATTGAGGAGACTGGTTTGGTAAAACTTAGTGAAAATTAGGGTAAATTTTCCAGAAATTAGGGATTTACTGAATTAGTGGCATACAATGGGTTTTAGTAGTAATGTTGGATAACCATGAGAGAGGAAATACCCAGATGATAGCTGGAGGCTAAGTTGGAATGCTTGGATGCTGACTTGGATGCTAACAGATTATAAAATCATATCTAACCGATCTGAGATACATAACACAACTACGAGATTATAGATTTATTGATAAACCATGCTGTGATAACATCCATTCAATTATAATGCAATAACGCATATTCAATCACACTGTGACAAGTTACAAAAGCGACAAAGACATAGACAAAACGATCCTTCTCATTACTCATCACTCTGTATTACACATCACAGAGTTAGGGATACACATCCATAGAACAATTACCAGGTTAGATTCAGATATCAAAATCAAGATAAAAAAATATTAGAGACGCCAAAGATCAGTTCAAATAAGATAACATTCGATAAGATTCCCTTAGGCTTACAATGCTATTCCTATTTATAGGCTCACCTGGTCATTACAAAGGTCGTCTACTTCGCAAAGTGACCCATTAACTAATTAACTAATTCATTAATTACTCTACATTATCCGCTTCACTTCCGCTCTATCTGCTCTGCGACTGGTCCTTTACCCTTGTTGTTGCTCGCTTATCGTTGTTCCTTTTTCGCTTTTCCCCTTTGTCGGTGTTCTTTTGGACCAAAAATCCTTGTTGATGTCCCTCTTGACCAAAAATCCTATGCATTAATCCCCTTGCCAACATGCCCCCAACACAAACTTGTGGCTCTCCCTCTAGCCACCTCAGCTGGACGGTGTTGGTGCATTCACAAGCTTCTTGAACTCTTTGTAGGCTACCTTGATTTGCCCAACAGATTCCTTCATCGTGGCTTTGAGCATTGTGCATTCTTCAACCTCTTTCTCTATCGGGTGCTCACCTCCTATCTACTGCACTTTCTCTAGATTTTTCTTTATATGCATCATTACTGGCATCGCTTCTAGTGCCAGTTGCTCTGGCTTCAACTTTAGTTCATCCAATTACGTGGTTCTTCTTTGTTTTCTTTGGCATGCCTTGTCCATCTATTGCTGTGAGTCTTTTAACTCATTCTCTTTTGTGATTTGAAAAATTAGGGCCATCACTGTGAGCAATCCCCTCAATGTTTCTAATCGCTCTTTTGCTTCTGCAAGTTGCACATTTAGCTGGTGCAACTGCTCATCTTGAACGAGACTTCCCCAAAATTGCAACACTTCTTTCGTTATATGATGTGCCGCTTTTTCCAGCGCAACGATCTGCATTGCAACCTCCTCAATGCTCATATTTCGCGCCTCCACCTGCTCCGATGGTGTGCTTGGCGCTACTTGACCGTCGCTGTGCATTGGATGGGTCGATTCTTGCACAGCAATTTTATCGCCAACAACTTGGCTGCGAGCTTAATCGTCTCATCATTGATCGTGTCCATCAAATATCCATGGGTGTTCTTAACCACTTTGTATTTGAATTTCATTCTTGCTTACAGTTTCTTGTCATTGTCCTTCCTTTGGAAGTATTGCAATGGGTTTACCCCCATTTTGGGTAACCAGGTGATTTTGGAGATCATATCCACATTGATGGGGATCTTCGTATGAGGCAATAGATATCCAGCCTAGAGACATACAAGAAATTGCTTGATGCATGCATTCACCTCCGTCGATCGCCCAAAATGTGGCATGTGAATAATTGATAGCAGTCCTGATTTCACTAGCCCTAATTCGCATGGAATTGGCTCTCTTCTAATTAGTCCTCCTTCCTCCTGGACTTGTCTAAATTTGTCGCGGCTGCATTCGAGGTATGCCAGGATGTCGTGGTTGTTGTATTGTAGTTTTGGCAATCACTACAACATATCTCCAGTGGTGTGGACACCCTCCGCAGTTGCTAGCTCCACCATATTGTTAATTTTTTAGCTTAATTCAACATACTCTAGGATCTTTACTGAGAGAATAACATTTACAGCATATCAAGCATAACTATGCATATCAATCACACCAAGCAATCACCTGAGACAATAGACACACAGAGTTTCACTAGGGAAAACCATAAAGGTGAAAAACCCGACAACTTCCTCAGAGATAGAAAGAGTAATCATACAACCCAGGTACAAGAGATAGTCCTCCTAGTAGTTAATCCTCCTTCCTCACTTGTGTGCCACTTTCTGGTGAGTGTAGAAGTGAATAATGAGATGATCAAATAGAGTGCCTCCCACACTCTATTTATACATGACATGTCCTGCCTAATAACCTAGCAAGGTCGACTTATCCAACTCAGTCTAATAACCCATGGTATAACTAATTAGGGCCGACCCCACACTTGGTGGTCTAATAACGTATCACATGCAAGTTGAGACACTTGCGACACTTTTCAATACAAATGAAGACACTTCCGTATAGAGGAATAATAACATCTCTATAGGAGTACAATATACATAGGTGAAATACATTCCGAAGTTACAATTACATCAACACTCCCTCTTAACTAGGAAGGTATTTGTTGACATAGATCTGCTAGCACAAGTCCTATTCTCTGGATCATCATCACTAGATCATCATCATCGAATCATCTTCATCGTCATAGCTGCTGCTATCTCAATCAATCTTTGGTCTACTTGTCATAGGAAGTTCTACATAGCCAATCCTTTTTCATACTGGATGTAGGCCCACCACCTATAGGTCTTCATCATCGCTGGTCGTACTGTGGAATCCTCAGGGCTTATTACATGTGTCAACAAAACCATAAAAGAGTATCCCAGGATCCTTTATGTGCCTAGGCACGACCGACAAGATCTCCTAGGGTGCTATTACATGTTGACTATCACAAAACCTTAAAAGAGTGTCCTGACTAGCAAGAACTCTAAAGAGCATCCGAGGCCTTTTACGTCACTAGCGCAACCTAGCCGGATCTCCAGGACATATTACATGTGACCCCTACAACAAAACCTTAAAAGAGTGTCTTGACTAGCAAGAACTCTAAAGAGCATCTGAGGCCTTTTACATGTCTAGAACAACCTGTGGTTGTCTGGATCTCCAGGGCATCTAATATTTGGTCATGGAAAAACCTCAAAAGAGCATCCCAGGACTGATTACGAGCACACAGCTCAACCTATCGGATCTCCCGGGGCGTTATTATATGCCATAGGAAAAAACCTTCAAAGAGAGTTCGGCAGATATCCCACGGCGCTATTATATGCCATAGGAAAAACGTCGAAAGAGTATATACAAACCTCCCAGGACGCTATTATATGTCCTCCCAAGAAAAACCTCGAAAGAGCATTTTCCAGATATCCTAGGGCGCTATTATATGGCATAGGAAAAACCTCGAAAGAGTATCTGCAAATCTCCCAGGGTGCTATTATATGCTTATCTACACAACCTGTCCACGGCCATAGAGTATCAACCTGATACTCACCATACATCATCCTGATGTACATCATCGCATGATCATCCTGATCATCATCATAGCATCATCCTGATGCATATCATCTGGATCAACATCTTGAAGCTCATCATCCATGATCATCCTGATCATCATCATAGCATTATCCTAATGCATATCATCTAGAGCAACATCCTGAAGCTCATCATCCATGATCATCCTGATCATCATCACAACATCATCCTGATCATACAATGTATCCACCTGATACATGTCATCATACATGATCTACCTAATCATACAATGTATCAACCTGATGTGTATTATCATACATGATCTACCTGATCATACAATGTATCCACCTGATACATACACAAATACCTGATCCAGCTGATCTTATAATGTATCCACCTTATACATATACAAATACATGATCCAACTGATCATATCAAGTATCCAACATGATGCATATACAGAGCAGTAACTGGAGCATCTTCCTGATGATCATCAACCAGTGTTTACATCCATAGATATGGGAAGGATCCTCCTCTCACCATGCTTGGAGTGGCTCCAGCAAATGTGTCCATCACTTCTTCCTCGAAGTGTTGTCAATATGAAGAACACCAAGCCTCTCTCTAAAGTACTCGAACTTCACTCTGGCTAGTGGTTTCATCAATACATCTGCAACCTACTCATCCATCGCAACATACAGGAGCTTCACTACTCCTCTCTGCACCATATCCCTGATATAGTGATCTTTGATATCAATGTGCTTCGACCTATTGTGGAACACCGAGTTCTCAGACAGCTTCACACAACTCTAGTTGTCACAAAAGATACCAGTAGCCTCCAATGGGATATCAAATAACTCAGATAGTAGCTTCCTAAGCCATACTGGCTCACAACTAGCCGAACAAGCTGCAACATACTCTACCTTGGTTGTACTCAGTGCTACACAGGATTGCATCCTGCTAAATCAATAGATCACACCTGATCCCATACTGAAGCAACACCCAGAAGTGCTCTTCATATTTGTAGCACTACCTGCCCAGTCCGAATCAACATAACCCTACAGGTTAAACTTTTGATTTGCATCATACTTGAGCCCATAATCAATTGTACCCTTTAGGTACCTCAGAATATGCTTTACAACAACCAGGTGAACACCTCTGGGATCCATTAGGAACTGGCTCAATGTGTTCACCGCAAAGCAAATATTAGGTCTCATGTTCATTAGGTACATCAAGGACCGAATCATCTGACGATACATAGTGACATCAACATGATCAAATGAAGCATTACACAGAAGCTTCATGTTCGATTCCATAGGTGTTGCCATGGCCTTGTAGTCCATCATCCCGAACCTCTTCAATATCTCTACTGTATACTTCCCTTGTCCAAGCAAGATCCCATCTGCACTCTGCCACACCTCCATGCCTAGAAAATAGTGCATCATCCGCAAGTCCTTCATCTCGAAATCGGCAGCAAGCTTCCTCTTGGTATCGGCAATCAATCCATCCTCACCTGTAACAAACAGGTCATCCACATATAGAAGTAGTATCACAAGATTTCCTTCCTCAACCTTGTAGTAAAGGTTGGAATCTGCTTTACTCTTAGTAAAGCCAAAACTGGATAGAAAGCTGTCTATCCTACCATACCAAGTCCTAGGAGCTTACTTCAAGCCATACAAGGCTTTCTTTAATCTGCACACATATGACTCCTTGTCATGTGTCTCAAAACCAAGTGGCTGCTCCACATACACTTCCTCCTTGACTACACCGTTCAAGAAAGTTGTCTTGACATCCATCTAGTGTATCTTCCATTTCATCACTCCAGCTAGGGAAATAACTGATCTAATGGAAGTGTACACAGAACTGATCTAATGGAAGTGTACCTGGCTATAGGAGGAAAAGTTTCTTCATAGTCTATCGCCTCTTTCTAGGAGAAGCCACGAGCTACAAATCTCGCTTTGTACTTTTCTATGCTTCCATCTGCAACATGCTTGATCTTGTAGATCCACTTGGAAGTTACAACAGACTTCCCTTCAAGTCTTGGGACTACATCCCAAACATCATTCTTCATGATCGACTTGTATTCCTAGACCATGGCATCCTTCCATTCTTTCTTTTACGTTGCTTCTTCATAACTGGATCGTTCTTTGTTCATAATATCATAGAGTACGGCAACATAGCTGGTATGAGAGCTAGTCCTCTTCCTTTCTCTGTGTTCTTCTTCTGGAATGCCATACCTTTCTGCATCTTGAATGAGCTCTCTAGCCCATGCAGGTTTCCTCTTGTGAGAGTTCTTCTCATAGGGTGGATCTACAGGTTCTTGTGGATCTTCTATTTCATGATCTGCATCTGGAATTGCTTCAGTCATATTGGTGTCTTGAAATATGGTTTCCTTTGGTTCTTCATGATATTCAATAGGTGTCTTCCTTGACTTGATGAAGGATGAGTTCTCATCAAATGTTACATCCCTACTGACATCAATCTTCTTAAACCCAAGAAAGTATATTATGTAATCTTTCGATCTTTCACTGTACCCCACAAAGATGCGCTTATTTAATGAGGGATATAGCTTTCTCCTCCTTTCCTTTGGAACATGTGTATATAATGGACAACCAAATATTCTGAGATGGATGACTTCAGGTTTCTTACCAAAGAATACTTCTTTTGGTGTCTTGTTGTCCAATATCTTGTGAGGTGTTCTATTCTGCACATATACAATTGTTCTAGCTGCTTCTGCCCATAGATGCATAGGCAGATCCTGGTCATGTAGCATTACCCGTGCTGCTTCCATGATTGTTTTATTTTTTCTTTCTGCAACCCCATTATGTTGTGGATTTTAGGGAGTAGTTAAGTCCCTCTTAATCCCTGAATCACTACATAACTTCTTGAAATCTCATGAAGTGAATTCTCCGCCATTATCGAATCTGAATGTCTTGATATTCCTATCAGTTTGATTTTCCATCAAGGTTTTGAATTCCTTGAACTTATCGAACACTTCATCCTTATTCTTCAAGAAATAAACCAAAGTATTCCTAGAGAAATCATCAATGACAGAGACATAGTATACATACCCACTCAGAGAACTGGATGACATCGGACCGCATACATCGGAGTGGATAATTTCCAAGATCCCTTTAGCTTTTCTTTCACTGCTTGGAAATGCCTTCTTAATGTTATTTCCTTTTGCACATCTTTTGCAAATACGATCATGTATTGTCTTGATTTTAGGAAGACCCTCCACAGCTTTACTTGCAATTGGTAGTGCTCTATAGTGCACATGTGCAATCCTTCTATGCCAAAGTTCACTTGGATCCATGGATTCATGTACCATGTCATGTTTAGGTTGTTTCTTCAATTTGTACAACCCTCCCTCTTGCTCTCTAATCACTACTGCATCATCTATAGTTTTACCCTTTGGCCACATTAGGACTTGGCCATCTACAAATGCAACCCTCATGCCTTTTGCATCCAATGCAGATATGGACAGTAGGTTCTTCTTCAGCCTAGGTACATATAGTACATCTTTACTCTTCAAATATTTTCCAGAGTCTAGGTTGTAGGAGGATTCACCACTTCCCTTGATAAGGGTATTGATAGTCATCCCCAAGTTTCACCTTATGGGGTGACTCATCTTCAAATAGATTTGCAAAAGATTCTTTAAACCCAGTCATGTGTTTGGAAGCCCCACTATCAATAAGCCAATCATTACATCCATCAAAGATAGTACCTGTAAGAGCAGAGATTAGAACATATTCATCTTCAGTTGATGAAGCATCACTTTCTGCCCTAGCCTTCTTCTTGGGAGGTTCATCATCCTCAGCAGCATGAGCATGGTACCTCTTCTTGCTATCCTTCTTCTTCTTGTTGTTGTTCTTTTTTTTCTTAGGACAATCTGAGGCAAAGTACCCCTTCTCATTGCATGTAAAACATCTTAGATCTTTCTTATCTTTATGATAATGATGGTGTGAATATCTTTTGTTATCAAATGGCTCTCTCTTGGTCTTTCCTTTCTTGGTGTGTGCTATGAGAGCTTGATCTTCATTTCCCATCTTCTCTTCTCGAGCTACAAGCCTAGCCTCTTCTTGTGAACATTCTTCCCATAGTCTACTGAAGGAGATCAAATTCCTTCTTGCATAAATTCCTTGGATGAAGGAATCCCATGACCTAGGTAGGCCATTCAAAGTGGTCATAGCAACTTCACCATTATCCACTACTTCATCCATAGCTTCAAGTTGTTCCTTGATTTGAGAGACCTTAGAGAAATAGGATTGAATGGTCTCTCCATTCTGAATCTTTACCCCTTTCAGTTGGTTCCGCAGAGTCATCTTCTAATTTATGTTCTTCCCTTCAAACAGCTAGGTCAGGGAATCAAACATCTCCTTGCATGTATTTAGAGATGACACATGTGGTATGAGGTGGTCATTGATAGAATCCATAATGATCCTCTTTTCCTTGACCAAGTTCTTCTTATGCAAGGCCTTAGCCTCTTCTCCCTCTGGGACAAGGACCTCTTCACTTATGTAAGTATCCAATTAACTTTCTTCTAGGATTAACCCAATCCTATACTTCCATGCTCGGATGTTATCAGCCCCTTCAAGCTTATCCTCAAGCTTGGTTTGCTGAGACATCTTAAAGAGTACTTCAAATGGAAATAGAAAAGATTTAGGTCTTATCACTTGATTTGGATCTAGTGCTGGATTAGGGTTTGTTAGAGAAACCCTAAAAATTCAAAATGTGAATTTCAAACTTCTAAAAGGATAGCAAGATGCGCCTTGATGAGTTGATCAGCCTGGTATATTCAGAATTTGAAATCTGCAAAGTTTCACCCTTCAGAAATGTCTTTTAGTCTTCCCGGATTCACTAGGGAGGACCCTGAATTAGGGTTTGAGTTTCGTGGAGCTTCACCCAACCAAAAAGTTTGATCCAAATCTCTAAACTTTGATTTTTCCAAGGTGCTTCTAGCTATGGTCTTAGAATTCAGAAATTCCTATTTTTGTGGAAACCCTAATTTTTAGGGCCAAAAATGAAAGTGCCCAGGATTGAATTCTGATTGGACAGAAAGATGCACCTTGTTGAGGAGAGTCAAAATACCCTACTGCCTTTCAAGCTCTATGGAGAGAAACCCAATAAACAAGAAACCCTAGTTTTCGCAACTGCATAGTGTCTTCTTCTCAGGTTAGCTCTGATACCATGTTAATTTTTTAGCATTAATTCAACATACTCTAGGATCTTTACTGAGATAATAACATGTATAGCAAATCAAGCATAACAATGCATATCAATCACACCAAGCAATCACATGAGACAATAAACACACAGAGTTTCACTGGGGAAAACCATAAAGGTGAAAAACCCCACAACTTCCTCAGAGATAGAAAGAGCAATGATACAACCCAAGTACAAGAGATATTCCTCCTAGAAGCTACTCCTCCTTCCTCACTTGTGCGCCACTTTCTGGTGAGTGTAGAAGTGAATAATGATATGATCAAATAGAGTGCCTCTTGCACTCTATTTATACATGACCTGTCCTTCCTAATAACCTAGCAGGGTCAACTTGTCTAACTTAGTCTAATAACCCATGGTATTACTAATCGGGGCCGACCCCACACTTGGTGGTCTAATAACTCATCACATGAAAGTTGCGACACTTGTCAATACAAATGATGACACTTCCATATAGAGGAATAATAACATGTCTATAGGAGTTCAATACGCATAGGTGAGATACATTCCAAAGTTACAATTACATCAACATATATTGTACTTGGCATTCTTTCCAATTTTTACCTCCAGAGCCCCTTCTTTCCTTGATGGTATGTAACCGGGAAAGTCCGCTATGGTCGGACCTCTTCCTCTTGATGTTTTCCTTTCTTCCTCTGTGGCGCCTGATGTGCCCGCCTCTCCTGTAGTTGCAGCATGTGTTGAGCCGCGGGTAGTTTTCATTCTCCTTTCGGTATCCGCTGGCCGGCTAGTGCTTCTTTGCTTCCTAAATATCCATGCTAGTGCAGATGCAATTTCGAGTTTCTCATGGACAATTGTTTTCATCGCCCTAGGTTGTTCTTGCATGCTCAGGCTGGAAATCATGTGTGTCATTGCAAATCTTTGAATTCAACTCTTCACTTAGCTTTGTTCTGCTACTTTATTCACCAATTCTCACAATGCACAATGAGTCAGAATGTCCATCTATGCATGCTTTTATAGCCATCGAATTGATTTGAACAATGATTACCCAAATATGCCATCGATTTTCCAAATACTGCACACTCATTGGTCATTAAATGCATCTTCATCCACTTGCACCTTCATTTTTCGTGTATTAAATGCTGCATTGATTTCCCGATTTGACCAGTTCGCACTTCGCCGGATGTTGACAGGCCCCAAACCTCATTGACATTTCAAACTTCATCACTATTCCATCAAAAGACAGATGAACTGAATCCTTCTCATAGTGTTGTTGATGGACTTCTGAACTTCGTAGTGTACCCTTATTTTTTTTCCATGCTGATTTGTTAGCTTTCTCAGTCAATGTGCTTCGGGCTATCCCGAAGTGTTCCATATAAATTTTGCAACTGAATTGCACCCCCATTAGTAATGAAATTTATGATATATGGACTGAGCCAATGCATTCGAAGCTTACCTGGGTGTTTCCCGAACTTGTTGTCATATAGGAGCACCATGTCTCCACGTTGAAAGTGCTTCTGCTTTACATGGCTATCACGCCATGCCTTCTGTCAATAATTTTCTACTTGCTAATGAAATCCTGCAATGAAGCAATCTTCTTCAATTTGTGGTAGTTGCGCCAATATTTCTTCAATGGCTTTGTCATCGCTCATTCCTGTCATTGCTGCAATGCGCATACTAGGGACAATGTACTCCATAGGAATCACCGCTTCTTGACCATATACCATCTTGAAAGGGGTCGATCTTGTCAATATTTTGCATGTCGTTCTATAGGCCCACAATACCGTGGGAATCTTCAAGTCCCAGTCATCATAGTTTGTATTGCACACCTTAATGAATGCGTTCTCGAATATTTTGTTTAGCACCTCAACTTATCCATTCACCTGTGGGTGATATGGGGTACTTCTTCTATGTTGAATCTGAAATTCCTCGGCCATTGCTCTGATGATATGATTGACGAAATGTGTGCCTTGATCGCTCATCAATGTCTTTGGACAATGAAATCCAGTGACCACATTGTCAAAGAGAACTTGTTGGTGTCGTTGATGTACAATCCTTTACTGGTGCCACTTCTTCCCATCTTTCTAAGTAGTTGATCATAGTAATGTGGTACCTCGTGCCTTTTGTGGAGCATACAAAACCATTTGAATACACGGGAATTTTTGAATTTCCTTGTACAACCATCAAACCAAATCAAATGTTGTTCCATCTATATACTATTATCCTTCAAGTGACTATAGAGCATTTGAAATTTATGTTTTACAAAATCTAAGACGTGACACCTGTCATCACTTCTGTAGAAATGATACTCCTTCAATATAACCGTGTTTTTTTCGATACTATCTTCCCCATGTCTGTAGGTTATGTGGAACATTATGTTGACTTGGTCTAACTGCCAGTATTGACTATGAATATCGTTTTGTGGTTGAAAAGTTTAGTTTTCCACAAACTATACCACTGATAAGATAGTCCCAACAAGAAATGTACCCTTGCACATTTTAAACCACTCATCTTGACAACAAGACACATGTATATCCTTTACATATATTGTTGTGTATTTTCAAATAATCCCTCCATGAAGTCACAAATCTGTACCTGGTAGATTAACAATAAATATGTATATCAATAGATTGTTACATATGAAATTGCAATCTGAAGAAAAAAATAGTATTCATGAACTCATTACTAACCTGAGAAGTGGCCAACTTTATATTTTTTTCTTTCATTCCTTCTGTCAATAACAAACGTGACATATTTGAATGACTACAAGTTCACCTCCTGCCTCCCAAGCTCATGCCCATCGGTCACATGTATGCATTTTTCCAATATAAATACAATTCCACTGCACCCCTATCATGTCCCATATACACAATATTTTTTATATAATGTGCAAACTTCTGGCCTACTACACAATATGCTATGAATAACATCTCTAGATGACATTGGCAGTAATGTAGCTGAGCATTTATACAAAATAATATTATGCAATACATGCAAAAAATAATATATATGTGTCATAATATTAACCGTAGTCAATGTGGTATCGACAACAACATGTGTTACAAGTTGTGTTTATTTTAACATACCACGGTTTGAATTTCGAAAATGATCTTTGACCCAAGTTAAGTTCATTATGTTCATGCTTAAATATCTCATATTATTATGTGTGCATCATGTCAAGAAAATGTTTAATGTGGGGTTCATGATCCCTTGAAACTGTTCTCAATTTTAGTACATATTTTTGGTTGGAAGAAGCTCTAGTGTTGTCATGCCAAAAATATTGCACTAGTCCCTTTACCACATCATGAACTTCATATCAGAGAATGGCAAACTGCCAATGAAGGCCCAGACATCTATTTAACCGATTTCAAGTTGTTTCGTTCTAACACAATACCTATGGAGTGTTTTGACATCCAAATTAATAAGTTTGGATGTACACTTAAGAAGACGAAAGGCCCTAGTGCTTTTGTTCATGATTGATTGTGAAAACACATAGAGAACCACATTCCAATCCTTTGAATGGGATTTCTTTCCAATTGTACTAAAAGCATCTACTAAACTTTTAAGAATGTGATAACTTGGTTCAGAACTGCTTATCATCTTTACCATTAAATTTCTCCTAACAAGAGTCATACTCCTATATTTTAATAATGATAAAAATCATTTACATTTATCTCCATCACATTTAGGACCAAAATAGTTAACAAGCATTTGTTAAGTTTGATATGAAATACTGCATTTAGATAGCGTACCTTTAAGTGAACCAACGATACTTTCATCAATTTGTATACGCTTTGGATTTATTCAACATGAAATTGATAATGGAGGTAGGGAGGTTGGATCTTCATTACTTGGCCGGTTTGGAATTTCAACAGTATCTTTGTGTCCTTATTTCTCTTGCTAGAAATTGGATGATGGAAATAGGATATCCTCTTGGATGGTCTCAATGACATTGTATTCTTTGAGCATACATTCTCCATGCAATGCCTCTCTAACTTCATCACTTTTATAACTACAACCTACCAAATCGTCAATTGTTTCAGGTGGCCTTGTACGGTGTACATGAATTTTACTCCTTTATCATGGCCATGGGGTGCAGGTTCTTCAACTATTGTGGAAATCGAAGGACCCTCAATGAATGCTAGGGATGTATTTCTTGTTGTGGATTGGTTGGAAGAATCATGACATCCTATACAACCAGAATTAGTTGAGTGTCCACAAAATGTCTCTAATTGGTCATGTCATTTCTTCTCTTTTTTCTAATATATTCAATGATTTCTTTGGGTAGCTTCTTCCTTGTGGATTTTCTTCTTTCAATTGCATAGATTGCCCATGCCCACAATGATAAATGATCTATGGTGCTATTCAATTGGAGATTCTCCAAGCTTAGTATTTTTCTTGCTCAATTGTGTAATACTCCACCCTAATGATCAATGAGATAAATTGCCTTTAATACTCCTCAATTGTACGAAAAATCAATGGTGGAGATGGTTTATGGTGCTTCTTAGTTGGAGATTCTCCAAGCTATGTATTTTTCTTGCTCAATAGTTTCTACACTCCACCACAATGATCAATGAGATGTTTCCTTTGATTCTCCTCAATTGTAAGGCCATCAATGGTGGGGATGGTCTATGGTGCTCCTCAATAGGAAATTCTCCAAGATTGGTGTTTTTGTTGCTCAATTGAATCTATACTCCACTACAATTATAAATGAAATATTGCATTTGATGTTCCTAAATTGTAAGAAATTTAATGGTGAAGAATTAAATATGGTTTTTCTATTGGACTCTTGAACCTTGTCCAATGTCTTTAGTACTCCAAGAAATCCTTATAGCACTTGGGATGGAGATGGTCTCAATGAAATACTCAATTTGTGTGAAATTTATTGCAATGGAAAGAGTGTATGCTATGTATAGAATCTAAAATTGTGTGCATTGTCATGTTTTTACGTGAGACTATTAGAGTGTGATCCATATCGCGGTTGGCAATTGTTGTCGAATGCTAACTTTGACATATCCTCGACTAGTCATCGTTTTTTATACAACTTTGACAAGTTTGGATGCGACATGACTTCGACAACTCCAGCACTGCGACATGTTTCGATTTTGACACAACTCCGATGAGACTCGACTTCGACATCTTGTGACATGTTCTACAATCTTGCAGTTCATGACATTGACAAGCAATGTCGCTATGCGACCAGCTAATGTCGAACTTCGACAGACTGTCTCTCTGTATTCCAGTCGACTATAACGGTTGAACAGTTGAACCATTCTAACTTCTTCTTTGTAACTGAACGTAACGGGAAGGAACCCAAGCGTCTCAGACTTATTTATAAGCATGTAAACTATTGTAACATACATCTTATCAGAATCCTCAGCTTTTGATCTATTTGCAAATAATAGAAGAACAATTTTCATTCTTGCATATTGTCTGGGCGTATTTGTGTTTAGTTGTATTGCGTAATCCTGCTTTGCTTATTTTGTTTATTAATTTTCTGCCATAACAAAGATGACTCATTCAGTGGAACTATTTTCCCCCTCATGCTTCTTGGACACGACCCAGATCATTGGTATCAGAGCGCACTCAGTTTTTCATGCTTAAGTTCTTTGTATACACTTCTCTCGAAGTTACCTAACTTATTCCAGTTCAAACTCGCTCGCAATCTCAGCAATCCAAGTAGACATGATCTCCAGAAATGACAGAAGAAATAGACGATAGACATGCAACTGATGACACAGCACAACTTTTTGAGCAAGCTCTTGCGTGACAACGGATTGAAATGTTCACCTAGTTCAATGAGATTTTCTTGCGATTCGCTTTGATATCCAAAGGATCCTTGACGAGAACTCACTACGATAAAATTAGACCCTTCAAAGTGCAAATGAATCTAGACATACCGAATTGTGAAGGTAAGATTGACACGGAATCCGTCGACAATTGGGTATTACAATTGGAATCCTATTATGCTGTAAATCAACTCTCGGAAGCTGAAAATATCACCATTACATCCTTAAAGATGTCTACCTCCCTGCACTGCTCGTGGGAGAACCTCTCGACAAAGATGGAGAAAAGCGGAGAACCCATCGAAACATGGGATAAATTCATCGAACACATCCGGAAAGAATTTTACCCGCTGAAATACCTCGAGCAGCAGTATAAGAAGTGGTAGTAGCTAAGGAAATGGAAATACCAATCAGTACAAAGTTACACCGATGAGTTCTACCAACTTATGGAAAGACTTGGCATCTGAGAATAAGATAAATCGCTTGTTCTGAAGTACACCAGAAGATTGTCCCAGTACATCAAGCAGAAGATGGAATTTCTGACTGTGAATACGCTTGCGGATGCTTTCCCCTACACCACCAAACTGGAAACCAAGAAGAAAGGAAAAGCATGTTTCGTGACAAAGCCGACATCAGGACGACCAGCCGACAAGAAGGCACTAGCCGACTTCAACTTAGTCGAAATCTTCTCAACCGACACCGCCAAAGCCTGATAGCGGTAAGAAGCCTTTTCATGAGAAGGAATGTAGCAAACAACCACCAACCAAAAAATGGTGCGATTATTACCACTAATCTTGACATGATACGTCTGAATGCAAAGCTTGGAAGACATTTCAGATGGAAGTGTCGACCTCTGACGCGTTCGACAAGACGATGGAAGAATCAGATCCAGACGAGACAACCCTTTTGACCTTGAACACTCAAGCAGCCTCGACTATCGTCGACGAGGAGGAACGAGAACGCCTGTTCCATACACAGATATGGGTCTGGAGCAACCCATTGCATCTAATTGTGGACAACGGGAGACAAAAGTACTTCATTTCTGAAGAACTAGTGAATAAATTAGGTCGTGTTACGACTCTGCATCCTCATCCTTACAACATTGGTTGGATGAAAGATGGACAAGAACTAAGGATCACTCGACAATGCAAGCTCTCCTACTTCATAAAGTCTTTTGAAGATGAAGTACTATGTGACGTGGCACCACTCTTCGTAACCGACGCCCTGTTTGGGAAACCTTACCTCTATGATAGACATGGAAGTTATCAGTCATGGCCTCAGAAGGTGATTGTCAGAATCCGAAATCGATGGTTTAGTATACCAGAGCGGGAACCTACACAGACGGTTGCATTGATATCTGCCAAACATACAAATAAGGTCATCAATCATGCCAAGAATTTCACATCAATCATGATCAAGCCACAACATTTTAAGAAGACTGCAGCAACGAGTCAAGTCACTGACCAATGCAGTTCTCAACAGAAGCAACAAGTCGATCATATCCTTGATGAGTACTAGAACCTCCTTCAAGATCCAGATGGAGTACCTCGGCATTGCCAGGTAATACACTCCACTAAACTTGTTCCCAGTTCTTCTTTTCCTAACGCATATGTTTACAGAAGATCCATTCTCGAAAATGAAGAGATTCACAGACAAATCCAAGAATTAATTGACAAAGATCATATCCGACCTAGCTCCTCTCCTTGTGGAAGTCTAGTCGTCCTAGTTCTGAAGAAAGACGGGACTTGGTGCATGTCCATCGACGATAGAGCTCTCAACAAAATATCGGTGAAGAATCAGTACCCTCTGTTGTGGATAGACGAGCTCATCGACTGTCTGAAAGGTGATAAATTCTCTACTAACCTCGACCTCATGTCGGGATATCATCATATTCCAATCGAGAGCTCATATGTGTGGAAAACTGCTTTCAAGACCAAGGAAGGATTTTTTGAATGGTTAGTCATGCCTTTTGGCTTAACCAACACACCTGCGACCTTCATGCGACATATGGACAACCTTCTGTGACCTTTCATCGGCAAATGGGTTATTGTCTATCTCGATGACATATTCATTTTCAGTCGATCATGGGAAGAGCATGTCGGACATCTTCGACAAGTCCTCGACACTCTCCAGCAACATTGGCTCTATCTCAACATCGACAAGTGCTCTTTTGCGATAACCGACATCAAATATTTGGGGTCTGTAATTGATTCTTTAGGCATTCACATCGATCCAGACAAAGTACAGATCCTCAAAGATTGGCCCATTCCTAGAAACATTCAAGAACTAAGAAGTTTTCTTGGTTTGGATAATTTCTACCGACGATTCATACTCGGCTTCAGTCACATAGCCTGGCCCTTCAATCAGTGTGGAATCAGTTGACGAAGGGAAATGGGAAAAATGTCTTCTAATGGATAAAAACACATCAAGCATCTTTTGAATAGCTCAAACACAGGCTCTGCACTGCACCAGTACTTGTGTTACCTTATTTGGATCAGACCTTTGAGATTGAGACAGACGCATCGGACTATGCCTTGAGCGCAGTGATCACTCAGTCTAGTCACCCAGTTGCTTTTCATTCTAAGGCTTTTAATGACATGGTTAGAAGATACTCGATGTAGGAAAAAGAACTGTACGCCATTGTGAAATCTCTCAAGCAATGGAGGCATTACATCCTTGGAAAGGAAACAATCATTCTCACTGATCACAAGCCTCTACAGTCCACTCTAACATAATCAAAGTTGCAAAGAAACCGACAACTCAAGTGGATTAATTACCTACAACAATTCCAGTTGGTGATTAAGTATCGAAAAGGAAAAGCTAATGCTGCCGCATATTGCCTCAGTCGACCACCCATTACTCTCCTTTTGACAATAATGAGTATGCAGGGATACGACATGACCACTTGGCAACAGTTCTACGAGGACAACAACAACTTCTCAGTAGTCTACCAATAGTTACAGACTAACAAGTCGTCGACCTCAATCTCCGACTACTTCCTGAAAGATACCTTGCTGTACGAGCTTGGATGGCTTTGTGTACTGACCTGTGAGCAATGACATCAGCTTATTTGGGATGCGCATTACAGCAAGACTGGAGGACATTTTGGAGTAGCAAAGACACTTGCTATTCTGCAGAAGTATTTCTTCTGGCCTACACTTAAATCTGACATCAATAAGTATATTCGATCATGCGTGGTTTGTCCCATTGCTAAGCCACCTAATCGATGATAGGGATTTTACACACCACTACTAGTTCCTAGTCGACCATGGGAATCTATTTCTATGGACTACTTGACAGGTTATCCTACTACCAAACATCAGCATGATGTGATATTAGTAGTGGTCAGACTATTTCTAAGGACTACTTGCGTATTTGTGTTTAATTATATTGCATAATCCTTCTTTTGCTCATTTTGTTTATTAATCTTCTGCCATAATAGAGCGGACTCATTCAGTCGAACTGTTGTCCCCCTCATGCTTCCTGGACACAACCCGGATCAGAGTGTCTCTTAGATAGCAATGTCCACTATCTATATAGGTGTAAAACACATACGCATTTTTCCTGTACAAAACACGTGCGTGTTTTGTTGTTATATAACGTGTACTCATTTTTATCTACTAACAATTATAAGCATTTAAGAATGAAGTTCCATGGCTAACAGATCATTGAATAGCTTTTGACACCACCTATGTATTAACCCAGTAACACCCTATTGTTGCTACAACCTGATTGTGAAAATTGTGGGGCCCCTCCTTTTCTCTTAAGAGAGTTTTATAGTTTAAGTCTTCCTACAAAATCCTAACTTCGAACTTAGTTTTTTCCAAAGGATTGAGCAAAGAAGGCCTTTCTCTCAGAAAGTAAAAAATCAGCTTTTGGAGCTGAAACGATTGGCGAAACTCACCTAGTTGGGCCGAAACGGTCGGAAGCATCTTTTAAGTATACACACATTTCTTGTTTCGTAGAAACTCACCGAACCGAGCGGAAACAGTCAGAGGAACTTAGTCATTTCCGCCGAAATGATCGGAGAGTTTTTGTTTTGCTTTTTCAACACTTAGACGTTGTCTCTCCTTTTGGGCATGGAAGAGATCGGAGAAACTGGGATATTCAAGCCGAAATGGTCACTAGCAATTGTTAAGTTGGTCTGATGTGTCCTGTTGTAGAAGAGATCGGAAAAAAGGATATATAGTTGTGATACATTTCAGCTGAACTCAAAAACAACAGTCAAAAATCGTCGATCACAAGCTGAAATTTTCCAAGGGCCGTCATCGACACATCTTACAAATTCATCGCCGACATGTTTCGCAAAGACTGAACAAGTCCTACCGAAACGGTTGGCAGTGAAAGTTTATGAGCAGTGGCGCATAACAAATTTTCCGCCGAAACGATCACAAAATTGCAAGCCGAAACTCGTCGATCGCAACGCATCGGCGTAGTTAGCAAAACATCGCCGATACGCTTCGCAGAGACTGAACAAGTCCCGCCGAAACGATCGGCGGTGAACTTTTAGTGGCAACATTGTTTGAAACCGGTTATCCCTCCAAAATGGGGTTGGCCATAAGTGACCCCACCTAACCCCACTATTTTCACATTTAAAGTCCCACCAACTGCACCCACTTCACTTTTAATGCTTTATTTTCAAAGGTTATTTATAGGGCTTGGAGTCTTTTTTGTTTTGTTTTGACTTTGCGAAAACGTTGTTCCGAGTCTGTTTGTTTCCTCCGCCACTCGCGGAGGACACAGTGAACTAAGCTTATATTTCGGCAAACACTGTTACATTGAGTGAGAGTTTGATAGTTTTTCTGCTTGGGGCTGTCCGTTGCACGCTAATTTTAGATCTATGCCTAAGCTTTACTCCTTTTAAATTTTGGTGATCACAGCATTTTAGTTTTATTTTAACGTTTGCAGATAGTTGTATTAATTTATGGAGACTCGCAATTGATCCACCCTTGCATGTGTTTTAATCGCTGGCATGCAGACTTAATTGACTGAGAGTTAGATAGTTTTTCTGCGTTGGGCTTCCAGTTGCACGATAAGTTTTAGACAAGCGTTTCCATACTAAATAAATCTGCAGATTAGCATTTCCATACTGACAGTCTTTTTCGGAAATCTGGCTATATAAACCTGCGTTACTGAATTGTATTGCATTGAAAGAAAAAAAGTAAAGGCATGGCCGAGAGGGGATTCTTCTGGTTCGGAATACAGTTGTTTGGACTGATGATTCCTATGGCGGATGTAGAGATGTGTATTCTTCCATTCTGCACCGCTTACGAGAAAGAAGCTCTCAATGGCAGCGCTAGAAGAAGCGGTATTCCGAATACAGTTGTGCATGGCTGAGAGGGCATTCTTCTGGTTCCGAATACAGTTGTGCATGTGTAATGCTGATCCAATGTTTGGACTGATGATTCCTATGGCGGATGTAGAGATGTGTATTCTTCCATTCTGCACCGCTTACGAGAAAGAAGCTCTCGATGGCAGCGGATATTTGACATCGAGGAGGGAACAGAAAACACATTCACCTTGAAATTCTTGCCAAATTCAAGGTACTATGTTTTAGTAGATGGATGGAACGAATTTGTCTGACGGAAAGAAATCAACGAAGGTGATATTCTCACGTTTTGGCGGGATGAAATCGATGGCCAGTTCAAGTTGTGCATAACCGGCCTTGAATGGCATTAAGCTTGTCAAACCGTTTTGGTTTTGTTTGAATAAGATGGACTCGCTTCTCGTATTGTTGTGTTTTCTTAAGCTTTCTGTATCTCTGAAAAACTGAAAACTGGTCCGAGTTGATGTTGTAATATCTCCAGTAGTGGAGATTTTAGCTCTTTCTAACTTCATATTGGAATTTTTCCAATGCAAATCGTCAATATTTTCCTTCTCTCTTCAGATAACTGCTGGTATTAATACATGGTAGCATAAATTTTCTGTTTTTCTTCCTGTACCTGCTTTAGCTCCGCAGTTTGGATTGAGTCTATGGTAGGAATTTTCAATCTTTTCTTTAGATTGGCTATCTCATTATCATGTTTCTCAATAAGTGATTTGGTATGAGATCCATCTAATAGATCAACTGCCAATGGCACCAATTTTGCCTGTAATGAAGTTATGGTGATTTTTTTAGCCTAGTTGTCCACTTCTTCATCTTGTATAGTTTCTCAAACTTTTCTAGGGCCAATCTAAGATTTCTCTCCTCGTTCTATGA
Source organism: Larix kaempferi (assembly GCA_027924585.1). Taxonomy (NCBI): domain Eukaryota; kingdom Viridiplantae; phylum Streptophyta; class Pinopsida; order Pinales; family Pinaceae; genus Larix; species Larix kaempferi. Next base: position 635,282 of record BSBM01001314.1, read on the forward strand.
TTTAGATATCTATTCACAAATCATGGCATTTCTCCACTTGTGGAAGTCCAATTTATCCAGATTACTAAATTCCCTGAAGTTGACAATGTATTCCCCATCTCTCCAATCACTCAACTTGACAGGTTTGGGTACTTTCGGCTCAAGGACAAAATACATGAATGTGTCTTGCTAATGATCATCAACTCTTATTAATATCCTCCATGCAGTTGGGATTTCTTGCCTTATGTCTTTCAACATTTTCAATCCCTTTTCTATGATATTTCTGTAACCATTTTCAAGGTCTATTTTCACAGGAACTAGTTCTCCTGATGATGATCCATGTATCTTTTGGGTAAAAATGAACTCAATAGAGGGACAAATAGTATATTGAATGGAAGGTCTTCTTGGGAAATCTGTTTTTCTGTTAGTTTAGTGATCTCTCTCGGAATTTCAATTGACTCTTACACCTCCACCAATGCTGGCTCATGTTCTTCAATTTCTATTATATCCCTTTTCGGGTCTGGGACTTGCTCAGCCCGATCACTGTCTATCTCTTGAATTTCTTCTACTGCTCTTTTCTTCCCTATCAACTTCTCTTGTCTTTTTTTCCTCTTCAAATATTTTTAGAGCTTCTTGGACCTCTTTCCGATCTCTTTATTAGCTATTTTCTTCCACAATGGTCGGGGTTCACATGTATATGTCGAGTTTTTATTCCCCAACCTTTGTTTTGAGATAATATGGTGTGGTTCATAGACTACTTTCTCAGCTTTTTCAAGATTGAGTTGGCTTAATTACTCTTCCACATATTGAGAGGCATTTAGTCCTCTTATGATAAGAGGCCCCACTTCCTTTTGTAATAGAAACGATCTATGCCGCCTAAAATCCCTAAAATGTAGCTCATCTGAGTAGAATATTTTCCTCACATATTTCATTGCAAATATTCTTGGGGTTAGAAAAGCAAGTAATTTGTATGGATCTTCCCGAAAGCCATAAACCCTCATCACTGTGTGGTCTTAAAAAAGGAACCCATCAAATGTTTGGATCTCAGAAGTGAATTGTAAATGTTTTTTGTTCTCTAGAAGAATCCTTGGGGTTGAGCTACCAAAAATTAAGCTGTATCCAATGCTCATAACTTTATTTGTAAAGTCTGAGAAATTACAATTGTCAGGCCATCTGAGGACTAAATCATTCCACTCATATATTATAATTTGTGTTCCCTATCCATCAGTAGTTATCATAATCGGTTTTTTATAACTCTCAAAATTATGATAAAATAATATGAAGAACATGTAAGATGGGAATCTAAAGTACTCAATGGAAGGAAATTCCTTTAACTGTTCATAAATTACTGTAGCTAGGTGAGTGCAAAGTTCAAAATGAGGATTATTCTTTCCAACTTCAGTGCTTAAATTAAGAAGAATCCCTAGTATTACCTCGTCTACAGAATTTTCATCTTCTAAACTCACAATTGTACATATGATAGAAATAGTCATCATGGACCTTTAAGAAAAAACAGTGGTGGCATAAGGAGGTGAGGTAGTAGGAATGACCATACTCAACTCTAAGTGTTTAGATAGAAATTGGTGATGTGCATAGGGTTTGAGGTTGTGAAATGTAATTGCTAGAGGTTTTTCATTAAAAGGATAAGGGGCTAAAGAGTATGGTATGCAGAACATCTTCTTGAGTGCATCTCGAGTGATAAAACAAAGTTTCTTTGACATATAAGAGGAAAGTATTTCCCATTTGGTAGGGGAATAGTGTTTTGAGAACCATGCTACCAATTCAGGGAAGACAATAGATCTAGGAAAAGTAGTCTGGTCAAGGTTTGATTTCCATAGATTAAGGTCATCTTGTTGAGCAAACGCTAGGATTTTCACTTCTTTAATTGTTTCATTTAAATCAGAATTGGTGATGATGGTATCGAATACATACACTTCATGGTCATACAAATATTCCTCCCTAAGAAATGGGGTTTTGGAAGCTTAAACTTGGGTTTGGGTGCCATCTTGAGGAGACTGGTTTGGTAAAACTTAGTGAAAATTAGAGTAAATTTTCTAGGAATTAAGGATTTACTGAATTAGTGGCATACAACGGGTTTTAGTAGTAATGGTGGATAACCATGAGAAAGGAAATACTAAGATGATACCTGGAGGCTAAGCCAGAATGATTGGATGTTGACTTGGATGCTAACAGATTATAGAAGCATATCTAACCGATCTGAGATACATAACACAACTACGAGATTATAGATTTATTCATAAACCATGCTATGATAACATCCATTCAATTATAATGCAATAACGCATATTCAATCACACTGTGACAAGTTACAAAAGCAACAAAGACATAGACAAAATGATCCTTCTCATTACTCATCACTCTGTATTACACATCATAGAGTTAGGGATACACATCCACAGAACAATTACTAGGTCAGATCCGGATATCAAAATCAAGATCAAAAAATATTAGAGACGCCAAAGATCAGTTCAAATAAGATAACATTCGATAAGATTCCCTTAGGCTTACAATGATATTCCTATTTATAGGCTCACTTGGTCGTTACAAAGGTTGTCTACTTCGCAAAGTGACCCATTAAATAATTAACTAATTAATTAATTACTCTACATTATCCGCTTCACTTCCACTCTATCCGCTTTGCGACTGGTCCTTTACCCTTGTTGTTCCTCGCTAATCGTTGTTCCTTTTTCGCTTTTCCCGTTTGTCGGTGTTCTTTTGGACCAAAAATCCTTGTCGATAACCCTTTTGACCAAAACTACTATGCATTAATCCCCTTGCCAACATGCCCCCAACACAAACTTGTGGGTCACCCTTGAGCCACCTCAGCTGGATGGTGTTGATGCATTCACCAGCTTCTTGAACTCTTCGTAGGCTGCCTTGATTTGGCAGACAGATTCCTTCGTCGTGGCTTTGAGCATTGTGCATTCTTCAACGTCTTTCTCTATTGGGTGCTCACCTCCTATCTACTACACTTTCTCTAGATTTTGCTTTATATGCATCATTACTGGCATCGCTTCTAGTGCCAGTTCCTCTGACTTCAACTTTAGTTCATCCAACTACGTGATTCTTCTTTGTTGTCTTTGGCACGCCTTGTCCAACTATTGCTGTGAGTCTTTTAACTCAATCTCTTATGTGATTTGAAAAATTAGGGGCATCGCTATGAGCAATCCCCTCAAAGTTTCTAAGCGTGCTTTTGCTTCTACAAGTTGCACATTTAGCTGGTGAACCTGCTCGTCTTGAACGAGACTTCCCCAAAATTGTGACACTTCTTTCGTTATATGCTATGCCACTTTTTCTAGTGTGACAATCTGCATTGCAACCTCCTCAATGCTCATATTTCGCACCTCCACCTACTCCGATGGTGTGCTCGACAGTGCTTGACCGTCGCTGTGCATTGGTTGGGTCAATTCTTGCACACCAATTTTGTCACCAACAACTTGGCTGCGAGCTTAATTGCCTCATCATTGATCGCGTCCATGAAATATCCATGGGTGTTCTTAACCACTCTCTATTTGGATTTCATTCTTGCTTCCAGTTTCTTGTCATTGTCCTTCCTTTGGAAGTATTGCAATGGGTTTACCCCATCTTGGGTAACTAGGTGATTCTGGAGATCATATCCACGTCGATGGGGATCTTCATATGAGGCCATAGATATCCACCCTAGAGACATACAAGAAATTGCTTGATGCATGCATTCATCTTCGTCGATCGCCCAAAATATGGCATGTGAATAATTGATAGCAGTCCTAATTTTTCTAGCCCTAATTCCCATGGGATTGGCTCTGTTCTGATTATTCATCCTTCCTCCTAGACTTGTCTAAATTTGTCACGAATGGATTCGAGGTATGCGAGGATGTCGTGGTTGTTATATTGCCGTTTTGGCAATCACTACAACAGATCTCCAGTGGTGTGGACACCCTCTACTGTCACTGGCTCTACTATATTGTTAATTTTTTAGCATTAATTTAACATACTCCAGGATCTTTACTAAGAGAATAACATGTACAGCATATCAAGCATAGCAATTCATATCAATCACACCAATCAATCACATGAGACAATAGACACACAAAGTTTCACTGGGGGAAACCATAAAGGTGAAAAACCCCACAACTTCCTCAGAGATATAAAGAGCAATGATACAACCCAAGTACAAGAGATAGTCCTCCTAGCAGCTACTCCTCCTTCCTCACTTGTGCACCACTTTTTGTTGAGTGTAGAAGTGAATAATGAGATGTTGAAATAGAATGCCTCCCGCACTCTATTTATACATGACCTGTCCTGCCTAATAACCTAGCGGGGCCGACTTGTCTAACTTAGTATAATAGCCCATGGTATTACTAATCAGGGCCAACCCCACACTTGGTGGTCTAATAACCCATCACATGCAAATTGTGACACTTGCGACACTTGTCAATACAAATGACGACACTTCCGTATAGAGGAATATTAACATCTCTATAGGAGTACAATATACATAGGTGAAATGCATTCCGAAGTTGCAATTGCATCAACACTCCCTCTTCACTAGGAAGGTATTTCTCGACATATATTTGCTAGCACAAGTCTTCTTCTCTTGATCATCGTCATCGTCACAGCTGCTGCTATCTCAATCAATCGTTGATCTACTCGTCATAGGAAGTTCTACAGAGCCAGTCCTTTTTCATATTGGACGTAGGCCCACCACCTGTAGGTTTTCATCATCACTGGCCATATTGTGGAATCCTCAGGGCTTATTACATGCATCAACAAAACCTCAAAAGAGTATCCCAGGGTCCTTTATGTTCCTAAGCATGACCAACAAGACCTCTCGGGGTGCTATTACATGTTGACTATCACAAAACCTTAAAAGAGTGTCTTGACTAGAAAGAACTCTAAAGAGCATCCAAGGCGTTTTATGTGACTAGCACAACCTATCCGGATCTCCAAGATGTATTACATGTAACCCCTACCACAAAACCTTAAAAGAGTGTCTTGACTAGCAAGAACTCTAAAGAGCATCCCAGGCCTTTTACGTGTCTAGCACAACCTATCCGGATCTCCAAGGTGTATTATATGTGGTCATGGAAAAACCTCAAAAGAGAATCCTAGGATGGATTATGAGCACACAGCTCAACCTATCAGATCTCCCAGGGCGCTATTATATGCCATAGGACAAAACCTCGAAAGAGCATTTTCCAGATATCCCAGGGTGCTATTATATGCCATAGGAAAACCCTCGAAAGAGTCTCCGCAAACCACCCAGGGCGCTATTATGTGTCCTCCCAAGCAAAAACTCGAAAGAGCATTTTCCAGATATCCCAGAGCGCTATTATATGCCATAGGAAAAACCTCAAAAGAGTATCTGGAAATATCCCAGGGCGCTATTATATGCTTATCTGCACTACCTGTCCATGACCATAGAGTATCAAACTGATACTCACCATACATCATCCTGATGTACATCATCACATGATCATCCTGATCATCATCATAGCGTCATCTTGATGCATATCATCTGGAGCAACATCCTGAAGCTCATCATCCATTTTCATCCTGATCATTATCATAGCATTATCCTGATGCATATCATCTGGAGCAACATCCTGAAGCTCATTATCCATGATCATCCTAATCATCATCATAGCATCATCCTAATCATAAAATGTATCCACCTGATGCATGTCATCATAAATGATCTACCTGATCATACAATGTATCCACCTGATACATATCATCATACATGATCTACCTGATCATACAATTTATCCACCTGATACATACACAAATACCTAATCCAACTGATCATATAATGTATCCACATGATACATGTACAAATACATGATCCAACTGATCATATCAATTATCCAACATAATGCATATACAGAGCAGTAACTGGAGCATTGTCTTGATGCTCATCCTCCAGTGCTTACATCCATAGCTATGGGAAGGATCCTCCTCTCACCATGCTTGGAATGGCTCCAACAAATGTGTCCATCACTTCTTCCTCAAAGTGTCATCAATCTGAAGAACACCAAGCCTCTTTCTAAAGTACTCAAACTTAACTCTAGCTAGTGGTTTCATCAATACATCTGCAACCTCCTCATCCGTCGCAACATACAAGAGCTCCACTTCTCCTCTCTACACCATATCCCTGATATAGTGATATTTGATCTCAATATGGTTCGACCTGTCGTGGAACACCGGGTTCTCAGACAACTTCACACAACTCTGGTTGTCACAAAAGATACTAGTAGCCTCCAACGGGAGATCAAATAACTCAGACAGTAGTTTCCTAAGCCATATTGCCTCACAACATACTCTGCCTCGGCTGTACTCAGTGCTACACAAGACTGCTTCCTACTAAACCAAGAGATCACACCTAATCCCATACTGAAGCAACACCCAGAAGTGCTCTTCCTATCTGCAGCACTACCTGCCCAGTCCGAATCAACATAATCCTGTAGGTTAAACTTTTGATTCGCATCATACTTGAGCCCATAATCAATTGTACCCTCCAGGTACCTCAGAATATGCTTTATAGAAACCAGGTGAAGACCTTTGGGATCCGTCAGGAACTGGCTCAATGTGTTCACCACAAAGCAAATATCTAGTCTCGTGTTCATCGGGTACATCAAGGACCCAATCATCTGATGATACACAGTGACATCAACCTGATTAGATGAAGCATCACACAGAAGCTTCAGTTTTGATTCCATAGGTGTGGCCATGGCCTTGCAATCCATCATCCTGAACCTCTTCAGGATCTCTACAGCATACTTCCCTTGTCCAAGGAAGATCCCATATGCACTCTGCCACACCTCCATGCTTAGAAAATAGTGCATCATCCCCAAGTCCTTCATCTCGAACTCGACAGCAGGCTTCCTCTTGGTATCGACAATCGATCCATCCTCACTTGTAACAAACAGGTCATCGACATATAGAATTAGTTTCACAGGATTGCCTTCCTCAACCTTGTAGTAAAGGTTGGAATCTGCTTTACTCTTAGTAAAGCCCAAACTGGATAGAAAGTTGTCTATCCTACCATACCAAGTCCTAGGAGCTTGCTTCAAGCCATACAAGGCTTTCTTTAATCTACACACATATGACTCCCTATCATGTGTCTCAAAACCAAGTGGTTGCTCCACATACACTTCCTCCTTAACTACACCGTTCAAGAAAGTTGTCTTGACATCCATCTGGTGTATCTTCCATTTCATCACTGTAGCCAGGGAAAGAACTAATCTAATGGAAGTGTACCTGGCTACAGGAGCAAAAGTTTCTTCATAGTCTATCCCCTCTTTTTGGGAGAAGCCACAAGCTACAAATCTCACTTTGTACTTTTCTATGTTGCCATTTGCAGCATGCTTGATCTTGTAGATCCACTTGGAAGTTACAACAAACTTCCCTTCAAGTCTTGGGACTACATTCCAAACATCATTTTTCATGATCGACTGGTATTCCTCGACCATGGCATCCTTCCATTATTTCTTTTTCGTTGCTTCTTCATAACTGGAAGGTTCTTTGTTCATAATATCACAGAGTAGGGCAACATAGCCGGTATGAGATCTAGTCCTCTTCCTTTCTCTGTGTTCTTCTTCTGGAATGCCATACTTTTCTACATCTTGAATGAGCTCTCTAGCCCATGTAGGTTTCCTCTTGTGAGAGTTCTTCTCACGGGGTGGATCTACAGGTTCTTGTGGATCTTCTATTTCACGATCTGCATCTGGAATTGCTTCAGTTATAGTGGTGTCTTAAAATCAGGTTTCCTTTGGTTCTTTAGGATCTTCAACAGGTGTCTTCATTGACTTGATGAAGGCTAAGTTCTCGTCAAATGTTACATCCCTGCTGACTTCAATCTTCTTGAACCCCAGAAAATATATTCTGTAAGCTTTCGAGCTTTCACTGTACCCCACAAAGATGCCCTTCTTTCCTGAGGGATCTAGCTTTGTCCTCCTTTCCTTTGGAACATGTGTATATACTAGACAACCAAATATTATGTGATGGCTAACTTCAGGTTTCTTACTAGAGAATTTTTCTTTTGGTGTCTTGTTGTCCAATATCTTGTGAGGTGTTCTGTTCTGCACATATACAACTGTCCTAGTTGCTTCTGCCCATAGATGCATAGGCAGATCTTGGTCATGCAGCATTGCCCGTGCTGCTTCCATGATTGTTCTATTTTTTTCTTTCTGCAACCCCATTATGTTGTGGATTGTAGGGAGTAGTTAACTCCCTCTTAATCCCTGAATCACTGTGTAACTTCTTGAAATCTCCTGAAGTGAATTCTCCACCATTGTCGGATCTGAATGTCTTGATCTTCTTATCAGTTTGATTTTGCATCAAGGTTTTGAATTCCTTGAACTTATCAAACACTTCATCCTTATTCTTCAAGAAATAAACCCAAGTCTTCCTAGAGAAATCATCAATGAAAGAAACATAGTATACATACCCACTCAGAGAACTGGATGACATCAGACCGCATACATCAGAGTGGATAATTTCCAAGATCCCTTTAGCTTTGCTTTCACTGCTTGGAAATGCCTTCTTAATGTTCTTTCCTTTTGCACATCCTTTGCAAATACCATCATGCTTTGTTTTGATTTCAGGAAGACCCTCTACAACTTTACTTGCAATTGGTAGTGCTCTATAGTGCACATGTGCAAGCCTTCTATGGCAAAGTTCACTTGGCTCCATAGATTCATGTACCATGGCATGTTCAGGTTGTCCCTTAAATTTGTACAACCCTCCCTCTTGCTCTCCAATCACTACTGCATCATCTATAGTTTTACCCTTTGGCCACATTAGGACTTGGCTATCTACAAATGCAACCCTCATGGCTTTTGCATCCAATGCAGATATGGAGAGTAGGTTCTTCTTGAGCCCAAGTACATATAGTACATCTTTCATCTTCAAAGACTTTCCAGATTCTAGGTTGTAGGAGGCTTCACCACTTCCCTTGATAGGGTATTGATAGTCATCCCCAAGTTTCACCTTATGTGGTGACTCATGTTTAGATAGATTTGCAAAATATTCTTTAAACCCAGTCATGTGTTTGGAAGCCCCACTATCAATAAGCCAATCATTGCATCCATGAGATATAGTACGTGTGAGAGTAGGGATTAGAACATATTCATCTTCACTTGATGAAGCATCACTTTCTGCCCTAGCCTTCTTCTTAGGAGGTTCATCATCCTTAGCAGCATGAGCATGGTACCTCTTCTTGTTGTCCTTCTTCTTCTTCTTGTTCTTTTTGTTCTTAGGACAATCTAAGGCACAGTGACCCTTCTCATTGCATGTAAAACATCTTAGATGTTTCTTATCTTTATGGTAATAATGGTGTGAAGATATTTTGTTATGAGATGGCTCTCTCTTGGTCTTTCCTTTCTTGGTGTGTGCTAGGAGAGCGTGATCTTCATTTCCCATCTTCTCTTCTTGGGCTACAATCCTAGCCTCTTCTTGTGAACATTCCTCCCATAGTCTACTGAAGGAGATCAACTTCCTTCTTGCACAGATTCCTTGGATGAAGGAATCCCATGACCTAGGTAGGCCATTCAAAGTGGTCATAACAACTTCACCATTATCCACTACTTCATTCATAGCTTCAAGTTGTTCCTTGATCTGAGAGACCTTAGAGAAATAGGATTGAATGGTCTCTCCATTCTGAAGCTTTACCCCTTTCAATTGGTTCCGTAGAGTCATCTTCTGATTTATGTTCTTCCCTTCAAAGAGCTTGGTCAGGGAATCAAACATCTCCTTGCGTGTCTTTAGAGGTGACACATGTGGTATGAGGTGGTCTTTGATAGAATCAGCAATGATCCTCTTTTCCTTGACCAAGTTCTTCTTATGCAAGCCTTAGCCTCTTCTGCCTCTGGGACAGGGACCTCTTCGCTTATGTAAGTATCCAATTCATTTTCTTCCAAGATTAACCCAATCCTATACTTCCGTGCTCGAAAGTTATCAGCCCCTTCAAGCTTATCCTGAGACATCTTAAAGAGTACTTCAAATGGAAATAGAAAAGATTTAGGTCTTACCACTTGAATTGGATTTGGTGCTGGATTAGAGTTTGTCAGAGAAACCCTAAAAATTCAAAATGTGAATTTCAAACTTATGAAAGGATAAAAAAATGTGCCTTGATGAGATGATCAGCTTGGTATATTCAAATTTTTAAATCTGCAAAGTTTCACCCTTCATAAATGTCTTTTAGTCTTCCCAGATTCAGTAGGGAGGACCCTGGATTAGGGTTTGAGTTTCCCGGAGCTTCACCCAACCACAAAGTTCGATCCAAAGCTCTAAACTTCATTTTTCCAAGGAGCTTCTAGCTGTGGTCTCAGAATCAGAAATTCCTATTTTTGTGGAAACCCTAATTTTTAGGGCCAAAAATGAAAGTGCCCGGAATTGAATTTTGATTGGACAGAAAGATGTGCCTTGTTGAGGAGAGTCAAAATACCCTACTTCCTTTCAATATCTGTGGAGATAAACCCAATAAACAAGAAACCCTAGTTTTTGCAACTGCATAGTGTCTTCTTCTCAGGTTAGCTCTTATACCATGTTATTTTTTTAGTATTAATTCGACATACTCTGGGATCTTTACTGAGAGAATAACATGTACAAAATATCTAGCATAAAAATGCATATCAATCACACCACATGAGACAATAGACACACAAAGTTTCACTGGGGAAAACCATAAAGGTGAAAAACTGCACAACATCCTCAGAGATATAAAGAGCAATGATACAACCCAAGTACAAGAGATAGTCATCCTAGCAGCTTCTCCTCCTTCCTCACTTGTGCGCCACATTCTGGTGAGTGCAGATGTGAATAATGAGATGATCAAATAGAGTGCCTCCTGCACTCTATTTATACATGACTTGTCCTACATAATAACCTAGCAGGGGCCGACTTATCTAACTCAGTCTAATAACCCATGGTATTACTAATCAGGGCTGAACCCACACTTGGTTGTCTAATAACCCATCACATGCAAGTTGCGAAACTTGTGACACTTGTCAATACAAATGACGACACTTCCGTATAGAGGAATAATAACATCTCTATCTGAGTACAATATACATAGGTGAAATACATTCCGAAGTTACAATTACATCAACATATATTGTACTTGGCATTCTTTCCAACTTTTACCTCCAGAGCCCCTTCTTTCCTTGATGGTATGTAACCGGGAAATTCCACTATGGTCGGACCTCTTCCTCTGGATGTTTTCATTTCTATCTCTGTGGTGCCTAATGTGCTCGCTTATCCTCCTGTAGTTGCAACACGTGTTGAGCTGTGGGTAGTCTCCATTCTCCTTTCGGTATTTGCTGGCCGGCTAGCGCTTCTTTGCTTCCTAAATATCCGCGCTAGTGCAGATGCAATTTCCGGTTTCTCATGGACACTTCTTTCCATCGCCCTAGGTTGTTTCTGCATGCTCATGCTAGAAATCATGTGTGTCATCGCAAATATTTCAATTCAACTCTTCACTTAGCTTTGTTCTACAACTTTATTCACTAACTCTCACAATGCACAATGAGTCAGAATGTCCATATATGCGTGCTTTTATAGCCATCGAATTGATTTGAAAATGATTACCCAAATATGCCGTCAATTTTCCAAATCCTGTGCACTCATTGGTCATTAAATGTGTCTTCATCCACTTGCGCCTTCATTTGTCATGTATTAAATGCTGCATTGATTTCTTGATTTGACCAGTTCGCACTTCGTCGGATGTCGACAGACCCCAAAACTCATCGACATTTCAAACTTCATCACTATTCCATTGAAAGATAGATGAACTGAATCCTTCTCATAGTGTTGTTGATGGACTTCTAAACTTCGCAGTGTACCCTTATTTTTTTTCCATGTTGACTTGTTAGCTTTCTTAGTCGATGTGCGTTGGGCTATCCCGAAGTGTTCCATATAACTTTTTCAACTGAATTGCACCCCCATTAGTAATGAAATTGATGATATATGGACTGAGCCAATGCATTCGAAGCTTACATAGGTGTTTCCCAAACTTGTTGTCGTATAGGAGCACCATGTCTCTGCATTGAAAGTGCTTCTACTTTACATGGCTATCACGCCATGCCTTCTGTCGATATTTTTCTACTTTCTGATGAAATCCTGCAATGAAGCAATCTTCTTCAATTTGTAGTAGTTGTGCCAGTATTTCTTCAATGGCTTTGTCGTCGCTCATTCCTGTCATTGCTGCAATGCGTAGACTAGGGACAATGTACTCCATAGGAATCACCGCTTCTTGACCATATGCCATCTTGAAAGGGGTCTGGCCTGTTAATATTTTGCATGTCATTCTATAGACCCACAATACCGCGAGAATCTTCAAGTCCCAGTCGTCACAGTTTGTATTGCTCACCTTAGTGAGCGCGTTCTACAATATTTTGTTCAGTGCCTCAACTTATCCATCCACCTATGGGTGATATGGGGTACTTCTTCTATGTTGAATCTGAAATTTCTCAGCCATTGTTATGATGATATGATTGACAAAATGCATGCCTTGATCGCTCATCAATATCTTTGGACAACGAAATCCGGTGACCACATTGTCAAAGAGAACTCGTTGTTGTCGTTGATATACAATCCTTTACTAGTGCTACTTCTTCCCATCTTTCTAAGTAGTTGGTCATAGTAATGTGGTACCTTGTGCCTTTTGTGGAGCATACAAAACCATTGGAATACACGGGCATTTCTGAATTTCCTTGTACAACCATCAAACCTAATCCAATGTTGCTCCATATGTATACTATTATCCTTCAAGTGACTGTAGAACATTTGAAAGTTATGTTGTACAAAATATAAGACATGACACCTGTCATCACTTATGTAGAAGTGATACTCCTTCAATATAACCGTGTTGTTTTCGGTACTATCTTGCCCATGTCTGTAGGTTATATGGAAGATTATGTCGACCTGGTCAGTTCAAGTTGTGCATAACCGGCCTTGAATGGCATTAAGCTTGTCGAACCATTTTGGTTTTGTTTGAATAAGATGGACTCGCTTCTCGTATTGTTGTGTTTTCTTAAGATTTTTGTATCTTTGAAAAACTGAAAACTGGTCCAAGATTCTTAGGTTGAGTTTCTCAAACCGTTTAATTATTGCTCAATTCTTCAATAGTTCAGTAGTAGCAGAGATTTGCAGACCGACAAAAGAAGAATGGTTGCATTGAACAATAGTATAACAAAATTTTGGGTGGTTTCTCTTATTGATCTGGTTGAAGCACTGAAAGGAATAGCTCAAGATACAACCAATACATCATATATAGATACACATTCACTCCCTTCACTAGTTGCATGTAGATCAATTAGATAAATAACAAAAGAATAATAAGTACAATGTGTGTATTGTGGTAATATATATATATATTTTGTCCATGATAAAAACAATAACAATGAAAACTATGGTGTTTAGGTAGTTCTCTCTTCATCTATATGTTGATTTAAGATATTTAAATATATATATATATATTAACCGTATAAATGTTAATTAAAAATTTTAGGCATTTTTTTACTACATCAAAGGGTAGAAATTCTAAAAAACTAGAGGATTGACTTTATTCCTCACATTCATTAGATCTTTGATGTGGTAGTAAAATAGGGTTTCCATAAACAATGGGTTCAAAGACTCATTATTCTTATTTTTATTAAAGAAGATAGAAAACAACTCTTCAAATTATAGGGTCATTATTATTGGTCTTGTTTTAACCAAGTTATATGGAATTATTCTAGAAAATAAATTAACATATGGTGAGAAAGTGAAAGAGAACTTGTTGTTGTCGTTGATGTACAATCCTTTACTGGTGTCGCTTCTTCCCATCTTGCTAAGTAGTCGGTCGCAGTAATGTGGTACCTTGTGCCTTTTTTGGAGCATACAAAACCATTGGAATATACGGGAATTTTTAATTGCCCTACACAACCATCAAATCAAATCCAATCCAATGTTGTTCCATCTGTATACTATTATCCTTCAAGTGATTGTAGAACATTTGAAAGTTATGTTGTAAAAGCTAAGTCGTGACACCTGTCATCACTCATGTAGAAGTGATACTCCTTCAATATAACCGTGTTGTTTTCAGTACTATCTTCCCCATGTCTATAGGTTATATGGAACATTATGTCGACCTGGTTTGACTGATAGTATTGACTTTGAATCTCGTTTTGTGGTTGAAAAGTGTAGTTTTCCACAAAATCTACCATTGATAAGATAGTCCCAACAGGAAATGTATCCTTGCACATTTTAAACTACTCATCTTGACAACAAGCCATATGTAGATGCTTTACATATTGTTGTGTATTTTCAAATAATCCCTCCATGAACTCACAAACCTGTACCTAGTAGATCAACAATAAATATGTATATCAGTAGATTGTTACATATGAAATTGCAATATGAAAAAAATAGTATTCATGAACTCATTACTAACCTGAGAAGTGACCAACTATATTTTCTTTCTTTCATTCCCTCCATCAATAACATACTTGACATATTTGAATGACTACAAGTTTACCTCCTGCCTCCCAAGCTCATGCTCATCAGTCACATGTATGCATTTTTACAATAATACCATTCCACCGCATCCCTATCATGTCCCATATACACAATATTTTTGATAAAATGTGCAAACTTCTGGCCTACTGCACAATATGCTATGAATAAAGTCTCTAGATGACATTGGCGGTAATGTAGCTGAGCATTTCTGCAAAAGACTATTATGCAATACATGCAAAAAAAAAAATATGTCTCATAATAATAACCATAGTCAATGTGGTATCGACAACAACATGTGTTACAAGTTGTGTTTATTTTAACATACCATGGTTTGAATTTCTAAAATGATCTTTGGCCCAAGTTAAGTTCATTATGTTCATGCCTAAATCTCTCATATAATTATGAGTGTGTCATGTCAAGAAAATGTTTAATGTGGGGTTCATGATCCATTGAACTTGTTCTTAATTTTAGTACATATTTTTGGTTGGAAGAAGGTCTAGTGTTGTCATGCCAAAATTATTGCACTAGTCCCTTTACCACGTCAATGAGCTTCATATCAGAGCGTGGAAACCTACCAATGAAGGCCCAAACATCTATTTGACCGGTTTCAAGTTGTTCCCTTCTAACATAGTACCTACAGAGTCTTTTGACATCCGAATTAATAAGTCTGGATGTACGCTTAAGAGGACGAAAGGCCCTAGTGCTTTTGTTAATGATTGATTGTGAAAACACATGGAAAACCACATTCTGATCCTTTGAATGGGATTTCTTTTCAATTGTACTAAATGCATCTACTAAACTTTTAACAATATGATAACTTGGTTCAGAACTATTTATCATATTTATCATTAAATTTCTCCTAACAACAGTCATATTCCTAGATTTTAATAATGATAAAAATAATTTACATTTATCTCCATCACATTTAGAACCAAAATAGTTAACAAGTATTTGTTGAGTTTGATATGAAATACTGAATTAAGATAGCATACCTTCAAGTGAACCAATAAGACTTTCATCAATCCGTATATGCTTTGGATTTATTCAACGTGAAATTGATAATGGAGGTAGGGAAGTTAGATCACCTAGCTAGTTTGGAATTTCAACAGTATCTTTGTGTCCTTATTTCTCTTGCTGGCAGTTGGATGATGGAAATAGGATATCCTCTTGGGCGGTCTCAATGACATTGTCTTCTTTCAGGATATATTCTCTCCATGCAATTCCTCTCTAACTTCATCACTTGTATATAACTACAACCTACCAAATTATCAATTGTTTTAGGTGGCTTTGTTGTGTACATGCATTTTACTCCTTGATCATGTCCATGGGGTGCTTGTTCTTCAATTATTGCGGAAATCAAAGGACCCTCAATTAGGATTAGGTGAGTGTCCACAAAATGTCTCTGACTGGTCATGTCATTTCTTCTCTTTTCTCTAATATATTCAATGATTTCTTTGGGTAGCTTCTTCCTTGCGGATTTTATTTTTTCAATTGCATAGATTGCCCATGACCACAATTATCAATGATATATGGTTCTCTTCAATTGGAGATTCTCCAAGCTTATTTTTTTCTTGCTCAATTGTGTTATACTCCACCATAATGATTAATGAGATAAATTGCCTTTAATACTCCTCAATTGTATGAAAATCAATGGTGGAGATGGTCTATGGTGCTTCTTAGTTGGAGATTCTCCAAGCTAGGTATTTTTCTTGCTCAATAGTTTCTACCCTCCACCACAATGATCAATGAGATGTTTCCTTTGATTCTCCTCAATTGTAAGACAATCAATGGTGGGGATGGTCTATGGTGCTCCTCAATAGGAAATTAGCCAAGATTGGTGTTTTTGTTGCTCAATTGAATCTATACTCCACCACAATTATAAATGAAATATTGCATTTGATGTTCCTAAGTTGTAAAAAATTTAATGGTGGAGAATTGGATATTGTTTTTCTATTGGACTCTTGAACCTTGTCCAATGTCTTTAGTAATCCAAGAAATCCTTATAGCACTTGGGATGGAGATGCTCTCAATGAAATACTCAATTTGTGTGAACTTTCTTGCAATAGAAAGAGTGTATGTTTTGCATAGAATCTGAAATTGTGTGCATTGTCATGTGTTTTCGTGAGACTATTAGAGTGTCTCTCATATAGTGACGTGCACTATCTATACAGGTGCAAAACACATACGCATTTTTCCTATACAAAACACGTGTGTGTTTTGTTGTTATATAACATGTACTCATTTTGATCTACTAACAATTATAAGAATTTAAGAATGCAGTTCCATGGCTATCAGATCATTGAATATATTTTGACACCACCTATGTATTAACCCCGTAACACCCCTAACACCCCCCCTCCTTAACTCTTAAATTAGTCCCCCCTCTCTCACTTTACATTCAACATCTTTGCTTGTTAATAACAAGAATTATATTTTTACATGGAACATCAAACCAAATGGAACAATCTACTTGTAGATAGAGAGAAACACGTAACTTTCTCAAAAAAAATTTAATAATCCAAGTCACCCTAACACATTAAAAATATTGTCTGAGGAACCAAATAAAGGATTCAATATAAAAATATCAAAAGCTGTAAAGCAAAAATTATAGTAAAAAATATAAAACAAATAACATGGATGATCCAGATTTGTGTGGGAATGAAACAAAAGATAGCATATACCGAATCATATACAGAGATATATATTCACATACACATATATATGGCAAGAAACACATCGATACAATAAACACATATTCTATTAAATAGCGGAAATAGAATAGACTGTAAAATACAATAGCTAGAATGGTGGTAGCTATCTCTGAGAAGAGATGTGGCCACTATGCTCATTCGTGCCAAGATGATTGCCAAGAGAGGCTGAAAGGGCCTATTTATCATAAGCATGAGGGAAGGAATCCCAAACTTCCAAAAACCTAACCCTAGAAGATGAACCGTCATAAAGTTTGCGGCCCCAAGGTGGTTAGTTGAACAGTCAACTTCCCAGGGTCATAACTTTTGCATACGATCTCCGTTTGGGGTGCTCGGTAGCCCGTTGGAAAGATCTATCCAAGGAATACGCCAAGAACCCCAAAATGGATGGGCACCCATTGGAGCATGATTTCCCAAAAAAACGTCGTTTAGGGCCTCAAAACGGCCCCAAAAGTTTGGGACTCGAAAAACTATAGAAAAGTTACAAGAAAACTACTAGAATGAGGAACTGTTTTGAGCTGGTGGAATAGGTGGGTCACCACCGATATCAACCTGGATCAATGGAAATCGAGAGAATGAACCAATGTAAAATTGAAACATGAAAACAAATCTTTTGTCAAATGAAAGGGTCCATCAGAATACTCATGAACTAAACGAAGAATAATTCCATTAGACAATATCACAAAATAGGTTGACCAGATGTTGTATTTGTAAATTTGGATTGGTAGTTTCTCAAAATATCATTTTACCTCTTCCTGACCCCGACCCCACTACACACACGGGTGCACACAAACACATCCCTATGCCTCCCCCTACCACTACCCCCCCCCCTCACTCTCTATCTCCACGTATTCCTAATAGATCATAATAACCCCCTCTCCCACTCTCTCTCACTCCACTACTACTCCACCTACACCTAACCTTGACCTCCCTCTCCCTCTCCCCTCTAGTCCTTAAACCTTAATAATCCCTTCTCTCACTCTCTTTCTCCCATTCATGCTTACCCCATCCTCTTCCTGCGGGGGAGAAACACAGTAAGAGAAGGGGTTAGTAAGGGATAGGGAGAGGAGGGGGGATAGAGAGAGGGGGTTTGTGGTTAGGTTTAGGTGGAGGAGTAGCAAAGTGAGAGAGAGTGGTAGAAGGGGTTAGTATGAGTTAGGGGGAATATTGGGGGGGTGTTAGTGGAAGGGCGAGTTATATGGATGTGTTTGTGTGTGTGAGAGAGAGAGAGAATGTGAGAGAGAGAAAACCAATGGGGAAGTGGTCTGTTAGGTGGTTGGGGAAGAGATAGGGGGATCAGGGTTAGGTATAAGTAGATGAGTAGGGGGGGTTAGAGAGAATGAGAAACGGAGTTAATATGAGTTAGGGGGAATATGGGGGGGGGGGAGAGACATAGAGAGGAGGGGGAGTGCTATTGGTAGGGGGATACATAGGGATGTGTCACTGTGTGTGTGTGTGTGTGAGAGAGAGAGAGAGAGAGAGAGAGAGAGATCCAATAGGGAAGTGGTGTGTTAGGTATTTGGGGAAGAGATAGGGTGTGGGGCTTAAGGGTAGGTGGATGAGTAGGGGGGTGAGAGAGGTGGTTATATATATATATATATATATTGGGGGATGGTAAGGGGCAGAGAGAGAGAGAGAGAGAGAGATTGAGGGATGGTAAGTGGTAGAGGGAGAGATAGAGAGAGAGGGTTAGGGATTTGGGGATGATAAGTGTGTTTAGGGAGAAAGGGGGGTATAGGTGAGGAGCATGAGTGTTTGGGTTAGAGAGAGAGAGAGAGGTAAATCTAGAGACATTAGGGGGTGTTAAGGGATTAGAGGTAGATACAGAGGGTGATTGTTAAAGGTTAGAGGTAGAGATAGAGGGGGGTGTTATGATATTGGGGGTAAGTAAGAGTTAGGGGGGGTAGAGAGAGATAGAGGGGGTTAGTAAGAGTTAGGGAGAGAGAGAGAGATGGTTCGAGGTTAACGGAGGAGAACGGTAATTAGGGAGTAAGGGGGGTATAGGTGAGGAGCATGAGTGTTTTGGTTAAAGAGAGAGAGAGGGGTAAAGGGAGAGACATTAGGGGGTGGTAATGGGTTAGAGGTAGAGATGGAGGGGGTTTTTAAGGGGTTAGAGGTAGAGACATAAGGGGGTATTAAGAGAATGGGGGTAGGTAAGATATAAGGGGAGAGAGAGATATAGGGTTTTAGTAAGAGTTAGGGAGAGAGAGATAGAGAAAGACATTGGGGGCTGGTAAGGGATAGAGAGAGAGAGAGAGGGTTTGGGGTTTGGGGATGAGAAAGGTGATTAGGGAGAAAGGGGGGAATAAGTGAGGAGCATGCTTATTTGGGTTAGAGAGGGAGAGAGAGGTAAAGGGAGAGAATATAGGGGGTGGTAATGGGTTATAGGTAGAGACAAAGGGGGATTAGCCCCTCCTCTCCAGAAAGGGGAGTCGAAAGAGTGTGAGAGAAGGAGTTAGTAAGGGTAAGGGAAAGCAGGGGAGAGAGAGAAAGGGAGGGTCGGGGGCTCATTAAGGGGTTATATGTAGAGATGGAGGAGGATTGTTAAGGGGTTAGAGGTAGAGACAGAGGGGGTGTGTTAGGATATTCATGGTAAGTAGAGTAAGGGAGAAAGAGTGAGAGGAGTTACTAAGGTTTAGGGAGTGGAGGAGAGAGAGAGACAAAGAGAGAGAGAGAGGAGGAGGAGGAGGAAGAGGGGGCTCAGTTGTAGGGGGAGGCATATGGATTCAAATGTGTGTATGAGAAAGAGAAGGGGATGCTAGTGGGTTGCGGGGGTGTTCAGTATTAATGTACGGGTATTTGGGAGTTCTAGGGGGGGTGTATTAGAGTGTTTGGGGGTTAGTAGCACAGGTAAAAATAACGCACACAAATTTTTGTTAACAAAAACACGTAGGCATTTTTGTTGACTAAAATGCACGTGTTCTTTTTCACTAAAACACGTACATGATATTTAACATTACAATCCTTCTACGACATTTAACATTACACTTTTATTTAAATTTAAGATTAAAACTATATTGTTTGGTTTGGTGAAAAATATATTCAAACGAATTGTGGGTTAGTAAGGGATTAGAGGTAGAACGAGAGGGGGTTGTTAAAGGTTTAGAGGTAGAGACATAGGAGGATTAGTAAGAGTTAGAGAGAGGGGTTAGAGGTTAGGGGTTAGTAAGAGAGAGGGAGAGGGGGGAGTGTTAAGGGGTTGGAGGTTAGGGTTTAGTAAGGGTTACAGAGAGGAGGGGGAGAGAGATATAGGGGTAGGGGGAGAGGTTGTATTTTAAATATTTTTTCCCACCCTTATCCCATTTCATGGATTCCTACCTATGACATTGTTTGGAGGGATTTATCTCGCCCTTCAAGTGATAAATTCTACAGGTATTCTCTATTGGATTCTATGCATTGAATTAGAAAAATTACAGGCTTTCAAATCATGGGAAACAACGAGAAGATTGGATTTCGAGCGAAATAGATCTAGAATATCTACTACATCAAGGTGTATTCAAAAGAATGGAACCAAACCATTAATTTAATACATTAAACCTCATGTAGTACGAGGTTGTATTGTAAAGTAATCTTTAGAAAGGGTTGAAAAGCCCATAGTAGTCAAGGGATTCATTTCCATTAACTTGGCCCAGTTACTTGTGGATTTAGGAAGAAAAAAAATTAGAGAGACTCGGCCCTCATTCCCTATTTATATTCCCACATTCATCTAGGAGGAGAATGAATTCTGATGTAGATGGAAGCATTTGATATAGTTTCCAAATCTGTGTTGTTGTAAGAACTTACATACTTCAACAAAGGAGTGTTTTGTAGGTGACTTGAAAGTTTCTTTCATTTTTCAGAAAAGAAATAAAAAAGTTCAATGTACAGATTTTTAGGTAGGCCTTTCAACCAGCCAGATGACCAAATACAAAAAGAATACCAATTTTCACACATATTAACCATGCCCAAAAAAATCAAGTTGTTATAAAAATATTGTTACCTATATTTTAAATCTGCCTATATTTTAAATGGAAATCTAGTTACCATTTATGTGGGAAGAAAGTCATAGATTCCTCTCGGTTGCCATATATCCTACTGTAAGTCGATCTCACAATGGAAAAGCTAATGTAATAGCCCATTTTTTGACATCCTTCCTCTGCTATACCCTACACTTGTCTTCCACAGGAAACCACTTCCTCCACATGTAATAACTACATTGTGTCGTCGAAAATCGATCTTCTCCTGATAACAAATCCTGAATGAAGGATTCATTGTCATTACTCCGAGAAGTTCTAAGGTTAGTTTCTTGTAAAACAAAGATTGTATAAATTTTGTTAAGATCCATATGTTCCATCTCACGAACTGAGATCTTCTTTATCTTAGACATAGACAAAAGAACTTCAAGATGAATACTAGAGAGTTGTTTCTTTACAAGTTCAACCTTCTTAGGGCATAGGGGTAGAACTATAACAGTATAGGGAAAATGGCATACATAAATTTCTTCGAGTTGTGTTGTGCATGGCCTATTCCTATCCATTCGAGAATAATATATCAAATATTAACATCAAGGGGGGTTCATTGAATCTTATCCTAGATTTTTTTTCTGAAAATGCAAGGCTAGCTTGCGACTAAGAAAATGTTCTTAAATCCAATACTTGTAATGAAAACAATAATTTTCCATTCAAAACAGGAAAGAAAATCAGAGGGTTATATATTTGCACTAATATCTAATTTAAGAAAAATGCCGACACACATATGGTTTTGGTTGTATTTTAAAATTTGAGTCCCACCCTTATCCCATTTTGTGGATTTGTATCGACAACATTGTTTGGAGGTAGTTATCCAATCCGGTGATAAATTATGCATCCATTTTCTATTTAATTGTGTGCATCAAATTAGAAAAATTACAACATTTATTTCCTTATTTTTATCCCCTTGAATCCCTAGATTGGCGATATTTGAGGACCTACTACATTGGCTATATTTGGAATCTATGGACTATCCCCCTCTCACTCTACCTCTAACTCCTTACCAACCCGAATGTCCCTCTCTTAACTTGTCTCTCTCTGTATTTATATCTAACCTGTTAACACCAACCCCCTTTTCTCTACGTATGACCCCTTACCACCCCTCCTTCTCTAACTCTAACCCCTTACCAACCCCCACCCCCCCTTTTTCTACCTCTAACCACTTACCACCACCCCCCTTCTCTACCTATAACCGCTTACCTGTTAGGAACCTATGTCAACCCTTCTCTTTACTTTGTTAGTATATTGCATTATCCCATAGTATTATATGTTCCATGGTATTGATCCATATTATTGATCCATAGTATTGGACGCATATGCTTTGTAAGTCGTCCCATAGTATTATATGTTCCATGGTATTGATCCATAGTATTGGACACATTGACTTAGTATATAAGTAATTGTTGAGGCCAATGAAGGCATCTACGAGTTATGTGTATTGATCTTTCTCAAAGGAGGTTTCCCCCTCGAAGTGGCCTGTGATCAGTAAATCTCTTATTCGTTCTACCATTTCTGATATATCATGCATTTTCATCATTTAATTGTTGGAGGTTCCTCACATCTAGTATCAAAGAACTTTCTTGGGATCGTTGGGTGGAATTTCTACTTTTTTTTTTTCTCGCAGTGGCTTCCAGGCGTTGTGATTATTGCAGTAGTATTTTTCTTTAAATCTGTATTTGTTCCTATCAATTGCATGTTTGGATCCGGGAATAATCCCTATCCGCTTAATTGTGGGAATTACTTGGGCATATCCCTAAAACTCATTGTGAGGAGTACCACCAGAACCCCTAAGTAGCTGGCCCATTGAGAAGACCTGCCAGCGAAAATGAAAACGGCCCCTACTTGATTGACTAGTTCCCACCCGTGAGCTAAACAAAGAGTTTTCGTTTGTGCAAAGCAATTGTCAGTTTTACCTGAGCTGTGGAGTGAGTTGTATTGCCCCAATACGCAAGCCGTTAGACAGCATTGGTGTCCGAGTGAATCCCCCAAACCTTTAGGAAGAAGAGCATACCTTGGGTCCATATCTATTTCCAGCTGATAAATAGAAGATTGCATCTGTCCAGAGCCATTGCAGATCAATTCCAAGTCGTTGTAGTTCTATTTCAAAAAAATGTATAAAATTATGTTTTTCACTATATCTTCTTTGCTTTAACTTTGTTTCCCTTGAAATTTCGCTGACACTTCTGCAATCCCATTTTGCATGTTTCATTCCTAAAAACCCTATCCCAAATTCCACTTCTCGAAGCCAGAAATCCCACATCTGTCTATTTTTAGGCTTTTCCATAACTTCTTCGATTTTCACCCAATCATCTTCAAATTTTTCCACATTGTTCATTTCCTATTTCTAATTCTTTGTTCTTGTTACACCAAAATCTTGTCATCACGAGCCCCTTGTTAACTCAATTCCTCAATCCCTGAAGTTCCCTTGATAAAGAATTCATTTAGAGCAAGTTGATGCCCTTTGTCCACAACCTCTAGTTGGGCCGGCGCATGTTGTGTTTGGGCAAGGAGCTCCCAACTAGGACCGGTGCATAGTGTATTCTGCCAGACTGTGCCGGTGGCGCAGATTGTATTGGTTCATCCTGCGTTTCCCCTCTCAAGCATTGGTTGTCTTCATGCAACTTGTGTCGGAGTTGGTTAATTTGGATAAAGGTGGCTTTCGAGCGATTTCTAGAAGTTGGATGAGGTGGATCCATACCCTTAACTCCTAGGTGAGTTGTCCTATAGTTCCATAACCTCAAGGGAGGATCCCTTATCCCTCTCTCTGTGATCCTCAACCTACTCTATCCACTTTGTCCTATAAATACAAAGCTCCTCTCCATTCCGACGCGATAAATTCTATATCACTTACATGCTGGTGGAATTAGCCTAGGTGATCCCTATCCATCTCTTGGGAGGCTTACATTTCCTTTGGAGGCTTTGGCTTGTCTTGTTGGAGGAGGATTGCAACATTAAGGCTTGGGTTGTAATCATCTCTCTACTTTGTATTTCCCTCTATTTATACAGTAATATAAACTCTTTCCATAAATTTTATTGTGTTGATAATGTTTGTAGTTTACTTCCTTAACTGTTTACTCAGAACAATTAGTGTTTAGACATGTTTTACTGCTTGTATTGTTTCCACATGTTTTGAAAGGTCTTGCAGCTAAATATCTGACGACCGCGGAGCTTGGAGCAAGAATGAAGAAAAAGACCTACAATCTAAAGGTAAGACGTCTAATTACTCGATCTATAACTAGATCTAGGGAAGTAGATTTATGTTCTATCTTTATTTGTTATAGATTCGCATTGAACTAGGGAGATCTACCTTGCGTCCATTCGAGTAGATTGTCCAATAACAGTTCCTCTTGAACAAGTTTTCTTATTCTTTCACCCTGCTTTTGAAATCCCCATTTTCTGCTTCCCTGTCCATTAGAAAGTGTCCAAAACCTAGTCAAACCCCAATTAACTATCATAGTTTTTACCAAATCCAAATTTTCCTTTATTAAAGAAGTTTCTATTTTTGTTTTTATACCCATTGCCCCCCCCCAACAAAAAAAACTTGGTTATGGTTGTCACCCGTGCAGGAGCAAAAAACATGGAGGAAGAACTTGCAGCCCTCAAGACTAGAATCCAAGATCTAGATGAAAAAATTATCGGCCTCCATCTTCAGCCTTCAGCCATGAACAATAGATGACAACCAAAGTCTTCTGCAGACACTGAGTTGTATTCCTCCAGCACTTTTTGTGGGTCGAAGCTTGATTTTACTCGCTTCAATGGTGATGATCTGACTGGATGGATATATTGGGAAGAACAATATTTCAGTCTGCATAATACTTTTGATGTCACCAAAGTTCCACTTGCATCCTTTCATTTGGAACATGAAGCCCAGCAATGGTTCTGTTGGTACATCAAGGCTCATGCAGAGTGAATATGGACAAATTTCTTCCAACTCATTTTGCAACGATTTGGTCCTAGTGTTTTTTATGACTTCGCAGGATCACTCACTAAACTTCGCCAAATTGGAACTATGAGAGAGTATCAGACAGAATTTGAGAAACTATCCAATCACACAGAAGGATTGTCTAATGAATTATATAGGAGTTGTTTTGTCAGTGGTCTGAATGATGCAATCCGATCTGAGGTTAAAATGTTCTGTCCCAACACAATGATTGAAGTCCTAGGGTTGGATAAGTTGGTAGAGGATAAGATCACAGCCCAACAACGCTCCAAATCCACTTTTATTCCATCCATAAATATGGTTTTCCAAATACCTCCCATCATGCCAGCTCCTAGATCAACTCCTATCAAGCATTTTTCTAAAGTAGAGATGCAGGCACGTTGAGAAAAATGGATTTGTTATAATTGTGATGAGAAATTCACTCACGGACATATATGTGTCGAGCAAAATCTCTATCTCTTGATTGTGCATTCTCCACCTGCAAGTGAAATTTGTGAAGAATCTCATAATAAAGTAGATGATGAGGTTGACATTCAGTAGCCTCCTGATGACCCTCCTTCTCACGAAGACCATCTAGAGTATCTCTCCATTCTTTAGTTGAAGTCACCACCCCACAATCAATGCGGGTCAAGGGTTACTTCAAGAAGCTCCCTCTTACAATATTCATTGATTCTGGTAGAACTCATAACCTCATTGGACCTCGGAGCACCAAACAAACCAATTCTTTTTTCCATCCTTTCTCTAGCCTTTAAGTCATGATTGCCAATGGGGGCAACTTACCTTGCAAGGTTAAGTGTCGCAATGTGCGTATCTCTATTGGATATTATAACCTATGCTCTGACATGTTTCCCTTTTCCTTAGGCGGATGTGATGTGGTTCTGGGTGCCCAATGGTTATGCACACTTGGACCCATCTTATTGGATTTTGATGAACTTTGGATGCAGTTTTCAGTTAATGGGAAAAAACACACATTAAAGGGATTACAACAAGGGTCTCTCAACAGCATCAGTTCACATCACCTAGAATATCTTCTTAAGAATAATTCACATGGTGTGATCGCTCAACTCCATTCCATTCAAATGCAACCTTCAACGGTCTCCACTACTCCTTTGGATCTACAACAAATTTTGGATGGATATGCATGTGTCTTTGCTAAACCAGTGGGATTGACTGGCTACTACCGCAAGTTTGTCAAGGATTACAGGAATATTGTAGCTGCATTAACCGCTCTCTTGAAAAAGGATTCTTTTACGTGGACACATGGTACTGAGTGTGCATTTGACAAACCGAAACAAACTATGTTTACTACACCCATTCTAGATATGCTTGATTTTTCCAAGCCCTTCACTATTAAGAGTGATGCTTAGGATAATGCACTTGGTGTTGTTCTCCTTCAAGATGAACATTCTATTGAGTTCACTAGCAAGGCCCTTTCTGGTAATAATTTAGTCGCCTCTACATATGAGAGGGAAATGATAGCTATTTTGCATGCAATACAGAGGTGGCGGCCATACCTATTAGGGAATCATTTATGCATCAAGAATGATCACCAGAGTCTGAAATATTTCCTAGAAAAATGGGTCTCCTCCCCAGCACAACAGAAATGGGTTAGAAAACACATGAGTTATGACTATGATATCACTTACAAGAAGGGTAAGGACAATCTGGTTGCCGATGCTCTTTATCGCAAATTTGATGACCAAGTTTCTCTTTCAGCTATTTCTATGCCTATTGAAAATTGGTTGCAATATTTTAAGCAGGGCAATGTTAATGACTCCTCATTATCTCAAATCATCCAACAGTTGTCAAACAACCCTACTGTTGTAACGCATTACTCTTAGCATGGTGCTTCCCTGAGATACAAGGGTCGTCTAGTGCTTCCCCAGAGCACATATCTTCAACACGTTGTCTTCTATGAACTCCATGCTTCTCCATCAACAGAGCACTCTAGGTTCCTCAAACCGTATGAGCAGGAACGATGTAAATTCTTTTTGAAGGGAATGAAAATGACAATTCAACAGATGGTGGTTGAATGTGATACCTTTCAACCCAACAAGGGTGAAATGAAACTCCTTCTAGGATTTCTCGAACCCTTTCCCATCCCTACATGGATTTGGATAGATATTTATATGGATTTCATTGAAGGGTTCCCTAAATCTGGAGGGAAGACAATGATTTTAGTTGTGGTTTATCGCCTCTCCAAATATAGCTATTTTTGTGCCCTCAACCATCCCTATACTGCCTCCTCAGTCGTACATACTTTCCTAGCCCAGATCTTCCATCTTCATGGAATCCCTTCTTCCATTGTCTTAGATCGCGATGGAAGTTTCACCAGTCATTTTTGGATAGAACTATTTCTCCAAACTGGCACCAAACTGAAGATGATTTCTAGGTATTACCCACAAACAAATGGTCATACTAAAGTTATCAACAAATGTTTGGACACTTCTCTTCGCTGCTTCACCTCCGAACAAAAACATCAGTGGGAAAAGTGGCTCCCTCTTGTTGAATGGTGGTACAATACCCCCTACCACATTGCATCCAAAATGACTCCATATGAAGCAATCTATGGTTAGGAACCTCCAGTGCTTCTTCCATACACCCACAGTAGTTCACCAGTTCAGGTAGTTGCATCAGTTCTTTGAACCCAAGATCAGATTCTAAGCATTTTGCAAGACAATCTTCACATGGAAAGAAATTGAATGAAACAACAAGACGATCAGCACCGTTCTGAGCACACTTTTCAAGTAGTTGATATGGTTTTTCTTCGTCTACATCCTTACAAGCAATCCTCCCTGAAACTCAAATGGAATCATAAGCTAGCTCCAAATTTCTATAGGCCACATAAGGTTCGTCAGAAGATTGGGTCTGTTGCTTATAAATTGGAACTTACTCCTTCTTCCTGCATTCATCTAGTATTTCATGTCTCTTGTCTAAAGAAATTTCTTGCCACCAACACCAGTGCAAAAAATGTTTTACCAGAACTGGATAATGAAGGATCCATCATTTTGGATTCGGAAGCCAGCTTCACTAGGCGCACTCGTCAGCTTCACTTTCGATCCATCACAGAGGTATTAATTCATTGACACATACTGCAATCGGAGGATGCTACATGGGATCCACTCCTTCATATTCAGCAAAATTTCCACATCTAAAGCTTTGAGGACAAATGTTTTTTTAAGGTGGAGGGGATGTTAGGAACCTGTGTCAACCCTTCTCTTTACTTTGTTAGTATATTGTATTAACCCATATTATTATATGTTCCATGGTATTGATCCATAGTATTGGACGCATATGCTTTGTAAGTCGTCACATAATATTATATGTTCCATGGTATTGATCCACAGTATTGGACACATAGACTTAGTATATAAGTATGTGTTGAGGCTAATGAAGGCATCCACGATTTATTTTTATTGAGCTTGCTCAAAGGAGGTTTTCCCCTCGAAGTGGCCTGCGATCAATATATATCTTATGTGTTATGTTATTTATGATATATCATGCATTTTCATCATTTAATTGTTGGACGTTCCTCACATTATCGCAAAGAATTATTTTTAATGTTATAATTGGCACACAATAAAATTATACCCCCCTTTAGGAAAAAAAAAAAAATTATCGTTACAAAATGCGCACGCGTTATGTAAATATAGAATGTGGACACATTCTGTAAATATATAAAACGCACGTGTTTTTTTTTTTAGGGCTTTAAAATTTATATTTAAACAAAACTCATATGCATTACATAGTACTATGCATGAACCTCCACATGAGCTAGTGTGGCATTCCTATACCTATGTGTTTGCTTTAGACTTTCCTTCAGACTTACCATGCTTGTGCCTTGGAGTATGATATACCATGGCTAATTGAGCATTGTATCCAATTTTTTAAATGTGCTTGTGTTTATCCGATGGTTACAGTATGTTGCACGCCATCATATTTGATTAAATTTTAGACACAGATAACATTTTTTATACAGATTCCAAATATGTAATTTTTAAAAGAAATAATAAATTTGTATATTTTATTCTTATTTTTATTGTGACATGACTCCTTAACTCAAAAAACACATTGTTAGTGTTTCATCCGTAACTCATATGTTTCTCAACCATTTTGAGAAAAATTGTATGGTGCACTAAAGGACACATACCTCTACATGCTATAAAAAAACCGTTTCAAAATAATTGCATTAAGACCTTCAAAGGCTGCACCCACAATTGGCATACGGTTTTCAAGGTTTCATCACTTAGATAATTAAAGAATTTTTTTTTTTTTGTTGGGGGGGAATAGTAGTGCACTAGTACTACTTGTTCTCTATATTTCTACCAATTTTTGTAATTTCATTCCATCATTTAGGCAGTCAAAGGTTGCACCCACAAAAACAGATACGTTATAATTTGTCCAAAAAATAAAAAGTGCCTGTTACAAAGGATCAAACTTTATATAGTTACGAACATTTTCAATAGAAAAAATATATATATTGGGAAACGTCATTCAAATTCCTACGTTTCATCTTTTTTACTCATCGTAAGATTCATTGTGTATGTGTCTCAAAACTCCACGTAAGTTGATGAATGTCTGTTTTTTTAGTTTTCTATTGCATCTAACGTGTCAAAAGAGATCCTATTAGCTTGCACACCCCCTTATGCCTAATTTGCATAAGGTTTATGTCCCATTCTAACATTAATTAAGGATTAAAAAAAGGCATACATAAATAATTCCCAACATGTGACACAATAATAATGTGACATTCAACATTCATCAAGGGTTATGTCACATTGTGACGTATATCAAGTGTTTTGTTGCATTATGGCATTTATCAAGGGTTATGTCGCATTGTGACATTGAGAAAGGGTTATATGTATAATATGACAAAGGGTTATGTCCCATATTTACATTCATTAAGGATTAAAAATTGATGTGCACCGACAGAACTGAAGATGTGACATACTAATAATGTGACATTCGACGTTCATCAAGGATTATGATGCATTCTATTATCTATTAAGGTTATGTTGCATTGTGACATTCATCAAGGCTTATGTTGCATTATGACATTCATCAAGGTTTATGTCCCATTCTTATGTTTATTAATTTTATGTTCCATTGTGTCATTCATCAAGGTTATGTCACAATGCGACATTGATCAATGGTTATGTCTAATTTGACATAAGGGTTATGTCCCATTCTGACATTCATTAAGGATTAAAAAATGGGTTTTTCTAACAATGCCCAGGATGTGACAGATTAATAATGTGACATTCAACATTCATCAAGGGCTATGTCACATTGTGATGTATATCATGTGTTATGCTGCATTTCTGCATTTATCAAGGGTTATGTCGCATTGTAACATTGAGAAAGGGTTATATGTCTAATATGGCAAAGGGCTATGTCCCATTCCGATATTCATTAAGGATTCATAACTATAAACACAGATACAACCCAATATGTGACAAATTAATAATGTGACATTCGACATTCATCCAGGATCATGTTGCAATCTAATGTTTATTAATGTTATGTTGCATTGTGGCATTCATCAAGACTTATGTTGGATTATGATGTCTATTAAGGTTATGTTGCATTGTGACATTCATCAAGGATTACGTCACAATCTGATGTTCATTAAGAGTTATGGCTACGTCAACAATGCCCAAGATGTGACACATTAATAATGCGACAATCAACATCCATCAACGATATTATTTTAATAATGTTTAATGAATGCCATAATGGCACAACCTCATTTATAAAATAAAATGATTATAAACTATAATAACCTTTATAAAATATTAAAATAAAAATATAATATAATATTTTTATTATTACTAAATATTAATAATTTGTTTTAATACATTCGTTATAATATCTTAATCAAATACTACCTTCACAAAATATATATTTCTAATATTTTTGTAATTAAATTATAATAATACTTTAGTTTTTAATATCTATATGTATCATCAACATATATTAATTTTAACGTATGTATATACTATGAATATAATAATTTTATTTTTATTTGTATATTACAATTTAATAAGAATAACTTTTAAATTAGTTATATTTATATATATCATTAATGTATTATAATATAAATAATTAATTTATTACATCACGTTGTTGAAGAGCCCTCGCGTTGTTGTGTGTTTCCTTCCCTGCTAGGGTTTTACCGTTGCTGCCTCCCTGCGGCTTGGGGATGGATCCCCCTCTGGATCCAAGCCCGGAGGACCACAGGCGGATCCTCGATACGGCCTTCAGGGCATTGATAGAATCAATCCCCCCCACCCCCTCCTTCAGCATCTCCCTTTGGTGATGGCTTCGTCAAGTGTATGGATGCTCCCAAGATTCAGATCATGTCAGTCACTTCAAGGCTAAAGGCCTTAGATTTGAGTTAAAGAGGCTTGGTTGGTCAGTTCAGTGGGATTTGGCAGTCGCATAAGACCATGGAATCTTGGATTAAAAAAAATTGGATGCCATTGATGTCTTGGGGTATCCAACACTGCTTCTACTGCAAAGGATTCTTCACATTCCTGTTTGAAGTAAAATAAGATAGAGATCTCATTTTTCGAAGCGGACCTTACTTCATGAGCCCTAGGGGGCTCTACCTTAATCGCTGGAGCTTATGTTTTGACCCATAAAAGGATGTGCCCTCTACTGTTCCTATTTGGGTCCGCTTGCCCCATATTCCTATTCACTGCTGGAATGATGAATCCCTTTAGGAAATAGGGAACTCTTTCAAAAAATATATTGACAAAGCTGAACCAAAAGGCCCTCTTTTCTCTCGCGCAAGAATCTGCGTGGACTCGATGGATCTGGATAAAGGTCTTTCGGAGATAGTAAGCCTATGCATGGATGGATGGGAACATGCCCAGAAAGTTGATAATGAACAGCTACCCTTCAAATGTAAAAAGTGCCATGAATATGGCCATTTTGTTAAAAACTACCCAAAAACAGCAAAAGAGATTCCAGAGAAATTACAAGAAGAGGAATGGAAACAGGTGAAACAACAGAAGAAAATGCCTACTCAAAACCCTGATCCAAGAAAGAAGCAACAGGTAACAGAACTCGAGCAAGCCCAGACCGACAAGACAATCCCAACAAGCAACTAGTACGCAGCCCTGAATGTCGAAGAAGGTGAGATCACTGAATCTGAAATACCCTTTGCTGAAGCAGGTTATGAGCAAAATGACGCCTTAATATCCAGTATCATTTCCTCTTCATTCGAAGCAAGAAGAGATGACCCTGTGTCGGAGGGATCCCCACCTACTGGAAGCTCATGGGATGAAATGGTTAAGCAAAGCAAGGTCTCCACCTTCTCTATTACCCTTAAATCTTCCTCTAAAGGATCACAAGAACATCTCGAACCAAGGCCTCCCCCAAATACCAGAGGAAGAAAATCTCAAAGATATCACCGTGAGCAAGAATCGGAAAGAGAAATAGAGCTAGGAAGACAACGAAGTATAGAGGACACAAAGTTGCTACAATCCTCCAAGAACTTGGGTAAACCAGAAGGTAGGGCTCGAGCAGACCCACAACCAGGAAAGAAGTAATGAAGCTTATCTCTTGAAATTGTAGGGGCCTGGGCGGACCTAACAAAGTTAAGGCAATGAAAGATATTGTCAACTCAGAAAGACTAGATATCCTACTGATTTAGAGAGACAAAAATGAGTGATGTGGAGGTTATGGCGCTCTCACATCTCTTTTGGAATGACTTCCATGGAAACGTGATTAGCTCTAGGGGTGCATCTGGGGGTATCGCGACTCTCTTTTCAAGTAAGTACTCCATCAAATTTTTTAAGGAATATCAACATTGGAGAGTCTAACTGAATTTTACAGTAAGGATGACCCCATTATATATTATGTTTGTAATGTTTCACTACTACATATGGGCGGTTTGTTCCACAAAAATTTTCCACATTTTCAACATTCGTGGGTTCAAAAAATGATTTTTTAACTTTTTTTTGTCAAGGCGGAAAAATCATGGCAATATCCACATTTTTGAAAGTTCCACGAACATTCGTCGATATAGGGATGAAAATTTAGGTTTCAGTTTTCGTGGCAACAGGGACGAATGTCGAGGTAAATGCTACATGTATAGTCTCAAAGATCCATAAAATCCCAAGAAATAGGGGGTTCCCTCAAGAAATGATAAAGTAATGCTAAGAAGTCTCAAAATAGGCTCCAAAGGCTAGAACTCCAATGCATGCAAAGTCATGCTAAAAAGTGGACATTATAGCAAGTGGATCCACCAAATACAAATGAACTCCACAAAGTGCTCAATAAGACCCCCAAAAAATCGAATTCCTCTCCATAAATCGTGCATAAGAAACCTCCTTAGGTGGGATTTGGCTTCAAATGGGTGAGAATGCTCCACAAAGTAGGATAGAAACCATACAAAGTGGAACGTTCTTCAAATAAAGGCACAAATTAATGGATATAACACCTCTAGGTTAAATGTTATGACAAAAATTCCATGCACTCATGTGTAGGTGTTCTATAAAGCTAAATGTGCAATGCTAGGGTTCCCTTGAATGCTATTTACTCCATGCAATGAGACCTCAAAGGGGACGCTCCTCCAAAGGTGGTATATAAAACCTCTCAAAAGTTGAGCGTTAATAACCTAGATCCATAAATCACTTCCAATAACTCCTTCTGTTAGGATTAAACCATGGTATGTACCATATTATCCTCAATATGGTAGACACTTGCTATTGGTTATTACTCTCAAACCTATAAAATTATTCTTTTACTATTATTTAAAGGTTGCAAAGAGATTGGAGTTAAGGTACCATGTTGTAGGTTGCTAATTGTACACACGGGTGACAAGATCAAGATTCACCCCAAATTTATCTTATTTATTACTATTGTTTATCCTCTTTGTTGTTGTACATTTTGTCTATAAGATCGCTTCCCCTTTGATTCATTGTTCAATTTGTTTTCACAATTTGGTTTGAATCGAACATGTGTCGTTTAACCAAGACACAAAATCAAGTTATAAGATTTATGTGTTATCTTTTGGGATATTTCAATTACTAATTAGTGGATTTTTATAATGTAAAGAAAAGTATATTTTATTCTTAATTTTGAATAATGTATAGAATAATTAATGTACCGAATGGGGCCAACGTTGAATTTTTTTCAATGGGTGGTTGTACGGACTGGAGTTTTGCATGGTTATACTAGACACATGTAGTGACGGTATGGGAGGGTTTCTAGACTCAATCATGTCACACACTAACAATTCTACAATAAAGCAATCAACCTATAGAATAATAATCAACATGTAGTGATAGTATGGGAGGGTTTCTGGCATTTAAACCCTAGATATGCATAATATCCTCGTTTCAGGGCATCCCCAATTTACCTCCATTTTCGGCACTTGATATCCAAATTACTGGATATCTTTGGTAAACCCTTTATCTATTATCTGGCACATACATGGCGAGAGAGATGGATCATTGTAAATGCCATACGGGTTTTTTGGCAATCAACCTATTATAAAACTTACAAACCAGGGAAATTTCTTGAAATGACATAATCTGGGTCATTGAAACATCCTCTTATAGAATATTTTTCATCTTCTTAGGATTAAGTTTAACACATTTCTTAGATTGATTTTGGCGATGTTCACTCTTCTCCCTAGACTTTGCACTAGCCCTTGAAAACTTATTAGTTTTTTTCCCTATCATCTTGCCATTGAAGACCTCTTTTTATGGGCAAGATCCTCCTCAGGTAGATACTCTTTTGCTAAATCAAAACTTTGATTTTCTTAGGCTAGTTGAAAAGTTCTTGAGCTAGAGGGATCATGATGTGATTGATATGAACCAAATGCATGGAAAGGATTACCAAATTCAAAGGCTTGAGTCATAGAAGGTGACACTGAGTTGGGTTAGTAAGGTGTTAATGCCACATTTCTTCTATTGAACGTTGTATTGCTCCTCCCCACCTAAAGAATGGAAAATTACACTACTACATATGGGCGGATTGTCCCACGCAGTATTTCCACGTTTTCAACATTCGTCCCTATATCGACAATGTTTAATGTTTAATGTTTTCTTCTTGTTGTTAACTTTCTCTCCTGTTGCACATAAGAATTTTTTCAGGATTGTTTGAAATCTCTCAAACAATAATGGTGGAAGCACCCCCAACTAGAACCAATGTCAATTTTTTATCTCAAGAAATGGTACTAGATGTCAATATATTTTGTCTTTGCATGAAAGGTGGGATTCTTAGCTAGACAAATTAATGACAATGTTAATATCACACTATACTATAATAGATATTTGACTTAGCCCTACATCTAAACATATTTTCATAATCTAGATGACCACCTTTAAAGCATGAGTAGCTGCCATATACTATGTCGCTACTGACCACAACTTGTTTCTTTCTCATCTAACTCATTGCTCCACCAAATAGTAAAAACACATATGCTCTCGTAAGAAGGTCATGCTTGGTGAGAGGGTTGTGAGACTTGAAATTATTGTTAGGTGTCATTATGCCTAGTTAGAGGTGTCATTATGCCTAGTTGGTTATTTTTGTTTTGAAATGCCTAGATGGGATTCTAGTTTCCTACATAGGAAATGTAGGTAGGGGCATGGTCTACAAAGAAAATGGGACCCTCGTTGTCAGTCTTCACAATTTATGTTTGTGAATTTTTTGAAAATATGTGAAGACTGACCCTTGTTGTCAGTCTTCACATATTTTCTCCTAATGTTTAGTCACACAATGATCATAGACAATGCCAAATACCATAATTTATGGTATGAATGGTCATTAGAATCCACTCAACAATATAATCAAATCACTAGGGAAAGCTTCCAAATCGAACTAGTGATCATAGACAATGCCAACTGCCATAATTTATGGTATGAATGGTCATTACACTCCACTCAACAATATCATCAAATCATTAGGGAAAGCTTCCAAATCGAACTAGAAGGCAGGGAGAGAAGAATATAACCACACCATGTATGATGGGAGGTGGCATTGTCTTATGAGTGTCACATGGCATATCATCAACATTCTATATGGAATATAATAGTATGAGTTACCCAATAGTATTCCACATGGAAGTGGTTGACCATTCTCCACCTATCATTCTACACCATATACCTACCATTAATCTCCCCACATTTTGGATTAATATTTCACTTATGTCAAATTGTGCTAAAATATGAGACTTCAAATCACAATTCACATCCCTATTGTTACCAAAAAATAACATATCATCTACACACAAAGTGATAACAAGGAAATGACCGCCATCTTGTTTGTACTACATATTATAGTGATCTAATTTGGAGCTTAGAAATCCCAATCCTAACACAAAATAATAAATTTTTTGACATGGACATAGTAATATATATATATTATTTAATTAATATATATTATAATTTTGTAAACAAACAAAACAAAACATAACAAACCCAACAAAACTGAAACATTTCATACCAGTCGACTAGTTAACCTAAGCTCCTATAGACTAGGATGATTTATTAACCCAAGTTGGCAGCACATATCATTATTCAAATACATGCACGTTGTGAGCTTTCTATTGAATAGGTTTTTGAGTACAAGGTGCAATTATGTGAGCGATCAAGCTTCGAAGATGGTTCATGAAGCAAGTATTTTGAGTAGGTTTTTGAGTACAGGGTGCAATTATGAGGGCGATCAGGCCTCAAAGATGGTTCATGAAGCAAGTATCATATTTGGGGGCTCGTACCTCTCCATATCTCTGAATCATTTCATGCCCGATAGATCACTGATTATATCAGTGTTGATAGAAAAAATGGAGTTCGAGCTTCAAAGAGGGTTTTCAGTATCTTCTCCCCAAAGTTTGCGTTCAAGTATTGCTTCTACAGTCACGAATTAAGTCATGGATATAGACAAGAAACCATTCCCAAGTGGTCATGTGCTCAGTATTGAGCCCCAAAATGTTGAATGGATGAAGAAATTTCCATCTGCTGTTCAAAAGGTGAAAGTAGCTGGCTGGTTTACCATGTTCGAAAAGATGGGAGAGTTTCGCATAGGGGTTACAAAATCATTTTGTGAAAACCTCGAGGGTTCAATGGTGAAAATGAACGACCTTAAATTCTTAGTAACAAAAGAAACCATTGCACAAGCTGTTGGGGTTACTCCCGAGGGTGAAAAATGGTATAAGAGGCAATCAATAGATGAAGATTTCAACCAGTTTGTCCTTCCAACACACCAAGATCCTGATTGGAGCCAAGGCATTCATAATACTTTCCTAGTCAAGGAATGGCAGGATGTTATGCAAATTATCCAAAGGTATATAACATGTGAAGGCAAGTTTGCCACTATATACCATTATCATATGCGTCTGTTACAGCATGTTTCAGGTACAAAGAAATTAAACTTACCCTATCACTTACAGAATAGTTTAAGTAAAATGGCATCTAGGGTTAAGAATCATTTTGATACTCCCAATAACAGTATGTTTCACCATGGCCTGATAAAATTGTTAATTTCTAAAGAAGTAGAAAAGCAAGGTAGAACTTGGTCTCATTTTTTATATTGGTTGGGATTTAAAGTGGAATTTAAGGAAGAGAAGAAGGGAAAAAGAAAACAAAATCCTTCTAGAAAAGAGGTCATAACAAACCCTCGGAATCCTCATGAAATTTTTTTTCCATAAGTAAAGCAAGACCCTGTCTCTTCTCATAACAAACCCTCGGAATCCTCAGAGTGTTCATCTGAACCACTCATAGCTTATTTTAGGCTAAGGAAAAGGCCTGGAAATAAGTTTAGGATGAATATGGAAGCCACATTGAATCTTGAACTCAAAAAGGATAATTTCTTAAGCATACAGGATTCACCAAGTGATGATGAGGAAGACATGGAAGCAAAATTTTTAGAATCAACTTTAAAACAGATTCTTGAGGGTATTGATCAAAGTCTCGGAAAAATCCCAGATATAAATCCTAAGAATTTTCCCGATGATAATAATGGAAGTATGGAATATAATGGAGTATCAATGACTTCGAAGGGAAAAGAGAAAGTAATAAATGCAGTGGTTGAATCCTCTAAAGAGCAAGCAAGTTTTAAAAAGCGGAAGAGCATCCCAAGAACAGGTAGTTGATGAAGATGTAAAAAGTGGAAGAGCGGCCCAAGAACAGACTATTCATCTCCAGAAAGATAAAGATGAACTCAAGAGACAACTCAGCCAAATGAAGAAAGAGATCGTCACATTACAAGCAAAGGAAAAGGCATTAGATGGGTTAGCTATTTTGGCTCATGCAGCCATGAGACTTTGATTAGGTTTCTAAGTTTAATATAGTTTTTACACTTGTCAATATTAGTTAGTCTAAATATTTTAGTTATAAATTTTTGCTATATTTAGAAGTCAAAGCCTTGAAAAGTGGATCCTAAAACAAACTTCAAATCTAAACTTTTCCGATATATTGTAAATCTTTTGGTTTGAAAACGGAGACACACATGGGAGTCGATCTGCTACAAGATTGTGTAGTCATGCAATGGTTATCTAATTTTTGGTTTAATGTTGACATGGAGATCTTCAACTATACCTCTCTTATTGTTATTTGATCAATATGTTTATTTTATTACCTTTTACTAAAAGAGATGAAAATTATCTTATAATATGTTTTACTATTGCTTTAGCACTATTCAAATATAGTACCGTTTTATCTGTGTGCTTAATTGTTGTAGTTTGTGGACTGTGTTAACCTGTTTGAGGTATGTACTTAAATTTTCCTCTCTCTCAAGGTACTTTCACTTTCCCTTGGTGATTGTACATAGGCATGATTTTGGAAATGGTGCATGGATACTGGCAACTATGAATTAAGATCCCTGGTATGAATTAAGATCCTTAAATCCTTCTTTGTTTTAGTTTTCAGAGGTTGGCATGAAATTTGTACACCAAATTTCCAAACCGATATAGAAGGATGCTTGACAGTGTTGTGTAGATTGCATGCATGGTGCTTTGGGTAAGAATGTGGAACCTCACTTCATAAAGAAAGGGTCTGGCATTTCACATTTTCACAAATATTTGTGGACTATGTTTTCAAATCTCAGTTTGTCTTCGGTCCAAGAATCTAGGTGCATTCTTGTGAGGTCTTCAACCATGTAAACATTATAAGATGAGAATTGTTGATTGTGACTTTGAGAACCTTTCCCTAGCCAGGGTGCAGGAAAATCCTCCTCATGGTTGGACTTGGACTCTCTGTGTGCTGTAATGTTAACATGCATAAGCCTCAGTTGTTCCATTTATTGTATAACACATTGATATTAATCTTTGCTTTTTTTACAAGTTCTTATTTGAGTCATGAAATAGTTTTGGCATTAATGGTATTGATAATTTGGTATCAATTGCTCTTTGAGCAAATTGACAATATTGTATAAGAAATTTATGACTTTGTTTTGTTTATCTAGTTTTTGGAGTTCTATATAGATTTCAAAATCCATTATGTTTCAAATATGAATCCTTTCAATTAGAAAGATAGGAAATAAATTCTGAAACCTGTAACTAATGTTTTTTAGAGGTTAGAATTCAATGTTTTGGGAGCTCTCACGTATAGCATAATGTTGTAAAATCTCTCTGGGAAAGGCAAGGAGTAAGGAAATGAATATCTGGAGATGAATGTGGGATGTGTGAGCAGTCATGTACTTTTGCTTCTATAACTGTAATTTCTCTATTGTCAATGGAAATATAACTAGATGGATTTCACAATAGTATTAGCTTTAGGAAGTATAACAACTGTTGTTGTTATTTGAAGAAAGTGTCCACTATCCATTCATGTTGCTTGGCATGATCAAGTTCATAACTTTGTTATGAAGACGCTAGCCCATCCCTCCCATATCAGCTTGTGGTTTATTGCTTACCACGATATTAGCTGTCCTATAGGAGGCCCTTGGAGATCCATATGAAGGAAACTGATCTAAAATGTACTTGGCGATACATTCCATCAATTGAGTGTGACCTATGATCAATCCTGATCCTACAGTTCTATATTCACACCCACTCAACCCCTACACCTGCTTATAGCTACAACTAAAATCCTATGAAGTATCTCATTGCCTATTTGTGACTGGTGATGGATACTCCTTGAAGAACTACACGAAAATGCAAAACAAGAAAAATAAAAAGAAAAGCAGAACATTTGAAATGAGAATGGATTTGATATGTTTTCTCCTTATATGATTTAAGATTGGGGCTTAATATCTTGTCCAGAAAATTGAGTGCAACATGGGATGTTCAAAGTTCAAATGATGCCAACTTTTGTTTTTCATGATAAGAATAGAAATGACAATTCCTAATCCATTTTTTCACTCTTTGATGACTTTCTGGATTGTAGCTTGCATGAGAATGACAATAATTTTGCT
Source organism: Larix kaempferi (assembly GCA_027924585.1). Lineage (NCBI taxonomy): Eukaryota > Viridiplantae > Streptophyta > Pinopsida > Pinales > Pinaceae > Larix > Larix kaempferi. The sequence continues at coordinate 675,781 of BSBM01001314.1, forward strand.
TATCTGAAATGCATACATGTATATTGACATGAAGAGAGATTGTATAGGAGAATGGGCATTGCATTACTGTGATTGCATTGCATTACCGTGATATGCAATGATACAGGTGATTGCGTTACCGTTTGAATCCCATAAATATCTTGAATAAGGCATATGATGGTCTGTTTATGGATACTTTGTATCATACATACCCTTTAACAGTGTCAACTCAGATATATTGCTTGGGCATAGCTTTGGTGTTTCCTATCTACTTTATATGTGTTTAGAAGATCGTGCAGTCATGCAATGGTTATCTATGTAATCAACTTACATATCGAGGACCAACTTCAGCACAGGGACCACACAGGAGTGGTGAAGTTGATAGAGATCAAAATTATGTTATAAATTGTATTATTGTTGCTTTAGCGCTATTCAGAAATTTCAATGGTAATTGCGAGGATATTTTGCTTCTGTAGACCATATCGCTAAATTGAAAGGTAACACAGGTGGCTTTTATTTTCTATAGTACAAGGTACTATCTTTGTACCCACACTTCAGATCTGATTTTTGGTTTAATGTTGACGTGTAGATCTTCAACGGCACCTCTCTTATTGTTATTTGATCAATAGAGAGAAATGAGGGATATTTTTATTTGGCATCCCACCACCCTTCCTTATACTGTGATGATGAACTTTCAGGCTATATTGGATTGCTGTACATTTGAGAGAGATATGACTGGTTGTACCTTCCCCACCTTGATTGAGATATGATTGGTCTTGTGGTACCTTATCTTTCACTTGTGTTTAATGGGGTAATTTACCCTCCTTGAGTAACTTTTTTAAAACCACCTTGTTGAAGTTTTGCTCTTATAGAGTACTACAGTTGTTTGGCCACATTTGGAGCATACCCTTGGTTCTAAGGGTCATGGGTCCCAAGGTTACCAACTTCAAGCTTGAAGTATAGCTGGCAATGGAAGACACAAGTGTAGTTTATTACCACCATGCAAATTTAATTTGACCTTTCAATTCCCATCACCATTTCCTCTCATACGACATCTCACAACCATTTCTCTTGACACCCACTCTTCATTCATTCTGTATGCATTTCACTATGCAACCATCTCAGATTCTCACTGTGTTTTCCCTCAATTAGTTAATAAATTTAGCATGACCCATGCCCGTCATCCGAGGAGTGTTTCCAGCGGTCGTGGGTCATGCTGAATTGATTAACTAATTGAGGGAAAACACAGTGAGAATATGAGAAGGTTGCATAGTGAAATGCATACAGAATGAATGAAGAGTGGGTGCCAATAGAAATGGTTGTGGGACGTCGTATCAATGTGATTGTAAGGCACTCTTTGAAGGTGAAGTCCACAATTTTAATTGTTTTTCCTCATTTTCATGCCTTTTTGTAAGACAATAAGGAGGGTAGTGGCATCAACATTGAAAATGGTTTCCATTCAAACCTATCAAGTATACGTTTAGGTCAGCAACATTCTTGACTCCGAACTGTAGGTACAGTTCAGAGAAAAGAATACTATTGACCTAAAAGTACACTTGATAGGTTTGGATGGAACAGATTATTGTGGACATATATGCTGTCATATTTATGGTTTAATGTTGGCATGGAGATCTTCAACTATGCCTATCTTATTGTTATATGATCAATATGTTTATTTTATTACCTGTTACTCATTGAGTTATTAAATACTTGTTGCACCTTCTCCACCTTGATTGAGTTATTATTGGACTTCTGGTACCTTGTCTTTGACTTGTGGTTAATGTGAACATTTACCCTCCTTCAATTTTTTTATACCACCTTGTTGAATTTTTGGTCTTATAGAGTACTTGACTTTGATCACCTATGATCAGTTGTGGTGTGTTGATAATCACTTCTTTTATGCTGAGACTTGGTTGAAGTTTATAATTTTTGTGACTTTATTTATGTTGAGTTATGTACTGTGCTTGACTGTCATTAACCTAATTAGCTCCATTCATTTCTCTCTCTCTGGTTTGTACACACCCTCTTGTAGGGTCAGCTAGTTCATAGAGAAGACTGGCCTCTTCGAGGCACAAACAGTCTTTTCTGAAAGTAACACTTCTGAGTATATTTTCAAGAATAGTTTCACACCCAAGTTGGTATCTTAAACTATATCTCTATTTTTTATATATGATATATATGTTTATTTTATTACATGTTACTGAATATTAATAGTTTATCGTTTTAGTTTGCTTGTCAGTGTAACTCATTATAACAGTTTTGAATATACCAAAGAGCCTGTGTTAAGAACTTATGGGTTGTACATTTGGAGTTCTTGGCTTCAAGAGGTAAGTATTTAGACTGACTAATGTATATCCATGGAATACGTTTTTTTTGGAAATTTGTTTTTATTGTTTCTATTGGCATTTGTGTTGTGGAACTAATGTGAATTGTGTTCACTATTATTAGCTAATACAGGGAGGGCACATACTACCTTAAAGGTGTTTGATTGTTATGGCATTCTTGTTTTTTATTAAATGTTTTTTTGCACATTGACTTTTTGCTCACATCATTCAAGAAACGTTTATAACCTTGTACTGTAATCACAGCATCTAACTGCATGGAAGTTGGGACACTGTTACTTTATCACATGTGCATGTGCTGTCTGTTTTCTACCTTTGAATGCAAATGACACAAAACCCTATCTCGGTGGTTACAAATATGCATTTGGATATTTGTATACTGGGATAAATTGTGAGGTGCAACATGTAGTCATGTCCTTCAAGGCACTGTTCATTCTATGTATTGATATTCAACATGGTGCTTAATAATTATGTATTTGCTTGTTTCAAACATATAAGCTCGCAAATTAATTAGTGAGGTTTATATATATAATGATCTAAAAACATCTGAAGGCTCACCATTGTCCAGGGTCTCAAACACCACCCTTCACAAGAAATTAACATTTCTTTAGTTCATTGTGTTGTTAGTTGACCATAAAAATATTATATATATCCTGGAAGGGCAAGGCAGAATCAGTTGATATTCCTCCCTCGACACCCAATTGATTACCTGGTCTTTTCCATTGACAGGAAATTCGGATCATCTCCAGTTAGGGAATCTTATAGCAGTGAGTCCCCTGAGGAGGGCTGCAAGTGATGTGCCCACTGGTAATGAGCCAGATCTTTGCTTCCAATTGAGGGAAGATGGTCCCTTTGAAGATAGAAGGCTTCCTCTAATTGTATCATGCCTTGGCCTTAAGAAAAAAATTCAATGAAATTGGGAGTTCTTGATTGAGACTAAACAATTTTAGTGGAGATATTTCACCCAGAACTGATCATTGAATGAGATAGAGACACTGTGGGAAAACACATGATGATGTTGATTTGTGTGATTGCATATGCAGCTAGAAAATATATAGAAGGTGGCATGAAATCAAATCAAATTCTGGGTAATAGAAAGTGTAGAGAAGTTTCATGTGTCACATAAGAAGACGGCAATAGATTATGGAGAAAATCCCATCTACATGAAGTGTTGTATGGAGTTAGAAATATTTGCATGGGAGATGTAAACATGGTTGTGATACATGTAAAATTGTGTAATTTGTCTTTGTTTGAAGTTGTTTGGTCTTAAGTGAATACATCTTCCCATTTGAGTGCATGGTAATTGCATTGTTTGCATGTGGTGCCTATATAGTTCTATGGTATTTTTGGCAAATCCTCTTACATAAAGTGCACTTGATAGTGAAAATTTATGCATCTCATCAAAATTTTCAATTGGGATCTTTATTTGTTTTGGTTTTTATTGGGTTGTTGCATTCATTGGATAAGGTGGCCTCTAACATGGAAGCTAAGCTGGGCTCTTCTATTGTGCCCTACAAAGAGTTGCTTGTTCAAAAATGCAGTGAGTGTTGAGAATTGAAAACCGTAGCATTACAAACTTCAAATGATAGAATTTGTGGAATAGCTGTTTCCTATAGGGGCCTTTGCCTTTAAGGCCTCAATGATATATTACCATAGAGCTGGGAGAAGGGCCCGAGGGAGAAGCTAAAGGCATGACTGTTCAACTAGATGTGGGGTTCAGAATGTGACAAGGAGGAGATTCTAGTGGTTACTGAAAGTTGGAGTTTCGATGGCGATCAGATCACCCTTCAAGTGCTATCTACATGTGCTTAAGACTAGGGCTTACAATTCTTCATGTTTATACATTTAGTTCAAGTTCTTGAGATATATATCCAGGACTGTGTTTGTTGTTTACAAGCAAGTTTGATGATAAATGACTGTGAGAAAGTTCTATTAAGAAGTGAATAGAGCTAAGGTATAATTATTTGTAAGACCGTGCTCATACATTGCAAAAAGTTGTTTAAGCCTTATGATTATTCAAAGGACACAAGGATGTGAAATCTGAGCTTGAAGAAGAACAATTTGCAAAGCATTGAAACATATTGATAGCATATTTGAAGGACTTGTGTTATAACTTGAAGACTGAGCATATTCTTTGTGACCAAATTGAAGTTGAGTTTGAATAGTGTTATGGGAGAACATCAGTTATATCTTCATGAAGACTGAGCCTATTGTTTGTGACCAAATTGAGTTTGAGTTTGAATATTTGTGCCATTAAAAGACAAAACATGAAGTTGAAGAATTGATTGTTGAAAAGGGATAAGTATGAAAACTACTTGAACAAATTTTATTTTTGTTACTGCTTATCATAAAGACTTAATGGTAACTACTTTAAGGAATACAATGCAAGATTATTTGTTTGATGAAGTTTGATAGAATTGGAAACGATCATTAAGTAGACTTGTTTACAAATCTGAAAGAAATCATTGAGATGTAAGACATGGTTCATGAGAAGTGCTTCCAGTCTATCTGAAGCCAATCTATGACTGTATCGTCGCATTCAATTTTTTTTTTAAACTCCCAGGTATCGTCTCTATATCGACGAACATCAATGTAGGGTATACAAAATGTTTCGACACAGTTGCTGAACTTGCCACGAATGTTTGGGAATGAAACCGTGGATACTGTGACAATAATTTGTGGAACTATAAGAGCATCTTCCACTCAAGTGCTGAATCTTCCACGAAATATTGTGAATGGATTCATGTATATTGCGACGAGTATTCGTGGAAGGTTCAACACATTCGTGGAAATTTATAGGAGTTGTGCGTCGATATAGAGATAAAATTTCATGGAAGGATTCATTTTCCATGGATATGAGAAGTGTTGTGTTGTTGACACATGGCATCAACGAAATGTTGCTATTGCCACAAAGTGGAAGTTTCATCCCTATATCCACGGATTTCTTTCCACTGAAAAAACAAACCCTAATCATTGAAACAAGGACAAAAATTCATGGCTATTACAACGAACTTTCGTGGAAAATTACACCATATGTAGTAGTGTTTATGGGCCTACTCATTAAAAGGATAAACAAACCTTTTGGACTAATCATTTCTCTCTGAAAGATGTTGCCAAAGAGAAGGATCTCATCATAGTCAGTGACTTCAACTCAACAAAATCTCAGGATGAGAAACGCAGGGACTCTAGATTCCAAGACCCCTTTGGGGAATACCTGGAAGACTTGATCTATGACCTTGACTTGTTGGATCCGCCTTTAAAAAATGGAAAATTCACGTGGAGCAATAGATGGGTTGGAGTCGGCCACATTGCTGCCAGGATTGACCGTTTCCTTGTTAGCTCCTCTTTTCTACAAAAAAATCTCATCCCAGCCTCCATTGCAGTGCCATCAGTCGTCTCAGACCATAAACCTATTTCTTTGTCACTTCCCCACCTACCAACCTTGGTCCCATCCCATTCCTCTTTAATCCTTCCTAGTTACATGATGAGAATTCCCTAACCCTTATAAAATCGGCTTGGAACTACCCTTGTTTTGGCTCTCCTAGCTACATTTGGGAGAGAAAACTTAGAAATGCTCACTATGTGTTAAAGAGATGGGAAAAGTTGGAATTTAAAAGCCCGGGCCATATGAAAAATCAACTTCAAAAAGACCTTGGAGCATTAAAATATGATATGGAAAGCATTGAAATTACCCAAACCCACATCTGTCAGGAGCAAGAGCTGAACAAAAACATTCTTAGCGCAGCAATAAAGGAGGAAGAGGATTGGAGAATTAAGTCTAGGAAACTATGGTTAAAAGGAGGCGACAATAACATAGTATACTTCCACAAGCAAACCAAAGCAAGACTCAGCTTCAATATGATTAAGGAACTCAGAGATAAATACGGCCCTAGAATTATCGACCAGGAAGAAATCAAAGTCCACATTTTTCAACACTTTTAGGAGCTCTACTTGGACAAAAATGAGGTTGACCCCTTGGTCCAGGAAGACCTCCTTTAAGGTATCCTGTCTCTCATTTTAGACAGCGAAAACAGAGACCTTTCTAAACCAATTATGGAGTTTGAAATCAAAGAATCCATTTGGTCCTTGCACGTCGATAAAGCTCCAGGATCGGATGGCTTTACTATAAACTTCTATAGAGAAGCATGGGACATTATGAAGGAAGACTTGAAGAAAATGCTAAATTGGACAAGGAAAAGGGATAATATCTGGGGGGGCACAAACTCGTCATTCCTAGCCTTGATTCCCAAAGAAAAGAATCCTTAATCGATCGACCGCTTCAAGCCTATCTCGCTTTGGAACACCTCCTATAAAATTCTTTCGAAAATCTTGGCCACCAGAATGAGGAAAGTAATGCGTCATCTAATCTCATAATCGCAAAGAGACTTCATTGCAAGGAGAAAAATACTTGACAATATCATAATTGTTCAGGAAGCTATCCACTCTAGCTTGGAGCACAAGAAGCAAGGTATGGTGATTAAACTTGACATGGAAAATGCTTTCGATAGAGTGAACCACTTCTTCCTTTTTGAAATTATGTCAAAGTTTGGTTTCTCTAAAAGGTTTTCTAGGTGGATTAAGGCTTGCATTAGCAGTCCATGGATTCCCCCCTGGTCAATGGAAGACCAACCAATTTCTTCCAATCCTCTTGGGGAATCCGTCAGGGCTTCCCTCTCTCCCCATATCTCTACATTTTGGTTGTTAACTCTTTAAGTTGAAGGCTTCAAGGAATTTAGGATAATGGTGACTTAGAAGGTCTGAAAATTGCCAGAGGAGTCTGTATTGCAAATAATGCTCAATTTGTTGATGACAACATCATGTTAGGGGGAGCATCCACTATCATAGCTAAAAGGTTTAAAAGCGTCCTATCAATATTTATAAATGCCTCAGATGGAAAAATAAATGCATCCAAATCCAAGGTGTATGGGTGGAATTGCCCCCCTTTTGTCATGGCCAATATCTCAAGAATTGTTGGATTTGAAGGGATCACAACCTGGAACTCTTTCAATTATCTGGGCATACCCATCTTTAGAATGAAAAAAAGAAGACAGACTTGAAAGGGTTGATTGACAAAATTAGAAAGAAAATAACCTCCTCGGGCTTCAGATGGCTAAACCCTGCTAGAAAACTCACCCTAATAAAGACCATTTTGTCTGCCTATATGATCTATGTATACTCGATCTCCTTATCTCCAAGTCAAATCAGTCAGGAAATCAATATAGAAATTCGCAAATTCCTCTGGCAGGGTGGCAAGGCAAGCAACGCCAGGAGGTTTCATCTGATAAATTGGAACATGGTGTGCAGCCCAGAGAACTTTGGTGGAGCAGGAGTTAAGGACCCTATCATCATGAATCTTGATCTTGGAGCAAAAATCTTACGGAGAATTGCTACGGGCAAAGACGCCTAGTGGAAAGGAGATCTACAAAAACAGTACATGACAGGAACTAGAATTCGTTGTATTGAGGATCTGAACATGGAAAAAAGAGGGACTCCTATTTGGGATCTTTGCAAGAGGGAGGCCTTCATCATCCAAGAAAAAATCCATTGGATAGTAGGAAATGGTAAACATATCAAGCTATGGTATGACAAACTTGGATCAAACTCCCCGGCTAATTTCCATCATGAGTTAAGAGATCTCAATGATTGGTTTGACCACAACAGCATCAGCACTCTATTTGACATCTCCACGTGGACCACCTGCAGCAGATGGGACGGGTTGAAGAATTTGGATCTCCTCGATCACCTACAACTGGATTATAGAGCATTTCTTTCTTTATTGAATGAGCAGAACCAAACCAATAGATACCTCAAAGATAGAAGGGGCTAGGGAAGGTTAGGCTCTTACACGGTGAAGGAAGGATATTATCATGTGTTCAATAATAAGGTCAGAAGCAATAAAGACGCAAAATGGGCCAAGATCCAGTGTAAAGATCGTTTGCCCAAGGTGAATGTTTTCTTCTAGGTCCTCGCTCACCGAAAAAGACTAACTGTCGATAATTTGACAAAGCATGGGATTGAAGGACCTCTTCATTGCATACTTTGCAAGGAGTCAGAAGAATCTCTACAGCATATCTTCCTTGAATGCAATTTCTCAATGGAGGTTTGGACCTACGCCTTCAAAAGCTTGAATGTCAACATTGTAATGCCTAAAAATTGGAATGACTTATTCAAGTGCTGGAAGGACTTTTATCATGGCTCCCTTTCCAGGAAACCGGATTTCACAAGGGCATGGGAAGCTCTTCCTAGGTACCTATGCTAGAAAATTTGGACAGAAGAAACAAAGAAATATTTGAAGGCACTCCCTTGAGATCTAGCCGGATCTTCTCCTTAGCCAAGGCCCTTTGGATTGAAGCCTTATCTATGTGAGGAATGCTAAGCATCTAGCAGGAACCTCTGACCGCTGAAGAAAGAAATTAGATGGAATATTTTCTCGTGCCATCCCCCTCCTTGTTATGGATAAAAACCCCCAAAAAACTGAGGCCCTTAGCCTAGCATTTGTGGATGAACAAAGAATAATTTCAAAAATGGTTGATGAAGTTCGGTTGCAGCATTTTATTTTTCGACGGTGCCTCGAAAGGAAATCCAGGGTTGGTAGGTGCAGGGGGAGTAATTTTGGACTCCAAGGGGAACAAACAACAAGACTTTTCCTGGGGCATTGGAAAAAAGACCAACAATGGAGTTGAATGGATCGGTCTTATCAAAGGCCTAGAGGTTGCTAAAGACCTTGGAATTGAGAATTTGACGGTAATAGGGGACTCTTTAATCGTCATTAGAGAAGCCACAAACATCATCACCAAGAGAAAGAACCCCTCCTCCAAGATGCATCACCTCCTAATCAGCACTAAGAAGGCATTCAAAGACGTAACTTATCTTCATATCCTGAGAGGCCTAAATGGACAAGCAGACGACATGGACAACAAAGGAGTTGGGCTCACCTATGGTTCCCTTGATTGTGACAATGTCATCTATGAAAGCATATGGATTCCTTAGCCTAAGTTTTCTCCATAGAACCTAGGCTCTCCTCACTTCAATAAGGGGAATAGACTTAGCTATGGTTTTTTCAATTTTTAGACCTCATGAATGCTTGTTTATTGAAATTCCAACCATGCCATTCAACGACATCCTTGATACGAGCGGGATCTCCACTCAGCACTGCATTAAAGGAAGCCAAATAGTTCGCTAGTTGGTCGGCATGCGAAGCCAAGCTTTCTGCATAAGACGAGAAGGGACGACCATAACTAGCATGCATCTCTACGCTGGTTTCTTCTGCCTGCATTATTCATTTTTCTGGAGAGGTGGTCTTTTTGTGAACATGGAGCACCATATTACTGGGATCCTCAGGAAGGGTTTGTTGTGTAATTGAAATGTTTAAGATGTAGCAAGCCAGTCAGCAGCCCTCATGGAACTTGCAGATGGGCTATCCCGATGGTGGATGAAGCTATTGGCGACCCGGTGGATGAAGGACATACCAACATTTCAGTGCTTGGCCCTTGTCGTAGGCATACTAGGACTGGAAGATCTCAGGGGCATGAATTTAGACATGGAAGCATGAATAATGAAGGGTAAATGTTGAACCGTATTCAAGATATTAAGGTTCAAATTCGCTTGGTTCGTAATGAGAATCTGGAATTCAAAAATGTCTTGACCCGCATCTACTCCCTGACACAATAATCTCACTCAGAGGTTAAGCTGCAAAATATCAAGGTGGTTGATAAGGTAGAACATCTGAAAGAGACTCTGGGTCTCTGTCACCCCCACAAATCTCGTAAAGTTGATGCTATGAGCAGCAAAATGGAAGACCTTGGGAGGACGATGAACAAATTGAAAAGGTTTATGGCTCATGCTAGAAACTACGCCGACCTCAACTCTGATAAGAATGGGACTACAGAATCCGTTGGCGCGGTCATGGACACTGGCCTCCACCCTTATGGGTTTGACAATTGGATCTATAAGTTTTGGTTTCGTTATGATACAACTTCTGTTTTTATGTTTTTGGCTCTATCTTTTTGAAATTTACAGGACGAGAGTACTTCATAGGCTTGCCACTCTTTTAGAAAGCTCCATCCTTCAGTTTTTTGTATAAGGAAGCACTGTAGTTATGTTTTACTTCTGTATTAACCTACTTGGACAATTTGTAAGGTGTTACAATTTTCATAGAACAGGAAAATATCATGTCAACTATAATCTTGAAGAAGATGAACATGGAGTGACGGATTCCACCCTCTTATGGGACAAATCTGTCCTCTGTGCTATGTAATTTCCGTTTTTATATATAATCAAAGCTTCTCAGCCGTTTCTGTAAAAAAAAAATATAAATAATTAATTTTATTATTAACAATATAGAGATATTTAAATATGATATGTAATTATTATACAATAATTAATTAAGCAATATTACTTTATTAATACTTGTAATGTATTCAATACTTTACACATTAGTATCTCTATATATCAACATATTTTAAATGCTCTAATTATTTTATATTTTTAACCATTTTTTATATTTTAAATGTTTTAAGTATTTTATAATTTTAACTATTTTTATAATATAATATTATAATTTAATGTGATAATTTCTTAGTTAATTATTATATTAAAATCATGCCATTTTCATTAATTATACTATTATAAATTTATAAATAAATTTTTTTATTATTGAAATAATATTATTTTATTAATACTATTTAATTAAATAATTAAACAATATTAGTTTTAAGTTTTTTTTTTAGCATGGTAGGATTTTCCTTCAATTACTAAATAGAAAACGATTGTACATATTGTTACAAAATAGGTGTGTCCATGACAAAGACTAGATTTAATCTTGAAACCCCAACTATTTAAAGCTTGCAACACCCCATCCCATTACATATATTCTCCCTTCTCGCTCTATCACAAAGCAACAAAACCACTCTCATATGATCATATATCATTATACTGCTTGAACAAAAAAAACCCAATCCCAGGGTCATTATAGAAACCATCATAAAACACAGTACTCATTCAAACATGAAAAAGACATAGAAGCTAGGATTACCTGCCATTAGCTAGATGCGTCCCTTCCTCCATAGGCTAGAGAATGAGAATCGACAATGGATGAATTGGGTCTTTCTGAGGCGATTACACTTCATCTGGATGGCGCTTGAACAGATGCTTTGTGAGGTCCAGACCCGCTTCAATGTCTACTATGTTCCTCATCAAGTCATGCTTTAGATTGCTTAGAATCTGGGCTACCAGATCTCCAAAGCATTCACATTCCATCATGATTCCGAACAAAATATTTCTCATAGTACAATAGGGGATTAAAACCATTGTTTCACCCTGCTCCTCCTTATTCTCTTGCCTTTATTCTCTTTCCATTACCGAAATATCCTAGTCAATATCAGGAGGAATTCCCTCCACATACACTTGACCCCAATCCACTTCAGTAGGGCCTCTCACACCTCTGCCATGGAAAATTTTAGGGGCGAATATTAGACCATGGGATAAATTAGGGGTTTTAAATTTTTAATGGGATATTTTTTTATTAAGCACCCATTAGGTATTATTAGCCCACATTTTATTTACTTATTTTTAATGAATAGGAGGTTAGCCCCATCAAAATTAAAAAGGGGAGCCAAGATAAAACAATATAGCCCTTCTAAAAATGGATTTAAACCTCTATTAGCCCACAAAAATCACTAGGAATCTCCCATTCACCCCTAATTTCCAAACATGGTAGTTGCTAGGGGCTCTTTCACCTTCTATTGATCATGGAAATTGAAGTTGAAGTTACGTTCGTCCATATTTTATGGGTTGAACCTTGTTTTCATCTATGAGAGTTCTAAATCCCATCACCTCAGTTCCAAAAATTCCGTAAGAAACATGGGGATTGTGAAGCTTGAGATCGATGATGTGAAAATAATGTTTTTATGGGTGTTTGGGGCATCGTGCTTGGGGGATGGGACTTCATTTATATCACCTATAATTGGGCATGTAGGGGGGGCATGAGTTTCCAAGGAGAAACTTGCTAAAAGATTCACTAAGACTTCACAAGGTTTTATAATTTAGTGAAAGCTTCGCCAATATTTACTAGGTTTTATTATTTAGTGAAATATTCGCCAAGAATTTACAAAATTATATAATTCAATGAGAGATTCGCTAAAAAATTATATATACACAACATAACATTGATAAAATAGCCTTCATATTTTCCTATATATTATGGTGATTCGCCCATTTATTATACATAGAAATTTAGGGAGGGGTTCTCAAATTTTTTTCCCTAGCCTCTTCCTCTTCCCCCATGATGGTTATGTATGCATTGGTGGGGATCCATGGCCACCTGTAAAACTTTAAGCACATCAATCTCCCAAACCACTGTGAGTGAATCACCCCTTCACCTTACCTTATCCTTCATTCCTTCTCCAACAATTATGCACCCTATATATCCAATTTCCGATACTTTGCAACCAATACCATGAATTAAGAGTCTCATCGTTATCCCATAGATGTATTTAATGGAGAATAAAGTTTATCTTTGGCTCTCCCTCCTACACCAGGATTTCCCCATTCAATTCCCATGCTCCCAAATTACAAAAGACACATCTCATAGTAGATCCTTCTTAACAATGGCATCCTTCTTTTGCCACATTCCCTCTTTGTGTCCTATCATCTTAAATGTCAAATTCCCTTCGTCACTCCTACCCTCTTAATGGGCCTTCCCTCACATGCTACACCCATTAATCCTCCCACATCCTGATAGACAGAGGTGGATCCTCTGACAAATCCTCCTCATCTCCATGCACCATGCAAATAGCTACATTTGGCCTCCTAGCCAAGTGTGCTTCCACATCTAGGGCTCCCAAGTCTTGGAAGGAAAGATCTTGACAATTAGTTTTAAAGGCACCTTTTTGCATCTCTTCCCACACACGTTCATTCAAGGAAATACTCTATTGAACTGCATAATTGGAAATAAAATATGCCAACTCATTGGCATTTATTTTTACATGGCTAAAAACTATCATTGGAGCATCGCTCTGTAAACTGTCCAGCTTGTTGCGTGTGCTTCCAATCTCCAATTCCTTGAAACTTTGGTTTTTAATGATCCATATTTTATCTTCTCTACAATATTAAGGATTAATTGGGAATCACATTCAATGATCATATTGAGCCATCGCTCATGTGGAACACATATAATTCCCCTAGTTAATCCATATCGCCACACCACGCTGTTGGTGGATTCCTTGATATACCCCCATAGAAGTCATGTGATTCTTCCATGATAGTTATCTATCGCTCCTCTAAACCTCAATGATCCATGATTTCCTTTTGATGCACCATCAAAATTTAATTTGAAGGAGCCTTCTAGAGATCTATGCCATGTAAATATTAGATCCAGAGATCACTACTCCCTCTGGATCGCCTTGAGATCTCAAGCTATATGAGACTCTAAATCAGTATATGCTCATAAAGAAATAAACTCAAACAAAAGATCTGCATTTACCAACTGAAATATAAATGCAATCAACCACATAAACAATAGCTGTACCCAAGAACCCTTACGGGAAAAACCATCTAACTATGGGGCTATCTTCCTCTCGATCCCAGAGCATATTGATATAAATGAGACAATACAATATAGGATTACCTCAGTAGGTAACTTAACCGGTCCAAAACTGAATAGACTCTACTTTGCATGCATCCAGCTAATGCATGCACTAGCTGAGTAAGTCCCAACTGTCAAACTGGATCTGAGTAATCTGAAGATGCCTTTGATTGATCTGCCCTCTCTCTATCTCACTGCTCTGATATGCTCTAAAACTAAAGAATCCCTTTGATGAATTCGGCCCACTCTGCATGCACAAGTGCTTACTCCCTCCAGATGTCAAATGCTCGTATTGGACCGTATCTCAGCAGATCTAAGCTCAGATCTTCCCTAACCTAACTCTAATGCTGAGGAAAGGATATCCTAGAAGTCTCAGACTTAGAATCGGTCAATCCAACTCCAAACGAGCTTCTCCCTCCTCAGGAAAAATGTCCTCCTCCAAGAGAACTCAACCTCCTCTAATCTGATCAGAAATCACACTGTGGAGTTCTCTCGGCTCACAGTACTATGTGTCTAGTCTCTTTGGAACTGAAGGTCGCTGATCTAGATCAGATCTGACATTCCTAGCTCTTGCAACAGCTCTTCTCTCTCACAGAAAGTCACCCCACATGGACAAATACGCCCTCCTCACTCTAGCAGTATCTCTCTCTGACAATGCAACTGAGTAAACTCTTATGGGGACTCCCTAGCTCTATAAATAATCTCATCGATGAATTAGGTTTTCCAAAACCCTAATTCTCGGTGCATGCAAAAAGTCACTTTTACATGCATGCATGCAAAAGGTAACTTTTGCATGCAGTCACTGAATGCTGACAAGTCATGCAAAACTCATGCATACAAAGGTCAATCTCTCTGAAGTTCCCCATGCAGCCCCCACTGGACTGATGCCACAGAGTAGAGTGCCTCTACTCCATCCCGATTCCTATGCAACTAATGTACCTCCATGTAAGGCATCTGAACCATGGAGGACATCCCGAAGTTACCATAATCTAACACTCCCTCTTAATGAGGGTAATCCTAACACTGATGCATGGATCCATCAAGTCTGCTGCTGCTGCCACTGATCTAACTAATCTGCCTGACACTGCTCTCTGACCAAAAGGACTCTGGTCAATCTCCATATGTGTGGATTAAGAAGAATCCCTCTTGTCAACCACTGCTGACTCTTCCACTGCAGTCTGACTCAGACTCCCTCAAAGTCTCTACTGTAGTAACCAACTCTGAAATCCGCTGTCAAGTGGATCCACTACTTTGTAGGTTATCTGTCTATGACCTTGAGTTGACTCAGCTCTATAAGTCAAATCCCTCTGTCTCTGGACCGATTTAGCTCTCTCTCGATCGAAGTCCATCTCAACCATGTCATACCATCTCTCTTTCTGACTGGTGCCTGCATGAGCAACATGCTCATCCCTCTGATATGAGCCCAAGGGCTCAATCTCCACATCTCCATCACTATCAAGAGGATCTCGCTCATCCAACTAAACTCTAGAATCAGTGCCCTGATCCTCATCATGGTGAGCGTTTCTCCCACCCATATGCTGAACAGGCTCACTCCTCCTAGCCTCATCTCTGCTATGATAATCCCGCTCATCATCCTCCTTTGCATCTAAAGAGGATGCACTCAGTCATCTAGATGTGCCCGAAGTAGTCTGTCCATGAACGAAGTAATCACCATCGATCCTACGACCCAATAAGACTGGGTCTACTCCTCTAGGATATGTGAAGAATCAATCCCTGTGAAACACTACAGGGCGGCCTGCTGCTTCCAAAGCTGCTATTGAAAGGGCACTCCCTCTCATTCATGGAACAAAGAGGACTCCTGAAACCTCTAGGAGCTCTCCATAGTCAAGCAGAAATCTCACTCTGCCCACTCCAGTAACCAAATAGTCAACCCCCTGAACATCCCGATCCAACTACAAGGATGTATGGTCTAGGATCAGGAATGCATCTCGCACTCCTATCATATGACTGCTGAGAGTGTTGTCCGCTCTCCACCTCTGATCACCCTGAGCCTTTGTAGGATACTATAATTCCCATACTGAATTGAGGCCAATGAGAACTCCTTCTCAAACCGAGAACTAAACTCATCAACCTCCTCTACTGCTTCCACCTACTCATCCTTAATCAACCATCTATCAGTCTTCATGTGCATTCATATCTCATGCACATGCAACATGCATATCTCATGCACATGCATCATGAAAGACCTCATGCACATAATTGTACTGACACTTCCTCTCAGAGAGGAAGGTACTGCTGGAGAAGCAGCCACCAGGATCAAACACATCATATGCTGCTGCAGCTACTCCCTCTGAACTGGAAGACTCTAGTTGCATTTGTTGCACTCTCATATGCAGATCTGCGCTCCTCCTCTATCAATGTCATCTTAGAGAAGCATCATGCTCTGCCTTTGTCACTGATACTGAAACTGCATCCAAGGTCTCCCTGGACCCACATATAGGCTTTCCCATCAACTTGTACTCTACTCTCAAGCTAATGGCCATAACTCTGCAAAATTGAAATATGGTAACCCACAGTGAAACACGAATCTCTCCTTATCACAGATATGGTAGATCTATCTCAGATCTAACCTCTGAACTCATAGATCTGATAGATCTAGTAGCTATCCTAACGGATATGATGTCTGCACTCACAGATCTAAACTCTTCTCTTTAGATATGGACTCTGCTCTCACAGATCTGAACTCTGCTCTTTAGATTTGGACTCTGCTCACACAGATCTGAACACTATGCTTCAGATCTAATATTTTTTCCATAGATCTAGAATCTGCTCATGCCAGATCTAAAATATCTATCTCAGATCTCACCTCCATACTAGCCGATCTGATAGATCTGACCTCTACAACATCATATATGAACTGTGTTGTTCAGATCTGGTAGATCTGGTCTCTATCTCCATAAATCTACTAGATCTATCTGAGATCTAGTCACCAACACCACAGATATGATAGATCTAAACTCTACAACCTCATATTTGACATCTGCTCCTCAGATCTGGTAGATCTGGTCTCTATCGTCACTGATCCACTAGATCTATCTGAGATCTAGTCTCCAACATCACATATCTATGTGTAACTGCCCTCTCTGACCCTTAACAGGGCTCTGATACCATGTAAATATTAGATCTAGATATCACTACTCCCTCTGGATCACCTTGAGATCTCAACCTGTATGAGTCTCTAAATCAATATATGCTCATAAAGAAATAAACTCAAACAACTAGATCTGCATTTACCAACTGAAATATAAATGCAATCAGCCACATAAACAACAGATGTACCCTGGAACCCTTACAAGAAAAGCAGGCTAACTATGGGGCTATCTTCCTCTCGAGCCCAGAGCATATAGATATAAATGAGACAATACAATACAGGATTACCTTAACAGGTAACTCAACGTTCCAAAACTGAACAGACTCTACTTTGCATGCATTCAAATGATGCATGCACTAGTTGAGTAAGTCCCTACTGTCAAACTGGTTCTAAGTAATTTGAAGATGCCTCTAACTAATTTTCCCTCTCTCTATCTCACTACTATGATATGCTCCGAAACTAAAGAAGCCCTCTGATGAATTTGTCCCACTATGCATGCACAATTCTCATACTAGACTGGATCTCAGCAGATTTGAGCTTTGGTCATCCCTAACCTTCTTCCAATGTTGAGGCAAGGCTATCCTAGAAGTCTCAGACTCTGAGTTGATCAATCCAGCTCCAAACAGGCTTCTCCCTCCTCAGGAAAAACATTCTCCTCCAAGAGAACTCACCCTCCTCCAATCTGATCATAAATCACACTGTCGATCTCTCTCAACTCATAGTATTGGGTGTCCAGTCTCTATGGAACTGAAGGTCACTGATCTAGCTCATATCTGACCTTCCTAGCTCCTGCAACATCTCCTTTCTCTCACAGAAAGTCACCCCACATGGACAACTACGTCCTCCTCACTCTAGCAATATCTCTCTTCGACAATGCAATTGATTAACCTCATCTAGGGACCCCCTACCTCTATAAATAATCTCACCGATGAATTAGGTTTTCCAAAACCCTAATTCCCAGTGCATGCAAAAAGTCACTTTTGCATGCATGCATGCAAAAGGTCACTTTTGCATGCATGCATGCAAAAGGTCACTTTTCCATGCATGCATGCAAAAGGTCACTTTTGCATGCAGTCACTGAATGCTGACAGGTCATAGAAAACTCATGCATGCAAAGGTCAATCTCCCCCAAAGTTCCGCATGCAGCCCCCACTAGGTTCATGCCACAGAGTAGAGTGCCTCTACTCCATGCTAATTCCTATGCAACTAATGTACCTCCATGTAAGTCATCTAAACCATGGAGGACATCCCAAAGCTACCATAATCTAACATGCCATACTTCCGGACCATTACCCTTCCCAACTTTTATCCTTAATGGGACATTGCACTCTGTGATGGTGCTAATATCCCCGTAATGTAGAATTCTTGTTCCATCTATCTCGGCTTGAATATATCCCACCCTCCATTATTTTATTTTTAGGTTCTTCTTAATGTGAGCCTTCAATAGGGCCCACACCTCTTCCTCTTTTATGCATTTTCCTTCAAATATTCGTTGATTTCTTTCCTTCTAGATCTCCCAAACTAAGAATCCAGGGAAATATCCCATGTGCGGTTGAGCATGAGATTATTGAGAGGTTCGTCTTTCCATTCCAAAATTGAGTTGAATGGATTCCCTCTTACTATATTTGTCTAGTGGAAGATCATTTTCCGTTTCTTTCAGAGTGCCGAGGCAAATTTGCACCCATCTAGTAGATGATCTATTGTTTCTCCTTCCCTATTGCACATAAAACACTAGGATGGTCTCTTGAAGCCTCGCTTTAGCAAATTCTCCCAAGTGAGGATTCTATGTTGCATTAAGAGCCAGATCAATAGTGCTATTTTCGACCATAAATTAGCTTTCAAAATTTTCCTCCACTTTGGTTCTTTGGGTATATGGTTGTAGCCTGCATGTAAGTAGGTCATATTCTTCATATGAAGGATCCCATGGGGGAGTATCACCGATCCCAAAGGTACTAAATATTTTCTAGAGGTCTCTACCTTTTTCTCCAACCCATATTCTTCTAGCGTTGTAAAATGCCATCTAGGTTTCTTATATCCCACATTTGCTTCACCTTACCCAAGTTGTTTTCCCGTAGATTATCATGGAGGATAGGGATATTTATGGACTCCGAAATATGAAGAGATTGTTTTGAAGCGTCCAGAAAAATATATGGTGATTCCCCATTCTATATCTCCCAAAATATATTTTGTTTAATCAACCTTATGTTCTTCTGCACTGCTCTCTAGATGTGCGATTTTGGGGTTTCCTCCGCAAATCGGATTAGATTTTGTTTGTCCCAATCCTTTCATATTTGTAGTGCCACATATGATCCCAAGTTTTGTTTACATATGTGACCTAGTTCCACCATATATTTTCTCCCATTACTTCATTGCTAACCTTTGGATCCCTAAGACCTAATTCGCCCATCAATTTTGGTGTGCAGACTATGTTCAAATACATTAGAGCCCATTTGTGACGTTCTTCAAAGCCTCCCTATAAGAAATTGTGTTGCAAGTATTTGATTTTCTTCAAAATCAATTTAGGCACTGCCAATACTGAAAATAGATAGAGTGGCAACACTTGTAGAACCGATTGAACCAAATTTAACCTCTCGGGAAAATTAAGAGTCCTAAGAGTCCAATTGGACAAATTCAAATTCATCTTGTCCAACAAATATTGCCACAATTTTTTTTTGATGACCAGATTTAAAAGCGGAGCTCCTAGGTACTTTGAAGGGAAGGTTCCCAACTGAAATCCCAAAATATTTAAGATATTCCTATGAGTTAACTAAGGAGTATTGAAAAAGAATACCTAAGACTTTTCCTTGTTGATTTCTAGACCACTATCCTTCAAGAAATCATTGAGACCTTTCTTTATCGCATGAGATTCTCAAACTGAATATTTCCCCATTAACATTGTGTCATCAACAAATTGTTGATGTGTTTGAGGTTGACCTCCCTGATGCAGGCGAAGACATTTGATGTTATTGGCATTCACCATAGTTTTTAGGGATATCCCCATACCTTCCTCCATCACCACAAAGAATGAAGGAGATAAAGGATCCCCTTGGTTGATTCCTCTCTATGATTTAAATGGACTAGATGCAGTTCCATTGAATAAAATGGAGAAAAATAATGATGAGGAGATATTCAAGAACCATCTAATCCATTGTTCCTGGAAACCAAAGGCATCCGACATTTTCCCCATAAATTTCCAGCATAATTTGTCTTAGTCCTTTAATAACTCCAATTTGATAAGCATTCCAGGGATTTTGTCACCTTTAAAGAATCAATAACTTCATCAGTGAGCAAGATTCCATCCAAAATATGTCTTCCTTCCACAAAACCAGCCTATTATGGCGAGACTAATAGCAATCACATTGGTTTTAGTTGGTTAGCTATAACCTTTGTTATTATCTTGTAAATAACATTACATAATTTCATTGGTCTAAATTTACTTAGCAGGTTAGCTCCACTCTCTTTGGGGATCATGGTTAGAAAGGTGGAATTAAAGGTTGATATTACTCCACCTATTTTCTTGGAATCCTCCACAATCTCCAGCACTTCTTCCTTTAGCATTTCCCAATAGGAGTGGAAAAGTTTGTTGTCAAACCATCAGGCCCTGCCATCTTTCCTCCTTCCATATTCTTCACTGATTACTCCAACTCTGACATCTCAATCGACCTCATAAGGATATCATTGTGCTCTTGAGTGATCAGAGTTGGGATATATTGAACCACTCTATCTATGTGCATGCTTCTTTATGGAATTTGTTCATCCAAGAGGTCCATGAAGAAGGTCTTGAGTTATTTCTCTATGTCTCTCTATGTATCGACATATATACCCTCCTTGGTTTTAAGTCTTATGATTTTGTTCATGTATCTCTGTTGGATGGTAGACTGGTGGAAAAACTTGATAGTTTAGTCCCCTTCCTTTAGCCATATGTTCGTAGACTTCTGTTTCCACAACAGCTTCTCTTGAATTTCCCTATTGTCCAATTGAACTTGCAGATCGGTCTCTTCAACCTTCATCTCCTTAGTGTACCCATTTACCATTATAGATTTTTGCAACTCCTCTAATTGATTTTCTAGCCACCTCTTTTCCTGGAATATGTTCCCAAAGGATTCCTTGTTCCATTTTTTCACTTTCTCTTTTATAAATTTCATTTTTTGTTGAAATTTGTACGTTAATGTTCCTTTAGGAGGATCATAGTGACTCGACCAATGCCTCACCATCCTTTGAAAAACTGGGTGAGAAAAATAGAACTATTCAAAGTGGAAGGGTCTCCTCAGGTGCTCCCCTATTCTTCCCCATATCAGACTTATAGGCCAATGGTATGATCCTGCACCTAGCAGGACCAAGGAAGATATAACCCATCCTTCCACCAAAATGGATTCCAAGACCAAGAAATAGTCTAGCCGAGATGATATTTTTCTATCTCCTACATGCTTAAATTTATTCCAGGTGTAAAGGCTATTTGACATCCTCATGTCCACCAGTTGCAGGTTATCAATCATTTCTCAAAATCTAAGATTACTATTGTTCATGTGTCATTGTACACCCCTCTTTTCATCTAAGGTCTTGATCATGTTGAAATCAAATCCTATAATTCAATGTCTCTACCCCACCCATGTGCTCAAGTCCTCCATTGACTCTAAAAAAACTTCCTTTATGGCGGATTGATAGGGGCCATATACATTTGATATGATCACCGTTACATTTGTACCTATCAGATGAAATTGTGTAGATAAAATATGCATTGTAGCAAAATTCATCATACTTACCACTTCTGGATTCCATAAGATCGCTAAGCCTCCAGTCGCCCGAGCCACGTTAATGGCTATCATTTCATTAACTCTCCAAATCTTCATTCCCATTTCTCTAAGATCACCTTTCGAGCATTTTGTTTCCCCAATCATCGTAACTACAGGTTTCTCATTCTCAATCTTCCTCTTCAAAATTATTCTCTTCTTAGGGCTATTCAAGCCTCTAATGTTCCATGATATAATTTTCATTGTAAGGGTTTTGCAATAGCTTATCCTTTGTTTATTGCTTCTTCTTCCATGTTTTTCTCTTGAAGTCTTCCTATTTACTTCACTATCTTTGAAGGATTTTGGAACCACTCCAAGGTTCTTTGTGGAGGTTGTCTTGAGAATCGCATCTCTAAGAAGACACACCTATTGAGAAGGTATGTAACCCAAGTCTAGTTTGGAGCATGCATGCTCAATCCCATCCAGGTCTAATTCCTTGAGCTCCAGATCTTTTGTCCCCTTTAGCTGCATCTTAGTGTCCTCATGCTCCTCCCATTCTTTTGGGTTTTCCAGTTCGCCTTCCTTTCCTTTATCTTTCTCATTCCTTTTTGGTTCTCCTTCCTCTTCCTGAGAAACCTGAGTATTCTCTGGATCTTGATTTAATGTCTCAAATCGATTGGCTGTTTGAGGATTCTTGTGGATCTCAGGTCTCGATCCTCTCTTTGCATGTATTTTCTTGTTATTGACCTTCGTGAATCCCTTGACCTCTTTATCATCTTTGGGATTTAAAGGCATCATGGGTTAGTTCAAAGGACAATCTCTAAAGATGTCCATGTTCGTGACACCTTCTACAACTAAAGGGCACATTCTCATAGTTCAACGACTATATCCATTCCTCACCCTCCCAAGATAGATTAATTGCCTTTGAAAGATCTTTTGATAGGACCATATAGACACATATCCTTGCATAGGACATATATCTCACCATTTTTGTTTGCTCATATGCGTTTACAAAGGTTCCTGAAGCATTCCCTAGATCTTCTAGGAAGTCCTCCCTCCAATACTCCTACAGCAAGGAATAGAGGCAGATCCAAATTGGTGCCACAGTTAAATCCTCCCTCTCTAGGTTGAAGCATTCCTTCCATGTTCTCAATAATAGATCTGCCGAGTTGAAGAAATATGGCCCACCGTTCGTAATCCTATTTTGGTCCTCATTATTAAAAAAGAAGATGAAGAAGATGATTGTAAAAAATCATTTTCCTTCCCAATTGTAGGTCCCATTAATCCACCATGTTAATAATTTTTTCGATGGCTAGATACCTAATCTGAAAGGATGGGATCGTTGTGTTTTGGGGCATGCATGCAAGGGAAAATAGAACTGCAGATATACCCTTACTAGAATTTTCTATTTTCTTCGGCGATCGAACTATGCCTAAGCTTTAGGGCTTTTAAATTTTGGTGATCACGGATTCACAGCATTTTAGTTTTATTTTAACATGTTTTAAACTTATATTAATTTATGGAGACTCCCAGTTCCACCGTTGCATGTGTTTTTATGGCTGGCATGCAGGCTTATTTGCGCTAAACAAAACTGCAGATATGTCCTTGAAATCAGCTTTTATTTCGGCAAAAACTGTCACATTGAGTGAGAGTGAGATAGATTTTCTCCGTTGGTCTGCCGGTTGCATGCTAAGTTTAGAACACTGTTTTCATAATGAGTGAGGGCAAGTCTTAGGTATTGAGTTGCAGAGCATTTAATACTGTAGATGAGTGCTTTTGGATTTAGAGAATCTTCAGATCCAACAGACCCTAAGCTCACTAAGCTGCAGCATTAAATGCTCTGCAGCTCAATACTTAGGGCTAGCCCTGAGTGAGTGAGAGTGAGTGAGAGTGAGATAGATTTTCTCAGTTGGTCTGCCGGTTGCACGCTAAATTTAGAACACCGAATCCAGACTAAGTTTTTTTCTGAAAATCTACCTATGTAAATCTGCAGATTAGCATTTCAATTATGACAATGTTCTCCTGAAATCTGCCTATATAAACCTGCGTTACTGAATTGTATTGTATTGAAAGAAAACAAAGTTATAAAGGCATCTAGCATTTTTTCTGAAATCTGCCTATATAAGACTGCGTCACTGAATTGTATTGTATTGTATTGAATTGTAGTGTATTGTATTAAAAGTAAAGGCATGGCCGAGAGGGGACTCTTCTGGTTCATAATACAGTTGTGCATGTGTAATGCTGATCCAACGTTTGGACTGATGATTCCTATGGCAGATGTAGAGAAGTGTATTCTTCCATTCTGCACCGATTATGAGAAACAAGCTCTCAATGGCAATGCTAAGAGATGCGGTATTCCGTTGCGAATAATCGACATCGACGAGGGAACAGAAAACACATTCACCTTGAAATTCTTGCCAACTTTTAGGTTCTATGTTTTAGCAGATGGATGGAGGGAATTTGTCCAGCAGAAAAGACTCAACGAAGGTGATATTCTCACCTTTTGGCGGGATGAAATCGATTGTCAGTTCAAGTTGTGGATAACCGACCTTCAATGACTTTAAGCTTTCCGTATCTTTGCAAACCTGGAAATCGATGGTCAGATCAAGTTGTGGATAACCGGCCTTGATCGGTATCTGAGATTTTATGTTAAGTTTGTCAAACCGTTTTTGGTTTTGTTTGAATAAAGAGTTTAACTAGGATGGACTCGCTTCTCGTATTGTTGGGTAATTTTGTTAAGCTTTCTGTATCTTTGAAAAAATGAAAACTGGCCCGAGATTCCTAGGTTGAGTTTCTCAGACCATTTCATTATTGCTCAATTCTTCAGTAGTTCAGTAGTAGCAGAGATTTGCAGACCGACAAAAGAAGAATAGTTGCATTGAACAATAGTATAACAAAATTTTGGATGGTTTCTCTTATTGATCTGGTTGAAGCACTCAAAGGAATAGCTCAAGATACAACCACTGTATCGTATATGGATACACATTCACAGTTCACTCCCTTCACTAGTTCAATGCAGATCAAATAGATAAATAACAAAAGAATAATAAGTACAATCTGTATATTGTGTAATATATATCTTTTTGTCCATGATAAAACATTAACAATGAAAACTATGGTGTTTAAGTAGTTCTCTCTCCATCTCTATGTTGATTTAAGATATTTAAGAAAAAACGATATTAACCAAGTGCTTTAAAAGCCATTTGTTTACTACAAATTTAAATACAAAATGTATATGTTAGTTATGAAAGTTGAATAATTAGTTAACAGAATTTGTTATACCAAGAAACATACTAAATAATGACCGTCCTTTATAGAATCATTCCTTACATATGCTTTTACTTTAAGAGATTATTTACCGTCCTTTATAGAATCATTCCTTACATATATTTTTACTTTAAGAGATTGGATTGGATGGTGGGATGAAGGTGTACACTTATATGTGAAATATGTCATTAGATATTTAATATTTATTGAGTTATAAAACACTACATTGTTATTAATATAAAGTGGAGAGTTTCACCTTATGAAGGTGGGTTATGGGGACTTAAAGTTCTAAAAAAAAATATTTTACTATGAGATGGTTGGTGGTGGGAAGTCAAAGAGTGCATTTGGCGCACACATGTACATACTATTCACACCTTTACCTCACCTTTACCTCATGAGTGCAAGAGCAAGAGGTACGAGTAAAGTTGTGCATTTGAAAATCCAAAGACACACTTCACTTGTTTATTTTATTATTAATATATTATAAAAATAAAAACTACTTCTCATTAAAGTGTGCACTTCAGTTGTTTATTTTACTAATATAGAATCAACTCCCATCTCTATGCTAACTAATATTGTGATAGTAACCGGGTTGAGAGACTGGGTAATTCTCTTTCCCCTATTTTCTGCCTTGTTGGGGTTGATTGGACTTTTCAAGGGAAAGTGAACTTCTTAGATTAACTGCCATAAACTTTATCATGAAATATATTTTTTAAGACATAATAACTAAAACATTTTACCCGAAGTTACTCTTTGTTAAAATAGAACTTTCACTGTGGTGAACTATTTGTAAATCTACACCTCAATACATCAATACATAGAAATGAGTTTCTACTTTGATTTTTTACTTTCACAAAACTTGGACTCTTGATACAATAACAAACAAATTTAAGATCACTTCTGTTTACATTAATACAAACTTGACATACTCTGGATTGGCTGCGAACCCAATAGATACGCTATCAGCTCATAAATACATATTTTCCAACAACTTTGACTCCGAAAATGAGAAATACATAAGCAAACATTCTATGAGTGCGTGGATGTTGGATGTGCGATAGCCCTCAAAGCTGGTATCCTGCAAAGATATTTCATTCTGCAATTTGCTTAATGAAAATCCAGCTCATATGTTGTGGAGCTTCATATTGCCTGTCTTCTCATATTGTCTGTTCGATCTCTTTTTCTTCCTAAGTCCTCAGGTAATACATCATCTACTGCTTGAACAACACGATATAGCAGAAATATTAACGAGTGGTGAGAGTGGTTTATGAGATGACTGAAAATGAAAATGATATGTGAGCTCATTCATTATTTCGAAATCGTTTTCACTTACCAGCAAAACAAATCGACAGAATATGGCTCGGACCACCCATTATGTAGTTCTATTACCACCTAAACAAATCGATAGAATATGAAAGAGTGCTGTTAAAGTTGGGGACCAACTATAGAGTTCATATATGCACTTGAATTTAAGTATGCTCGAAAGGCTATGGCGTGTATACATTCTGTCCAGCATTTATGACCGCTATGGGTTCAAAGTTGGAACTTTGGATCTGTACGCTGCAACTACCTTGTCTACTTCACTATCAACTCGCACATCTTGTCGTAAAAGTTCAGTTACAGTAGATGCACAGCAAATATTAAAAGACTTGCAACATTGAAAAAAATTATAGTCGTTTTAGTCATCTTCATGATCTGAATGCTTGGAAATCAGAATTTTAACTCAAGTAGAAGTATAGTCATTTTAGTCGTCTTCATGACTGACTATAGGAATTTGGAGGTCCAACGTAAGCGTCCGTTATCAGTGATATCAGGTCCGTTTCTGGGAATCAATAAGCACTCGGTTGCGCAAGCATCCAAGCAAGCATCTAAGTCGGCCATGGATTCGAAGTGCAAGTTCTGGGAATTTACAGGTTCATCATTTTCATTTTCCTGTTTGAATATGTCAAATATTTAATGGGAATATGTCATATGGTGGAGGAGGTTCAATTGGGACTTCATTTCTTTCCCCATCGATCTCAGTAACTCTTATCACGTCAGAATTATCTTCTTTTTTGCAGCCATTTCTTTGACCATCTTCGTGATTATTTGGGATCTCGGTACGTTTATATCACCTTGGAATTATCTCCTTCAATATCTTCTTCATCATTTGGGGTCCTTTTCCTTTTTATTATCTAAATTTGCACACAAATACAATCTTGATAAATATTTATCAATGTAAATTTAGCTTTTATCAAATAAACTAAAAATTTACATCAAAAACAATCTTAACACCTGTGAATTATCTCCTCTACCATTCGCATGTCTTTCAGCATCTTCTTGATTATATGGGATCTGCGTACCTCTTATCACCTCGTAATTATCTCCTCATTTTTTAATTGATTATATTTCTATATCTCATCAATCTATTATAATATAAATCAATTTTATTATTATAGATATTTATTTAAATAATATTATTTTATTAATATTTTGGAGATATTTAAATATATTTCCGAAGTATATTTTTTTTATTATAAGTCTATCAATGTATGACAACGATAGGTGTTTATATCTTAGAATTTGAGTTGGACTAGGATCTATGTTTTTCTTAGATAGTACAAAGACGAGACAAGTGTATGTCCAAATTGATTCTATGGAAGTCGTTACAAATTCGAAAAAAAAAACTATAAAAGAAAAAAGAATATAAAAAATAATTGGTAATTAATGCATGGATAACTCTTAGTCGATCCATGGAGGTGTTCACTAGCCACAAGTTAGTGGTTGTGTTAGTATTATTATAATCTTAACATTAAAATAAATATACCCTAGGTCATATCTGTCACAGCCACAATCAGTTCACCTTACTAGCTCGCTAACTGTGGTGTGCAGCACTGCCCAGGAACATCTTGAGGGCATGGCTAGCTCAAGTGTTCACCAGCAGACTATGCCTGAACCTACATAAATGTTTTTAGCTAATACTTGTCTTGTTTACCAGTTTACTTATTAGCACATTTGTATAGAATCCACACTTACCCAAATTTTAACATACCCAACATAACAAGTAAACACAACACAAGTATTAAGTTGGGGTTTCCAAACTAGCAAACCCCCTTAAGCTTTTGTATATGTACAAGTTTACAACGAGTGGAGTTTCCACAAACTGGCAGAGCTCCGGGTGTGTTCCCAACTAGCGTAACACGCCACTTTAAAAAATACAAAGAGTTGAGTTGGCTCTCCATGGGCGTCCAACTCATTAGACTGTCAACTGCCTCAAACCCTCGTTGCTGCTATCGAAACTGTCTCAAAGGATAAATCGTCACAAGTACGGACTTACCAAGTCGGCACTCTTCTGCAACCCTGCTGCATTTTCTGATTCAACCCCTAACGATTGCGCCTGATGACTGAGCTCGAACTGCCTTGCT
The DNA here is from genome assembly GCA_027924585.1 of Larix kaempferi. Lineage (NCBI taxonomy): Eukaryota > Viridiplantae > Streptophyta > Pinopsida > Pinales > Pinaceae > Larix > Larix kaempferi. The sequence goes on from BSBM01001314.1 coordinate 704,199, forward strand.
AACTCACATGTCAACCTTTGTCCTCTTGGTCACTTTTTTATTGTACTTTCCATCGTTTTTCCTTCATGATTTTATAGGATTCCTTGTGGGTGGTTTCAGCCCGAAGGTGGGCACACGCTTTCTTAGTGCCCACGTCAAGACTTCCACTGACATGCAATATTCCAATAGAATGGTCCGTCTGTCGTAGTCCACTTGCATGTCATCCGTTGGGCTCCTGAGCACATCTTCCGTGGATTTTGTGGGAGTTTGGTCTAGGGTGTCCCCAACTCCCAATGCCAAGTGTTCCCGTTGGTACATATGAGCGTCTGCCCCCCACGGCGCTCCATTCCGTACTAACCATCAACGCGCCACACTGTTGGGCTTGCCAAGCACCAATGGGTTGAGTGTGGGCTACATTTGTGGGGGTGTGCCTAGACTTGGTGCATGCGCCCCACCTTTGTTCTATCTCTTGGCCAAGGTGCCGCTTTCCAAGTATTTTTCCAACCAAACCTTTGTTTTTCCCAACTGGGCGCACAAGCCAGCCTCTTGGGCGGGAGTGATAGACTCCCATGAGTGTGTGGGTGTTGCGCCCAAACGTGCTTGGTGTGTGGATGTAACAAAATCCACCACTCAAATTGTTTTCCATCCTCAGAAAGGTGCTTGAAATGCTCGTGCTTCCAAACGATGATGCTTCTAAACCACACCAATTTGTTTTGCTAAGTCCCCACTGCCTATGCATCACTCTGCCAATACACCAGTCTCAGTTCCCTTCATCATCTACACTGTCTGGGTGATCAATCCATCCATTGAGCTTCCATCGGTATGTTTTTCCCTAGTCCTCTCTGCATAAGTTTCACACTTGGTGAATTTTATGTTGTCGAATGAAGCCTGCTCGCCTCATCCAATGTTGGTTTCATTCTAGCATACTTCTCCATGAAGCATATGTGGTCCTTCTACCTATGCCAAGGGTAGAGGCCATGCCACAATTTCATCTAACCAGAAGAAGAGGCGAGATTGTGCTCCCGACCATCACCCAATATTTTCTCTTCCCTCCATTGGTTTTATGTTTTTTGGCTCAAGTAGAGAAGGAATGGCATGTTTCTCCCAACCATACCATTTCCTTCATTGAGAAACCTTTTTGCTTCCAGGTCATCTAGCCACACACCTGTTGTAACCAAATCATGCTCTTCATATGCTAGCGAGGTGGCCAATTCAACCACCTTGTCACGGTTTCATTCTTCTACATCTCTGCAAAACTTTGTGAGTTTTTCCAAACTCGTCACGGCCAATTCCACGACCTTTTCCATAGCATCTAGTCATTATTCTAATAAACTGACCGACTCCTTGGATGCGAGGAATTTTTCCAACCGAACGATCTCTTCTTTTTCAACGCATTCCTTACAACGCTCTCCCTCTGGCTCCTTGTGAGTGATTGTTGTAGTAGTGGGAGTGGAAGATGCCAACGCAGTCACCTTCCTTTCTCCCAAAAACTTCCTCACGGTCCGCACTGTTAAGATTCAATATGATAAGATAGATAACATCAATATCAAATTCGATTTCACAACAATAGCATATACAGGATCACTGAAAGAAACACAATCACAAGATAGACACAGATTTATCCTGGGAAACCTTCTAGGGGAAGAAAACCCAGCAAAGCTTCCTCAATATAGATGATCAAAAGTAAAAAGACAAAACCCCAAACAAGTGTTCCTTCTCCTTGCATATATATATATATATATATATATATATATATCATATGCGAATTACACAAGTGAGTGTGTGTGTCCAAATAAGGAGCACATCACTCCTATTTATACTTTATCTTCCACTTGACTTTTTCACTAACTAGGTCGGCCCCAACAAACTTAATTGGGCTGACTTACCTAGGAAGACTCAAAACAATATAATATTACTTTTTGGAGAGTTCTATAGACCTGAATTACAAAGGAGGGTTTACCTCATGACTCTATGATGACCAAATACAATAATAAAATCCCGACAGAGGAATAAAACATCTCTGAATAAATTACAATAATAAAATACAATAGAATATTCTTTGAAGTTACAATATTTCAACACTCCCCATTAACGAGAAGGGTATTCTACTGACAACAACAACATCAACTGTGGGAGCAAGGGGAGAGAGCATCATAAACAACATCAAGGTGATACATCTATAAATCATCGGAATTTTTCTTCAACAACATCAGCAACGGGAACAGTTACTGGAACATCTTCAACATATTCAGTACTGGAGCATCATCTTCTACAACACTGAGTCTTCGTCTTTGATCTTCATTTTTTGCAGCACTCAATCACTTGATCATCTACAATAGCACTTGATATCTCGATCATCTACAACAAATATTGATCTTTCAATGAACAACAACATCATCTGCAACAACATAACCTGCAACACACATATGCCAAGTACGGGATGATCAATCCCTCTCACTTTAGGACATAAGTCCAAGGATGATGCAATCTTATCCACATCATGGAGACAAAAATATGCGGATCACTTTAGGACTAATGTCCAGGGATGATACAATCCCAACCACATCATGGAGACAAAATTCTATGGATCACTTTAGGACTAATGTCTAGGGATGATACAATCCCAACCACATGATGGAGACAAAATTCTGCAGATTACTTTAGGACTAATGTCCAAGGATGATACAACCCCAACCACATCACGGAGACAAAAGTATGCAGATCACTTTAGGAATAATGTCGAGGGATGATACAATGCAAACCATATCACGAAGACATAATTCTATGGATAACTCTAGAACTAATGTCCAGGGATGATACAATCCCACTGCAACATCAGGGAGACAAAAGTTTGTGGATCACTTTAGGACTAATGTCCAGGGATGAATCAATCCCACTGCAACATCATCATCATTGCTCCCCCTTTCGAGGGAGACCCTTTTGAACCACACCAAGTTTGTCATGGAAGTACTCAAGCTTCACTCGAGATAGAGGCTTAGTCAACACATCAACAACTTGCTCATCAGTGCTCACATACTTGAGCTTTATAGCTCCCTTCTGTTCCATATCCGATATGTAAAAATACCATATTTCTATGTTCTTTGACTTGTCATGGAACACTGGGTTCTCCATCATCTTTATACAAATCTAGTTGTCACATTGAATCACTGTGGTATCCAACTCCAGGTCAAATAGACTTGACATCAATTTTCAAATCCATATGGATTCACAACTAGCAGAACAAGCTGCTATATAATCTACTTCAGCTGTGCTGAGAGCAACACTAGACTGCTTCTTGCTAAACAATGAGATCATGGTGGATCCCAGATAGTAACATCCACCTAAGGTTCTCTTCCTATTTGAGACACTTCTAGCCCAATCTGCATATGTATAACCATACAATATGTAGTCATGATCTCCAACATAATATAGACCAAAGTCTATCATACCTTCTAGGTACCTCATCACATGCTTTGCAGCTACAAGGTGAACACGTCCAGGATCAACTAGATACTGACTCGGTGTGTTCACAGCAAAGCATATATCTGGCATGGTATTCATCAGCTACATCAACGACCCAATAATTTGTCTGTATTGAGTCATGTGCACTAACTCTGACGATTCATCAGCTAACAAATTCAAGTTGGTATCCATGGGTGTGGTCATGGATTTACATTCCAACATATCAATTTTTTTTTAGGATTTCGACAACATACTTTCCTTGGTTGAGAAAGATTCCTTCTGGGATTTGCCATACTTCCAGACCTATAAAATAGTGCATCAATCCAAGGTCTTTCATCTCAAATTCTTCAGTGAGCTTCTTCTTGCACTCTACAATATGTTTCTCATTTCATTTCAGAAATAAATCATCCACATACAACAATAATATGACAAGTTCATCATCCATAACCTTAAAGTAAAGGTTAGGGTCAGCTTTACTTTTGGTAAATCCCAAACTTGTCAAAAATCTATCTATCCTTCCATACCAATCTCTAGGATATTTCTTCAATCCATACAAAGCCTTCTTCAACTTGCATATGTGAGTTTGTTTGTCTTCAACTTCAAATGCCTATGGTTGTTCCATGTACACTTCTTCCTCAATCACAACATTGAGGAGAGTTGTCTTCACATTCATCTGGTGTAAACTCCACTTCATCATGGAGGTAAGTGCCATGATGGTTCTAATGGAACTGTACCTTGCTACTCTTCATAATTAATTCCCTCTTTCTGAGAGAATCCTCTAGCTACAACCTTGCCTTGTATTTCTCAATACTTCCATCAGTTGCATGCTTTATCTTGTAGATCCACTTGGAAGATACCACTTTTTTTCCTTCTGGCTTGGGAACTATATCCCAAACATCATTATTCATTATTGTTTGGTATTCTTTTTTCATTGCTTCTACCCATTCTTTCTTCTATATAGATTCTTCATAACTGGTAGGTTCTTGATTTGAAAGATCACACATCAAAGCCACATAACTAAAAAATGGCTTTGGCTTCTTGCTTACTCTTGTGGAGCCTTCTGGAGCTCCATACTTCTCTGCTTCTTGTATAATTTCTCTTTCCCAAGCAGGATTTCTCTTTCGTGACATATTCATAGTGGGAGGTTCTTGAGGTTCTAACATATCATGGTCTTCTGGCATTTCATATTCAGAGGAGGCTGCAACTTCTACAGGAGGTACATCTTCTTCATATACTTCTTCATGCTGGCACTTTTTGGATCTCTCGAGAGTTGCTTCTTCATCAAATGTTATATCTCTACTAATATCCATGTGATGGAATCCTGGAATGTATATTCTGAAGGCTTTGGAGACTTCATAGTATCCAACAAATATTCCCTCCTTTCTGGAAGGGTCCAACTTGGTTCTATTTTCTTGTGGTATGTGAACATATACTGGGAAACCAAATATCTTGAGGTGGCTCACTTCAGGATTCTTTCCTCTAAACATTTACTCTGGAGTCTTGAATCCAAGGGCACTATGGGATAATGTATTTTGTACATAAACTGTCATCCTTGCTGCTTCAACCAATAGATGCATTGGAATATCTTGATCATCTATCATTGTCTTCACTGCTTCCATAATGGTCCTATTCTTTCTTTTCGCAACACCATTATGTTGAGGATTGTAGGGAGTAGTTAGTTCCCTCTTGATTCTAGCTTCTTTACAAAAGGATTGAAAATATTTTGAAGTATATTCTCCACCATTGTCTGTTTTGAGTGTCTTGATTCTTCTTTTTGAATGATTCTCTATCAAGCCTTTGAATGCCTTAAATTTTCCACATAATTCATCCTTTGCTTTCGATAAATATATCCACGTGTTTCTTGAATAGTCATCAATAAATGGAACATATTATTCATAACCACTCAAAGATGTGGAGGGCATTGGACCACATACATCTGAATGGATTAATTCCAACGTACCTTTAGTCTTTTCTCACTCTTTGGAAATGGATTCTTGATATTCTTTCCTTGTGCATGTCCTTTGGAAATGCCTTCATGATTGATCTTCAAATCTAGTAATCCTGTCACTACTTTGCTCACATGGGGTAGTGCTTTGTAGTTGATGTGAGCAAGCCGCCTATGCCATAATTCACTTGGACTAGTGGTCTCATGAACAAGGGTTGTTATCTCCCTTGAGTTTATATAAGCCTCCTTCTTCTTCACCAATGACAATTGCATCTTTAATTGATTTTACTTTGGGAAACATAAGTACTTGTCCATCTATGAATGCAACCATATATCCTTTCTTATCTAATGCATAGATACAAATTAAATTCTTCTTCAAACCTGGTACATATAAGACTTCCTTCATCTTCATGGGGGTTCCAAAATCAAGCTTGTAGCTTGCTTCACCAATTCCTTTGATAGGATATTGATAGTCATCTCCTAATGATACCTTCTGAGGAGAGTTCTTCTCTTCAAGTTTGGACGCAGTTCTCTTTAGATATGGACTCTTCTCTCACAGATCTGAACTCTGCTCTTTAGATTTGGACTCTACTCACACAGATCTGAACACTATCCTTCAGATCTAATATATTTTCCTTAGATCTAGAATCTGCTCATGCCAGATCTAAAATATCTATCTCAGATCTCACCTCCAAACTAGCCGATCTGATAGATCTAACCTCTACAACCTCATATATGAACTGTGTTGTTCAGATCTGGTAGATCTAGTCTATATCTCCTTAGATCTACTAGATCTATCTGAGATTTAGTCACCAACACCACAGATATGATGGATCTGACCTCTACCACCTCAGATTTGAGCTATGCTCCTCAGATCTGGTAGATCTGGTCTCTATCGTCACTGATCCACTAGATCTATCTCAGATCTAGTCTCCAACATCACAGATCTATGTGTGACTGCCCTCTCTGACCCTTAACAGGGCTCTGATACCATGTAAATATTAGATCCAAAGATTACTACTCCCTTTGGATGACCTTGAGATCTCAACCTGTATGAGTCTCTAAATCAATATATGCTCATAAAGAAATAAACTCAAACAACTAGATATGCATTTACCAACTTAAATATAAATGCAATCAGACACATAAACAACAGATGTACCCTGGAACCGTTACGAGAAAAGCAGGCTAACTGTGGGGCTATCTTCCTCTCGATCCCAGAGCATATAGATATAAATGAGACAATACAATACAGGATTACCTTAACAGGTAACTCAACCGTTCCAAAACTGAACAGACTCTACTTTGCATGCATTCAGATGATGCATGCACTAGTTGAGTAAGTCCCTACTGTCAAACTAGATCTAAGTAATCTGAAGATGCCTCTAACTAATTTTCCCTCTCTCTATCTCACTACTCTGATATGCTCCGAAACTAAAGAAGCCCTCTGATGAATTTTGTCCCACTATGCATGCACAATGCTCGTACCGGACCGGATCTCAGTAGATTTGAGCTTTGGTCATCCCTAACCTTCCTCCAATGTTGAGGCAAGGCTATCCTAGAAGTCTCAGACTCTGAGTCGGTCAATCCAGCTCTAAACAAGCTTCTCCCTCCTCAGGAAAAACGTTCTCCTCCAAGAGAACTCATCCTCCTCCAATCTGATCATAAATCACACTGTCGATCTCTCTCAACTCATAGTATTGGGTGTCCAGTCTCTATGGAACTGAAGGTCACTGATATAGCTCATATCTGACCTTCCTAGCTCCTGCAACAGCTCCTTTCTCTCACAGAAAGTCGCCCCACATGGATAGCTACATCCTCCTCACTCTAGCAATATATATCTCCGACAATGCAACTGATTAACCTCATCTAGGGACCCCTTGCCTCTATAAATAATCTCACCAATGAGTTAGGTTTTCCAAAACCCTAATTCCCGGTGCATGCAAAAAGTCACTTTTGCATGCATGCATGCAAAACGTTACTTTTGCATGCAGTCACTGAATGCTGACAGGTCATGCAAGACTCATGCATGCAATGGTCAATCTCCCCCAAAGCTCCGCATGCAGCCCCCACTAGACTCATGCCACAGAGTAGAGTGCCTCTACTCCATCCTAATGCCTATGCAACTAATGTACCTCCATGTAAGGCATCTAAACCATGGAGGACATCCCGAAGCTACCATAATTTAACATGCCATACTTCCGGACCATTACCCTTCCCAACTTTTATCCTTAATGGGACATTGTACTCTGTGATGGTGCTAATATCCCATTAATGTAGAATTCTTGTTCCATCTATCTCTTCTTGAATATATCCCACCCTCCATTATTTTAGTTTTAGGTTCTCCTTAATGCGAGCCTTCAATAGGGCCCACACCTCTTCCTCTTTTATGCATTTTCCTTCAAATATTCGTTGATTTCTTTCTTTCTAGATCTCCCAAACTAAGAATCTAGGGAAATATCCCATGTGTGGTTGAGCATGAGATTATTGAGAGGTTTGTCTTTCCATTCCAAAATTGAGTTGAATGGATTCCCTCTTACTTTATTTTTCTAGTGGAAGATCATTTTCCGTTTCTTTCAGAGTGTCGAGGCAAATTTGCACCCATCTAGTAGATGATCTATTGTTTCTCCTTCCCTGTCGCACATAAAACACTAGGATGGTCCCTTGAAGCCGCGCTTTAGCAAATTCTCCCAAGTGAGGATTCTATGTTGCATTAAGAGCCAGATCAATAGTGCTATTTTCGACCATAAATTAGCTTTCAAAATTTTCCTCCACTTTGGTTCTTTGGGTATATGGTTGTAGCTTGCATGTAAGTAGGTCATATCCTTCATATTGAAGGATCCCATGGGGGAGTATCACCAATCCCAAAGGTACTAACTATTTTCTAGAGGTCTCTACCTTTTTCTCCAACCCATATTCTTCTAGCGTTGCAAAATGCCATCTAGGTTTCCTATATCCAACATTTGCTTCACCTTACCCAAGTTGTTTTCCCGTAGATTATCATGGAGGATAGGGAGATTTATGGAATCTGAAATATGAAGAGATTGTTTTGAAGGGTCCAGAAAAATATATGGTGATTCCCCGTTCTATATCTCCCAAAATACATTTTGTTTAATCAACCTTATGTTCTTCTGTACTGCTCTCCAGATGTGCTATTCTAGGGTTTCCTCCGCAGATCGGATTAGATTTTGTTTGTCCCAATCCTTTCATATTTGTAGTGCCATGTATGATCCCAAGTTTTGTTTACATATGTGACCTAGTTCCACCATATATTTTCCCCCATTACTTAATTGCTAACCTTTGGATCCCTAAGACCTAATTCCCCCATCAATTTTGGTGTGCAGACTATGTTCAAATCCGTCAGAGCCCATTTGTGACGTTCTTCAAAGCCTCCCTATAAGAAATTGTGCTGCAAGTATTTGATTTTCTTCAAAATCAATTTAGGCACTGCCAATACTGAAAATAGATAGAGTGGCAACACTTGTCGAACTGATTGAACCAAATTTAACATCCCAGGAAAATTAAGAGTCCTAAGAGTCCAATTGGGCAAAGTCAAATTCATCTTGTCCAACAAATATTGCCACAAGATTTTTTTGATGACCAGATTTGAAAGCAGAGCTCCTAGGTACTTTGAAGGGAAGGTTCCCAACTGAAATCCCAAAATATTTAAGATATTCCTATGAGTTAACTAAGGAGTATTGAAAAAGAATACCTAAGACTTTTCCTCGTTGATTTCTAGACCACTATCCTTCAAGAAACCATTGAGACATTTCTTTATCGCATGAGATTCTCAAACTAAATATTTCCCCATTTACATTGTGTCATCAACAAATTGTTTATGTGTTTGAGGTTGATCTCCCTGATGCAGGCGAAGACATTTGATGTTATTTACATTCACCATAGTTTTTAGGGATATCCCCATACCTTCCTCCATCACCACAAAGAATAAAGGAGATAAAGGATCCCCTTGGTTGATTCCTCTCTATGATTTAAATGGACTAGATGCAGTTCCATTGAATAAAATGGAGAAAAATAATGATGAGGAGATATTCAAGAACCATCTAACCCATTGTTCCTGGAAAGCAAAGGCATCCGACATTTTCCCCATAAATTTCCAGCATAATTTGTCTTAGTCCTTTAATAGCTCCAATTTCATAAGCATTCCAGGGATTTTGTCACCTTTAAAGAATGAATAACTTCATGAGTGAGCAATATTCCATCCAAAATATGTCTTCCTTCCACAAAACCAACCTATTATGGAGAGACTAATAGAAATAACATTGGTTTTAGTTGGTTAGCTATAACCTTTGTTATTATCTTGTAAATAACATTACATAATTTTATTGGTCTAAATTTACTTAGTAGGTCAGCTCCACTCTCTTTGGGGATCATGGTTAGAAAGGTGGAATTAAAGGTTGATATTACTCCACCTATTTTCTTGGAATCCTCCACAATCTCCAACACTTCTTCCTTTAGCATTTCCCAATAGGAGTGGAAAAGTTTGTTGTCAAACCATCAGGCCCTGACATCTTTCCTCCTTCCATATTCTTCACTGATTACTCCAACTCTGACATCTCAATCGACCTCATAAGGATATCGTTGTGCTCTTGAGTGATCAGAGTTGGGATATATTGAACCACTCTATCTATGTGCATGCTTCTTTATGGAATTTGTTCATCCAAGAGGTCCATGAAGAAGGTCTTGAGTTATTCCTCTATGTATCTCTATGTATCGACATATATACCCTCCTTGGTTTTAAGTCTTATGATTTTGTTCATCTATCTCTGTTGGATAGTATACTGGTGGAAAAACTTGATAGTTTAGTCCCCTTCCTTTAGCCATATGTTCATAGACTTCTGTTTCCACAACAGCTTCTCTTGAATTTCCCTATTGTCCAATTGAACTTGCAGATCGGTCTCTTCAACCTTCATCTCCTTAGTGTACCCATTTACCATTATAGATTTTTGCAACTCCTCTAATTGATTTTCTAGCCACCTCTTTTTGGAATATGTTCCCAAAGGATTCCTTGTTCCATTTTTTCACTTTCTCTTTTATAAATTTCATTTTTTGTTGAAATTTGTACGTTAATGTTCCTTTAGGAGGATCATAGTGACTCAACCAATGCCTCACCATCCTTTGAAAAACTGGGTGAGAAAAATAGAACTATTCAAAGTGGAAGGGTCTCCTCAGGTGCTCCCCTATTCTTCCCCGAATCCCCATATCCGACTTATAGGCCAATGGTATGATCCTGCACCTGGCCGGACCAAGGAAGATATATCCCATCCTTCCACCAAAATGGATTCCAAGACCAAGAAATAGTCTAGCCGAGATGATATTTGTCTATCTCCTACATGCTTAAATTTATTCCAGGTGTAAAGGCTATTTAACATTCTCACGTCCACCAGTTGCAGGTTATCAATCATTTCTCAAAATCTAAGATTACTATTGTTCATGTGTCATTGTACACCCCTCTTTTCATCTAACGTCTTGATCATGTTGAAATCAAATCCTATAATTCAATGTCTCTACCCCACCCATGTGCTCAAGTGCTCCATTGAGTCTAAAAAAACTTCCTTTATGGAGGATTGATAGGGGCCATATACATTTGATATGATCACTCTTACATTTGAACCTATCAGATGAAATTGTGCAGATAAAATATGCATTGTAGCAAAATTCGTCATAGTTACCTCTTCTGGATTCCATAAGATCGCTAAGCCTCCAGTCGCCCGAGCCACGTTAATGGCTATCATTTCATTAACTCTCCAAATCTTCATTCCCATTTCTCTAAGATCACCTTTTGAGCATTTTGTTTCCCGAATCATCGTAACTATAGGTTTCTCATTCTCAATCTTCCTCTTCAAAATTATTCTCTTCTTAGCACTATTCAAGCCTCTAATGTTCCATGATATAATTTTCATTGTAAGGATTTCGTAATAGCTTATAATGCCTCCTTAATGGTAGGGTATTGTCCAATAGCCAGCAATTCGCCCCCCCTCCCCCACCTCCTTGATCCTTTGTCTATTGCTTCTTCTTCCATGTTTTTCTCCTGAAGTCTTCCTATTTCCTTCACTATCTTTGAAGGATTTTGGAACCACTCCAAGGTTCTTTTTGGAGGTTGTCTTGAGAATCGCATCTCTAAGAAGACACACCTATTGAGAAGGTATGTAACCCAAGTCTAGTTTGGAGCATGCATGCTCAATCCCGTCTAGGTCTAATTCCTTGAGCTCCAGATCTTTTGTCCCCTTTAGCTGCATCTTAGTGTCCTCGTGCTCCTCCCATTCTTTTGGGTTTTCCAGTTCACCTTCCTTTCCTTTATCTTTCTCATTCCTTTTTGGTTCTCCTTCCTCTTCCTGAGAAACCTGAGTATTCTCTAGATCTTGATTTAAAGTCTCAAATCGATTGGTTGTTTGAGGATTCTTGTGGATCTCAGGTCTCGATCCTCTCATTCCATGTATTTTCCTGTTATTGACCTTCGTGAATCCCTCGACCTCTTTATCATCTTTGGGATTTAAAGGCATCATGGGTTAGTTCAAAGGACAATCTCTAAAGATGTCCATGTTCGTGACACCTTCTACACCTAAAGGGCACATTCTCATAGTTCAACGACTATATCCATTCCTCACCCTCCCAAGATAGATTGATTGCCTTTCAAAGATCTTTTGATAGGTCCATATAGACACATGTCCTTTCATAGGACATATATCTCACCATTTTTGTTTGCTCATATGCGTTTACAAAGGTTCCCGAAGCATTCCCTAGATCTTCTAGGAAGTCCTCCCTCCAATACTCCTACAGCAAGAAATAGAGGCAGATCCAAATTGGTGCCACAGTTAAATCCTCCCTCTCTAGGTTGAAGCATTCCTTCCATGTTCTCAATAATAGATCTGCCGAGTTGAAGAAATATGGCCCACCGTTCGTAATCCTATTTTGCTCCTCATGATTAAAAAAGAAGATGATTGTAAAAAATCCTTTTCCTCACAATTGTATGTCCCACTAATCCACCATGTTAATAATTTTTTAGATGGCTAGATACCTAATATGAAAGGATGGGATCGTTGTGTTTTGGGGCATGCATGCAAGGGGAAAAAAGAACTGCAGATATACCCTTACTAGAATTTTCTATTTTCTTCGGCGATCGAACTATGCCTAAGCTTTAGGGCTTTTAAATTTTGGTGATCACGGATTCACAGCATTTTAGTTTTATTTTAACATTTTAAACTTATATTAATTTATGGAGACTCCCAGTTCCACCGTTGCATGTGTTTTTATGGCTGGCATGCAGGCTTATTTGCACTAAACAAAACTGCAGATATGTCCTTGAAATCAGCTTTTATTTCGGCAAAAACTGTTACATTGAGTGAGAGTGAGATAGATTTTCTCCGTTGGTCTGCCGGTTGCATGCTAAGTTTAGAACATTGTTTTCATAATGAGTGAGGGCAAGTCTTAGGTATTGAGTTGTAGAGCATTTAATATTGTAGATGAGTGCTTTTAGATTTAGAGAATCTTCAGATCCAACAGACCCTAAGCTCACTAAGCTGCAGCATTAAATGCTCTGCAACTCAATGCTTAGGGCTAGCCCTGAGTGAGTGAGAGTGAGATAGATTTTCTCAGTTGGTCTGCCGGTTGCACACTAAATATAGAACACCGAATCCATACCAAGAGTGTTTTTCTGAAAATCTACCTATGTAAATCTGCAGATTAGCATTTCGATTACGACAATGTTTTCCTGAAATCTGCCTATATAAACCTGCGTTACTGAATTGTATTGTATTGAAAGAAAACAAAGTTATAAAGGCATCTAGCATTTTTCTGAAATCTGCCTATATAAGACTGCGTTACTGAATTGTATTGAATTGTAGTGTATTGTATTCAAAGTAAAGGCATGGCCGAGAGGGGACTCTTCTGGTTCATAATACAGTTGTGCATGTGTAATGCTGATCCAACGTTTGGACTGATGATTCCTATGGCAGATGTAGAGAAGTGTATTCTTCCATTCTGCACCGATTATGAGAAAGAAGCTCTCAATGGCAATGCTAAGAGATGCGGTATTCCGTTGCGAATAATCGACATCGACGAGGGAACAGAAAACACATTCACCTTGAAATTCTTGCCAACTTTTAGGTTCTATGTTTTAGCAGATGGATGGAGGGAATTTGTCCAGCAGAAAAGACTCAACGAAGGTGATATTCTCACGTTTTGGCGGGATGAAATCGATTGTCAGTTCAAGTTGTGGATAACCGGCCTTCAATGACTTTAAGCTTTCCGTATCTTTGCAAACCTGGAAATCGATGGTCAGATCAAGTTGTGGATAACCGGCCTTGATCGGTATCTGAGATTTTATTTTAAGTTTGTCAAACCGTTTTTGGTTTTGTTTGAATAAAGAGTTTAACTAGGATGGACTGGCTTCTCGTATTGTTGGGTAATTTTGTTAAGCTTTCTGTATCTTTGAAAAAATGAAAACTGGTCCGAGATTCCTAGGTTGAGTTTCGCAGACCATTTAATTATTGCTCAATTCTTCAGTAGTTCAGTAGTAGCAGAGATTTGCACACCGACAAAAGAAGAATAGTTGCATTGAACAATAGTATAACAAAATTTTGGGTGGTTTCTCTTATTGATCTGGTTGAAGCACTCAAAGGAATAGCTCAAGATACAACCACTGCATCGTATATGGATACACATTCACAGTTCACTCCCTTCACTAGTTCAATGCAGATCAAATAGATAATAAATAACAAAAGAATAATAAGTACAATGTGTATATTGTGTAATATATATCTTTTTGTCCATTATAAAACATTAACAATGAAAACTATGGTGTTTAAGTAGTTCTCTCTCCATCTCTATCTTGATTTAAGATATTTAAAAAAAAAAACGATATATTAACCAAGTGCTTTAAAAGCCATTTGTTTACTACAAATTTAAATACAAAATGTATATGTTAGTTATGAAAGTTGAATAATTAGTTAACAGAATTTGTTATACCAAGAAACATACTAAATAATGACCGTCCTTTATAGAATCATTCCTTACATATGTTTTTACTTTAAGAGATTATTTACCGTCCTTTATAGAATCATTCCTTACATATGTTTTTACTTTAAGAGATTGGATTGGATGGTGGGATGAAGGTGTACACTTATATGTGAAATATGTCATTAGATATTTAATATTTATTGAGTTATAAAACACTACATTGTTATTAATGTAAAGTGAAGAGTTTCACCGTATGAAGGTGGGTTATGGGGACTTAAAGTTCTAAAAGAAAATATTTTACTATGAGATGGTTGGTGGTGGAAAGTGTTAACACCCAAAAAGTGTTCACTACCTCATTTACCACATTATATGGCTCAGTTGTCCATTTTCCTACCATATTTCCATTAAAAAACCCAAAAAATCCCATTAAAAAGCCTCCAAAAGGCCTAAAAAGCCTCCAAAAGGCCTAAAATACCTCCAAAAGGCCATAAAACCCTCAAAATAGCCTTAAAAAGGCTTAAAAACCCCCTTTTCCTCCAAAAATAGCAAAAATCCCCTAAAAAGGGAATAAAAAATATAAAATAATGAGGAAAAGGAGGAAAAAAACCCTATACAGCTGCCCAAAACCATGTGTTTCCCAAAACCATGGGTCAGCACTCCACCACCAAAAAACTATAAATAGGTGATGGAGATCCCTTATTCCATATCCACAATCACAAGCACCCTTACTCTGCCAAAATCTCTCTCGAAACCCTAGTTCACCTTTGAACTATTTTCACCTTGAGAGCCACCTTTGGCCCATCCCCAACATTGGAGAAGGAGAAAGGAGCATATTAAAGCTTGGAGCATCCTCTTGGACACTGCAAAGGGCTTCATCAAACCTTGACACTCAAGGTAACATTAATAGTAAAAGTCATTCTTTTCATTTGATGTTTATGTTTCATGCAATATTTTAGAAGTAATTTGATTGTTGTTTTAGCTTAATTAGTTTAATATACTGAACTGCTACTAAGGAGTCCATTCTCCTTAGTAGGTGCTCATTGGCACAAGCTAGGGGTAAAACCCTAGCTACAGTTTTGGCGACTCCACTAGTTTTCGAATTTCTGGTTTCCGTTTTTTAAATTTTTTCCTTTCGGCTGTCCCTTTCGGCCACCGCATACCGCGTTTTTTCCCTCTGCAGTCGCGTCCCGACCGCGCCTTTCAGGCCTTTACCTGCGATCCGACCGCGGCTCTCAGACTGCTTCCGACGCCCTGCCGGCGGATTCAAGTCTGTTACCTGCGATCCGACCGTGGCTAATCAACCTGTTTGCCGCGATCTGACTGCGCCTGTCGGCCTTTTTCCAGCGTCGCGACTGCGGCTTCCTGCCTCTTTCGCGCGTCCCGACTGCGCCTGTTAGCCCTTCTGCCGCGACCCGACTGCGTCTTTTTCCCTGTTTCTTGCGTCCCGACTGCCTCTGTTGGCCTTATAGCCGCGACCTGACCGCCGCTGTTTCCCTTAAACCCGCGGTCGGCCTGTTCCAATTCGCCACAGACCCGCGGTCTGATTTCTGCTCTTTTCCTGTTTTGAGCCCAGCCCCTCTTGCTGCAATATTTTCTGCATCTGAACAGCCCCCTGTCCCACCTGCAGCCTCACTACCTTCCAGCCTTTCTGCAACATAATTTCTGTTCCTTTTACAGATTTCATTTTACAAATTTCAGTATTTTTTAATTCAGAAAATTTTGCAAATTAAACTTTCAATTTCCTCATTATTGATAGATTGGAAGTTGCCCCCCTTGTGGCACTTCTCTTTTTGGGTTCAACACCTCACGAGCACACACTCTGTCACATAAAATCAAGTGAGCCTTAAAAAGTACCTAACTAAACCAACATTCTAACCCCACTTGGGGAACACAAAAGAATCATTGTAGTTAGGTAGGATCAGGGGGATAGGCTTCCAATAACACCCCTTGGTTACTTTCACTTGAGACATAGTTGTTGTCCAAATAGGGAACCAAAATCCCCTAGTACTTTTTGGCACGGTCACGACCAGTTTATCAGAGGGCCTCTCCCTTAGGAGGGTTGAAGTCGGGAGACTGGTTCCGAAGGCCTGAGTGGAATACCGCACTCCATTCAGTAACCGAAGGGCTACCTTTCGCGGTTCGCGGGATATCCCTGTATAGGGGTATTGCGGTCAACGAACTAAACGGCAGATTCACCTTTCTGGACGTGTCATGAACGGGGTATCTTAGTTGCCATTCTTCTAGGATTGACTACCCGGTATCCCTCCCGGTAGGGGGATATCATAGCCACTTGGCTTTCCTACTCATATTGTCTGACTTGGATTTCATCACCTTGCAGAGGATATGTTTAGTTAAGTCATAATACTTTTAGTTAGGTGTTTGCATGCTCCTTTACCTCCCTTTGGTCTAGTGAGTCCACCATTTTTTTTTTTTTTTAGGAAACCTGCTGCTTGTTGGTATTCTGACCATCTTTGTTGTTACTCCACCCATTGTAGCACAGCTGCTGCAGTGGGTGTTTTGAGTTGGTTGTTGGCCTGAGTGCCTTGCTTTTTAGCTCTCCTTCTGCACACTCGGTTGCATTTGGATTTTTTGAGCTGTTTTTATACTCACCTCAACCCACAGAGATTTGACACCATCTGTCACCATTGAGTCCCCGAGACATTCTCGGCGCCTCAGGGGCGAGCCCCCACAGCACGGTTCTCTCGACACCACCCGTCATAGATTCCGATCATTATCCGTTGATACCACTCATCACAGATCTAGAGCCTTGTCACTTGACTCCACTCGTCAGCGACGTAGGACTCCGTCACCAGATAGTGACGCTCCTTACTTTACCTCTGATTCTGACGAAGAGTCTGAGAACCCTATTTATACTGCCCCTACTAGCCCCATGGCTGGTACGACTTCCACCCCATTTGTCATAGGGACCATTAGTGGCACATCCACCACTACACCAGTTACTACACCTTTTTTTGGTATGCCCTCCATGGGGCAACCATCTACCGTTCCCCTCACGGTACCTATACCCACAGCGGGAATACCCATCCCCACTACATCAGTGGCTCACACTACCCATGGTGGTGCTGGACCATCCTCCACTACCTCAGTTCCCCCACTTGGGGGCACCACCCTAAATCTTGTCCCTCCACTTGGGGGCACTGGCCCCAACTTGGTCCATAGCACTACTGTGTCACAGCCTTCTTCCAGTTTGCCATTCATGGCTAGCCTCAACCTACCTGACCTGGCCAGATTGACCAACGATCCTATTCGACACGACCCTACATGGCCTCATATGCCTACCAAGCTCCCCTCGGACATCCCTAAGTTCGAGGGCAAGGCCGGTGAGGACCCACAAAACCATATCATGTCTTTCCACCTATGGTGTTCCTCTAACTCCATAGTAGACGACTCTGTTCGCCTCCGTCTCTTACAGCGCACCTTCACTGGCTCTGCAGCCAAGTGGTATATTGAGCAGCCTCATGGGACCCACGCCACCTTTGCTTCCCTGGCCTCGACCTTTCTGCAGTTCTTCCAGTTGCCTGTCCGCTATGACGCGGGTGTTGAGATCCTTCTATCTTGTAGACAAAACACAGCTACCCATATCACGGACCACATCCATGACTGGCGTCGACGCCGTAGCCTATGCAAGATCAAACTTGATGACCGTATCTTCCTAGATTGGTTCCTCAAATCCCTTCTCCCGGTTATCGCTAAGGATGTGGCCTCAGAAAGACCCCAGTCTGAAGAAGAAGCCATCCTTAAGGCCCAACAGTTCGACCTCATTTACGCCCAATCGGGTTACCTTTATACCATTATACCTGACGCCCCTCGCGGCGAGTCCTCCCAGCATGATGCGCCGGGGGCATCCCACGCTGCAGATGGTATCATTGGCCGTGTTTCTTCGCATCCCCAACCATTTTCTATAGCACGTCCTACCCCTGGCCCCGACCTGTCGCGGGCTACCTCCTAGTCTGGAGCAACCAACTCATATGCTCCCATGACACATCACCATTCCCATGGACCTTCATGTCCACCTCAGTGCTTCGGGTATGCGACTCCTGCTTATGCTCCTCCAGTCGCCCCTCAGCCTTACTACCATCAGCAGGCTGCCCCCGCTCCTGCGCCTCCACAAGCCCAACCCGCTTATTATCCGCCCCAGGCAGCCCCTGCGGCACATCCACAACCTGCTCCGCAGTCCTATCAGCAACCCCCTCAAGTTGCTGCACCTGCTCAGCCTCAACCTGCTTATCATCCTCCGCAGCCTGCTCCTGCACCTGCGCAACCTCAGAATCCACCTGCTGCCCAAGGGCAAGTTTACGCCCAACAGAACCCGCAGCAAAACCAGAACAACCAACGTAACCAGGGCCAACAGAACCACGGCAAGGGCCGTAATCGGGGAAACAACCAACCTGCAGACCAAGCTGGTCAACCGGCTAATCCCCCTGACAACAACAATGCGACCCCCGCTAATCAAAACCCTGATCGCCCGCCCAAGCAGGCTAAAAACCCCAATTTGCGAACAAACCACCCTTGTTCTATTTGCGGGGTCTATGGACACTATACCCATGCTTGCCCACACTTGGAGCGAGCTCGCCAACTCTGGGTTGACGAGGCCCATCGCCAAGGGCATGCGGCCCCCCAAGCGCCGCCCAACCCCCCCCCAACCTCAACAACCCCCTTTGGTGCTGCAAAATCCCTTACAAACCCAAGGCGTGGTGAATACTCAGCCGTTGGCCCCTCAAGCTAACACGCAACCCCAACAACAACAGATCACTTACGCTGCCCCTGATCAACCCATGTTTGACTCAGGTACCCACCACTTGCTGATGATGTCATCTGCTGACGTCAACCTACAGACCCGTCGGAACCAATATGGCTCTACCTCTGAAGCCACTCCCACGGATAAACCTACTAACGCTCATCCCACCGATCAGGCGTTACGTATACCTCCGCCTCCTATAGATGGCGCTGCAAAAGCACCTCGTTTCCCACTTCGCCGAATCAACAATAACCCTAACGCGCGCGCTGCGTCAAACTACAACATCGTAGACGACCTAGCCCAATCTCCCGCAGCCATGTCTGCATTAGAAGTCTTGAAGAACTACCCTTCCCAGCGCAAGACTTTACTTTCCGCCATTGGGGGGATTGACCCAACTGATTCGCATTTGATGGCATTTGATTTAGACCAGTCTGAACCACGCCTACCTTCCAGCTTAGCCTTCCAAGTTACTGTCTCCGTTAGGAACCTTGTTATCCATCGGTGCATCATCGATGAGGGTGCCTCCACATGCGTTATGTCTACATTTGTATGGCAGAAGCTAGGATCCCCTCCTCTCCAGCAGTCCACCACTGCGTTACGTGCCTACGACGGTCGTTCGGCCCAGCCCCAAGGCCTTCTACCCAACGTTCCAGTCCAGTTAGGTGGTAAAACAGTCCTTATTGACATAGAGGTAATCAATGCCCAATTGGATTACAACCTTCTACTTGGCCGCAGCTACATGTATGCCATGCGGGCGGTTGCCTCTTCTGTCTTTCGCACCATGATGTTCCCCCATGAAGGACGCGTGGTTAAGATTGACCAGCTCACCTACTATGATCCCAGTGCTCCGGCGGCACCGGAAAATGTTCTCCCCATGGTTGAACAACCTGTTTCTCCTGCCACCACCTCGTTTGTTTCCTCTACGGGGCCTGGAGTCTACTCAGATGCGCCGATGACCTCCACCTTTCAATCCATTCCTCTGCCGTCATCTACGCCCGAAATGTCTGATTTATGTACCTTGTCCCACGACAACCTACCACCTAATACTCAACCACCCTTGTTGCCTAAACCACCACTGGTACCTAGCCACATTGGTGTTACACCGATCCATACGATCCCCTTCCTAGTCCCTCCATCGGGAGTAGTAAGCGCCCCGGTCATGGCTACCCTTAGCCTTCCTGGGTTAACATTGGGATTACCTGTATGGTATCTTTCGCCTCCCGTTCGCCCGCCAACACCAGATGTCGTCCTCCAGCCGGTGCAACCCATGGCTACTACCACTCAGCCACCTCCCGGTGTCTCTACCCCTTCGTCCTCCACGACACCTCCTCCTACTCCCAAAACCACTGGGGGCAGAGGACCACAACCTTACACTGCTGTCCCACCTCCCAAGACAGTAAAAAACACTCCAGTATTCCGTGCTCCTCCCAAATGCTCGCTGTGCGACGAGTTGGGCCATGCAACCCACCAATGCCCACAGTTACCAGCTTTGCAGAAGCATATGAAAACGCTCGACGATGACCCCAACATCCCAACTGTCGAACTAAACCCCACTCCTAAGCCTAAAGATAAGTCCCTACGTACCAACCACTCCTGCGCCATCTGCGGTACTTACGGGCACTATTCGCATCATTGTCCCGATCTCCCAGATTACAGAGCGGCTCTCTATGAGATGAACAATCTGGATCTTGAGACGGCACCACCCACCATTGAGGAGATTTACCCCCTGGTCTCTCCCCCTTCCGAAGAGGTTAATATCATCTATATGATCTCTTCCACCACTACTTCAACCACTACCCCCTCGTCAACCGATTTGACAACGCAAACTTTCCGTACTGATGAGGAGATTCTTGAGGCCCTTACTGCCCCGGATTATCCTTGGGATGATATGCACCATCGTTCCTATTTTATCCCCGACGAATCCTCCTCTAGCACCGCTACCCAATACGCGGTTGAATCCAAAGACTTCCTCTCCACCAAGGTCGACTAGTTCAAGGACCCTATTCCTGCTCCGGATGCCTTCGAGGAAGGTAACATGGCCAACATCTCACCTGTCATCCAAGTTGATATCGCTGCCCCAGGACGTGCCCCTGAACTCATCACTTTAGGAGCATTTTGCAGTAAACAAGAGATTGAGGACTACATACACCTTTTCAAAGAATTTCGTGATGTCTTTGCCTGGTCTTATACCGAAATGCCTGGTCTTGACCCCGCAATTATAGAGCACCACATTGACACATGGCCTGATGTACCCCCCGTTCGTCAGAAACAGCGCCCCATTCATCCCTCAAAGCTCCCAGCTGTCAAAGCCGAGATTGAGAAGCTTCGCAAGGCAGGGTTCATTTATCCTATTGCCTATACCACTTGGGTGTCAAACCCCGTTCCAGTTAACAAAAAGCAAGGCACCATCTGTGTATGCACTGACTTCCGTGACTTAAACCATGCTTGTCCCAAGGACAACTTCCCCACGCCGTTCATCGATCAACTCATAGATGCGTGTGCGGGGCATGAGGTCCTCTCCTTCATGGACAGTTTTTCCGGATATAATCAGATTCAGATCCGTAAGGAAGACCAGTACAAAACTGCCTTTACTAACCCATGGGGCACCTTTCCTTATCGCGTCATGCCTTTCGGCCTAAAAAATGCTGGTGCCACTTTCCAGCGGGCCATGACCTATTGCTTCCACGACTTGGTCCATATCCTGTTAGTCTACCTTGATGACCTCACAGCTCGTTCCCGGAAACGATCAGACCACCTTAACGACCTTCGGCAATTTTTTCTGCGTTGTCGCAAATACCAAATTCGCTTGAACCCACACAAGTGTGTCTTTTGCGTACCGGCAGGCCGATTGTTGGGTTTCATTGTTTCCCAGAAAGGAATTACTGTTGACCCTCTAAAGGTCCAAGCTATTTTAGACCTCCCCCCTCCTCGCACGCTCCGGCAGCTCCAAAGTCTGCAGGGGCGATCTAACTTCCTTCGACGCTTCGTTCCTGATTATGCCACCACGGTTCACGGTTTCTTGCGCCTGCTCCGCACCCACGTACCCTTCGTCTGGGATGCGCAAGCAGAAGCTGCATTCGAGGCCCTCAAGAAGGCCCTCACACAAGCCCCTCTGATTTCCCCTCCGGATTTCACTCGAGACTTCATCCTTTACGTGTCGGCCTCCGAGCATGCCGTATCTGGAGTCTTAGTTCAAGAAGACGCTTCTCACCAGGAGCACGTCATTTACTACGTTAGCCAGACTTTGTCTGGTCCACCACTACGTTACCCATATGAGGAGAAACTTGCCCTAGCAGTAGTCTGTTCCGTTCAAAAATTGCGACACTACATCTTAATGAGTCATACCACAGTCGTCGCCGACTCTAACCCCATGGTATATCTTCTAAACCGGAGGCTACTCCAAGGTCGTGTTGCCAAATGGGTCATTATCCTCCAAGAATATGACCTTACCTTCAAAACACCTAAGAGCACTAAAGCCCTCGCGCTTGCCCAGCTCATTACTGATCTCCCTTCCCTTCTCCCGGCCAAACCAATCTCCGATGAGTTACCCGACAATCACCTGTTCACTATCTCGTCCGATGACCCATGGTACGGTGATATCTTGTTATACCTACGCCGTCGCATCCGCCACCAGGCCTCTCGATATCTCCTCTTAGGCGATGTCCTCTACCGGCGCGGGGTTGACACAATTCTTCGTCGTTGCCTTACCCATGAGGAGGCTGAACACGTCCTTAATGACTGTCATAGCGGCGCCTGCGGAGGCCATTTCTCAGGGATGGCCACCGCCCAAAAGGTCGTCCGCGCCGGATACTTCTGGCCCACACTTTTCACTGACTGCATCACTGCGGTCAAACACTGCCATAACTGCCAACTTTTTGCCCCCAAGGCCCGGACACCTCCTGCTCCGTTACACCCAGTCGTCACCGTTGGTCCCTTTTGTAAGTGGGCCATAGACTTCATGGAATGTAGACCCCAGTCTGCCAACGGCCACAAATATATTGTTGTCGCTGTTGATTACTTCACCAAATGGGCGGAAGCCATGCCTACCTTCAATTGTACCGCTGACACTGCTGCCCGCTTCTTTTTCAACCATGTCATCGCCCGATTCGGGGTTCCTAAGCAGTTAGTCTCTGACCATGGTGCACACTTCGAAGATGCCGTCTGGCGTGAGTTATCCACCCTCCTTAAGTATGAGCACCAATTTTCCTCTGCTTACTACCCCCAAGGGAACGGCCAAGTAGAGGCCATCAATAAAATCCTTAAAACCATCCTCCAACGAACAGTTGACAAGCATAAGTCCAATTGGCACCACATGTTGTTCCCTGCTTTGTGGGCTTATCGCACCTCCACTAAGACTGCCACTGGTTTTACACCATTTCATTTAGTTCACGGTATAGAGTCTGTTCTCCCCATCGAGTGTCAGATCCCTGCCTTACAGATCGCCGTTGAGCTTCTCCCTGACACCACCCCCCTCGAGCAGCGTCTGCTGCACCTCGAACAAGCTGATGAAGACCGTCGGGCCACTCTCCAGAACATCGAAGCTGCCAAAAACCGCTCCAAAGCCGACTATGATAAACATGTTCACCCTCGAACTTTCCGCGAAGGGGACTTAGTCCTCGCCTACGACCAAGCCCATGACAAAACCGGTAAAGGGAAGTTCGAATCCATGTGGCAAGGCCCTTACATCGTGCAGACTTGCCTCGGCAAGGGGGCATACATCTTAGCTGACTCTGAAGGCCGTCCTTTGCGCAACCCTCGTAATGGGTTGTATCTTAAGCGTTTTTACCCATAAAAAGATACCCGCGGCCTCATTGGTCTGCGTTGTACAGTACTTTCTTTTTTGTTTTTATTTTTCCGAACCGTTTCCACCACTGGAGTCAGCACGACGCGACCGTCATAATGGTCAACTCGTTGCATTATTTTTGTCCTGTCATTTTTTGCCCATTTTTTCAGACGCCACTAGTCGCCTCGGTTTGCGTGCCACATCGGCCGTTCTCCGTTTCTCGCTTGTTTTATATCATCGGATTCATTTTTCCGCGCTGGTGATGATGCTTGAGATCATTTCTCGCCCTCACCTTCAGATTTTCTGGGCATTTTTCAAAATGCCCCCGTCACCTCGGTTTGCGTGCCACATCGGCCGTTACCCGTTTTTGACATCCTTTATATTGCCGGATTCATTTTTCCGAGCTCGTGATGATGCTTGATATCATTTCTCGCTCTCACTTGGTACAATTTCAACATTGTGTCCCAACACCTTGTTGCCTCGGTTTGCGTGCCACATCGGCTGCCATCGGATTGTTCCACATTTTTTACATGAGCCATTCACTCCTGTCATACTGCAAATGTTTCGTTATTTTGCCACCATTTCATCTACCCCGCAAGGAGGTCCATCAGTGTTCCCACCTACCCTCGTTCTTGGTCATCACTACTAAACCTTGATTGAACACTTCCTCCTTGCCTGGCCATTCCTTTTGTTCGGTATAATTTTATCCCTTTTTCGGGCCGGACAAGTCCTTTACGAAAAAGGCACTGAGGGAGTTTCCGTTAAGCTCTTTTCTGACTCCTAAAAGAATGAAAAGATCGCCGAGCAATCTTGCTTCCTTTCATGCTCGTTAAAGTACCTGAAAGGGCGTCTATCTGGTATAAGTTTAACCCTTTTCCGGACCCGGTAGACTAATTGCGAAAAAGGAATACTATAGTCACACCGGCTAGAAGAGTTCTTCATTGCATCCTTTTATGCTTCTTTGGGCCTTCGAGACTAAATTTACGAAAAAGCAACCCCCTGGAGTCTTCTTACTTGCTTTCAGACTCTCTAAAATTGAAAGCAACCACGAGCATACGCTGTCTTGGGCTCGTTAAATCCACACGACAGTACCATTCCATCATTTCAGAGTCTTCTTATCGCTTTCAGACTCCTTAAAATTGAAAGCAACCATGAGCATGAACTGTCCTGGGCTCGTAAAATTCACACGACAGTATCATTTTATCCACACACTTCTTCTAGTTCCTTAACCCATGAAGAAGTATCCTCCCGTGCCTCATGGCACTATGATCGATCATCTCGGCAGCACCCCCAATCAGGTCACCTTTGTTCAGAGTATTCTGCAGTCTCCTGCCATTGTATACCAGCTTGAGTCTCCCTCAGCCAGTTATCCTCCCAGATCCATTACAGCTATGATCCCTTTTCCCTCAGTCAGTTTCATATGCTGCCAGATCATTCCCATTATCATACTCTGAACAAAGGAAGTTTGAGTCCACCCACTCTACTTGCCCAGTTGTCACCACCAGTTTGTCAGTCCTGCCCTCAGTACTATCACATTTCGGTTCTTCACCTCGCGCTCCTGTCAAGGAAACATCATTGCCTTGATAGTTGCAGGTCTCCCTCTGTCGACGACAGCCCCTCTATTCCAGAGGATAGGCCCAGAGGTCCCTACGCCTTGGACTTATCACCATCTGTGGTAAGTTCCTACGGATCATTCTGAGAGGAGTCATCATTGCCTCTCCGAGTGGTTGTTCCTCACATGCTCGACTTCAGCACCTTGATCGCATCCTTGAGGATCGCGTAGGATTATATCCCATCAGTTTTTAGTCGAAGACCCCGGATTTCCCCCGACTCTAGCACATTGGTGAGGCATTTTGGAACGCCCAGTTGTATGTTCCTGTGGATGTCCGGGCTGCGTTGGCGTTTGTATTCGGAAGCCATCCAGTTCTCTGCTTCCTTGAGTACCCATTTCAGTTCCAGTCTAGTGTACCATGGAGAGTATGACCCCAGTCACTATGATCCAGCAGCTCATCAGTTCCTTTGGTACCACACTCAGTAGCACTGTTGATTGTTCCAGTGCACCATTTATCCAGATCACACATGATCAACTCAGCAGTATGTCCCATATTTGTGTCCCCTCTGGACTCTTATGATGTACAAAGTGATCATGTATCTTACAGGTCCCCCTTTTTCGGGCCTCACAGTTCTGTTTATATATCTTGATACGAGCATGGGTATGCCCGCCTCGTCCATATATTGAGATTATTCCTCAGTCAGTATTTGAGGTCATGTATATTTCAGGTCCCCATGTTTTGGACCACATTGTTATTGTTATGTTATATCCTGATACGAGCATGGGAATGCCCGCCTCGTCCATATGATCAGATGATTCCTCATCCTTTATTGAGGTTATGTACTTTTAGTTCTTGCAGTTGTTCGGGATCGTTGTTCCGGGCTTCAGTTTGTTTCTTCTCTTCTCTCCACATCCCAGGAAAACCATTCATGACTTATGATGTCCATCGGCCATACGATGAGTTCCTGACCTCGCACATCAGGGGGCAATCTGTTAACACCCAAAAAGTGTTCACTACCTCATTTACCACATTATATGGCTCATTTGTCCATTTTCCTACCATATTTCCATTAAAAAACCCAAAAAATCCCATTAAAAAGCCTCCAAAAGGCCTAAAAAGCCTCAAAAAGGCCTAAAATGCCTCCAAAAGGCCATAAAACCCTCAAAATAGCCTAAAAAAGGCTAAAAAACCCCCTTTTCCTCCAAAAATAGCAAAAATCCCCTAAAAAGGGAATAAAAAATATAAAATAATGAGGAAAATGAGGAAAAAACACTATACAGCTGCCCAAAACCATGTGTTTCCCAAAACCATGGGTCAGCACTCCACCACCAAAAAACTATAAATAGGTGATGGAGATCCCTTATTCCATATCCACAATCACAAGCACCCTTACTCTGCCAAAATCTCTCTCGAAACCCTAGTTCACCTTTGAACTATTTTCACCTTGAGAGCCACCTTTGGCCCATCCCCAACATTGGAGAAGGAGAAAGGAGCATATTGAAGCTTGGAGCATCCTCTTGGACACTGCAAAGGGCTTCATCAAACCTTGACACTCAAGGTAACATTAATAGTAAAAGTCATTCTTTTCATTTGATGTTTATGTTTCATGCAATATTTTAGAAGTAATTTGATTGTTGTTTTAGCTTAATTAGTTTAATATACTGAACTGCTACTAAGGAGTCCATTCTCCTTAGTAGGTGCTCATTGGCACAAGCTAGGGGTAAAACCCTAGCTACAGAAAGTCAAAAAGTGCATTTGGCGCACACATGTACATACTATGCACACCTTTACCTCATGAGTGTAAGAGCAAGTGGTAGGAGTAAAGTTGTGCATTTGAAAATCCAAATACACCATTAGAGAGATTTTGAGGTCAAAAAAGGGCCTCTTAAGAGATGTACTTCAAAAATATGAGATATATTAAAATATTATGAATTGGGGGTTTTATGGGGTAGATATATATGACAAGTCACCTCCCACACTATTTTCTATGCACAATATAAATAACCATGCTTGAGTTACTTTTCAAAATTCACTAGAAATAAAATTAATAAAATAAGTCTACATTGATGTGACTAAGATTCATTGTAAATTCTCAAAAATGTATTGTCCTTTAACATTTATCTGTCTTGAACTTGCAAATGAAATTAAATAATAAAAAACATTTTTAAGAGCTTTTTTTAAAATTTTATGTTGACTTTTTATATTTAGTACTTTTCTCATGAATTTAATAATGTAATTTAATTGAGAATTTATTTACATGTAAAATGTCAATAATATTATTATAATCCACATTGCATTATTATTATTATTATTATTATTATTTATTAAATCTATTATTATTATTTATTAGTTTGACATTATGTTATTAAATAGAATGGAGTGAATATATAATTTAAAATTAAAAACATAAAAATGATAATATATTATTTTATAAAAAAATGTGAAAGGACTTTCTTTATGAATTAAGAGTACTTCACTTGAAAATGACAATAATATTATTTTATGTGAAAGTGTGAAAAGACATTCATTATGAGTACTTTACTTGAAAATGACAATAATATTATTTTATGAAAAGACAATCATTATGAGTACTTTACTTTATGACTTAAAAGTACTTACACCACTACCTTGGTTAACTATGTGTTTTCATCCACCATAGAAAATTTGACAAATAAACATTCTTAACTCATGCAATGCTACCTCACCAAGGGGGATGATGTCATCTACTAGAATGTGATTGGTTGTATTTTATAGTACATTTTCTTTGTTTTGAGGCCCTTTTTTGACCTCAAAATTTCTCTAATGCACTTCACTTGTTTATTTTATTATTAATATATTATAAAAATAAAAACTACTTCTCATTAAAGTGTGCACTTCAGTTGTTTATTTTAATAATATAGAAGCAATTCCCATCTCTATGCTAACTAATATTGTGATAGTAACCGGGTTGAGAGACCGGGTAATTCTCTTTCCCCTATTTTCTGCCTTGTTGGGGTACGCTGCACATTTAAATAGATGAACTTGTTAGATTAATTGCTTTGCGCAAGGCGCGGATCACTTAAAAACAAACTTTATGATGAAATATATTTTCTAAGGTATAACAACTAAAACATTTTATGGGAAGTTACTCTTTGTTAAAATCGAACTTTCACTGAACTATTTGTAAATCTACACCTCAATACATCAATACATGGAAATGAGAATCTATTTTGATCTTTTACTTTTACAAAACTTGGGCTCTTGATACAATCTTCAAGGATCTTCACTTCTACTCTTCTCCTCTTCACCTTTAACTAATTGCTTCTACTTATAAAATTTCATAACAATAAGATCACTTCTGTTTACATTAACACAAACCTGATGGATTGGCTACTAACCCAATAGATACGCTATCAGCTCATAAATACATATTTTCCAACAACTTTGACTCCGAAAATGAGAAGTAGATAAGCAAACATTCTATGAGTGCGTGGATGTTGGATGTGCGATAGCCCTCAAAGCTGGTATCCTGCAAAGATATTTCATTCTGCAATTTGCTTAATGAAAATCCAGCTCATATGTTCTGGAGCTTCATATCGCCTGTCTTCTCATATTGTCTGTTCAATTTCTTTTTCTTCCTAAGTCCTCAGGTAATACATCATCTACTGCTTGAACAACACGATATAGCAGAAATATTAACGAGTGGTGAGAGTGGTTTATGAGATGACTGAAAATGATATGTGAGCTCATTCATTATTTCGAAATCGTTTTCACTTACCAGCAAAACAAATCGACAGAATATGGCTCGGACCACCCATTATGTAGTTCAATTACCACCTAAACAAATCGATAGAATATGAAAGAGTGCTGTTAAAGTTGGGGACCAACTATAGAGTTCATAGATGCACTTGAATTTAAGTATGCTCGAAAGGCTATGGCGTGTATACATTCTGTCCAGCATTTATGACCGCTATGGGTTCAAAGTTGGAACTTTGGATCTGTACGCTGCAACTACCTTGTCTACTTCACTATCAACTCGCACATCTTGTCGTAAAAGTTCAGTTACAGTAGATGCACAGCAAATATTAAAAGACTTGCAACATTGAAAAAAATTATAGTCGTTTTAGTCATCTTCATGATCTGAATGCTTGGAAATCAGAATTTTAACTCAAGTAGAAGTATAGTCATTTTAGTCGTCTTCATGACTGACTATAGGAATTTGGAGGTCCAACGTAAGCCTCCGTTATCAGTGATATCAGGTCCGTTTCTGGGAATCAATAAGCACTCGGTTGCGCAAGCATCCAAGCAAGCATCTAAGTCGGCCATGGATTCGAAGTGCAAGTTCTGGGAATTTACAGGTTCATCATTTTCATTTTCCTGTTTGAATATGTCAAATATTTAATGGGAATATGTCATATAGTGGAGGAGGTTCAATTGGGACTTCATTTCTTTCCCCATCGATCTCAGTAACTCTTAGAACGTCAGAATTATCTTTTTTTTTTTTAGCCATTTCTTTGACCATCTTCGTGATTATTTGGGATCTAGGTACGTTAATATCACCTTGGAATTATCTCCTTCACTATCTTCTTCATCATTTGGGGTCCTTTTCCTTTTTATTATCTAAATTTGCACACAAATACAATCTTGATAAATATTTATCAATGTAAATTTAGCTTTTATCAAATAAACTAAAAATTTACATCAAAAACAATCTTATCACCTGTGAATTATCTCCTCTACCATTCGCATGACTTTCGGCATCTTCTTGATTATATGGGATCTGCGTACCTCTTATCACCTCGTAATTATCTCCTCATTTTTTAATTGATTATATTTCTATATCTCATCAATCTATTATAATATAAATCAATTTTATTATTATAGATATTTATTTAAATAATATTATTTTGTTAATATTTTGGAGATATTTAAATATATCTCCGAAGTATATTTTTTTTATTATAAGCCTATCAATGTATGACAACGATAGGTGTTTATATCTTAGAATTTGAGTTGGACTAGGATCTATGTTTTTCTTAGATAGTACAAAGACGAGACAAGTGTATGTCCAAATTGATTCTATGGAAGTGGTTACAAATTCGAAAAAAAAACTATAAAAGAAAAAAGAATATAAAAAATAATTGGTAATTAATGCATGGATAACTCTTAATCGATCCATGGAGGTGTTCACTAGCCACAAGTTAGTGGTTGTGTTAGTATTATTATAATCTTAACATTAAAATAAATATACCCTAGGTCATATCTGTCACAGCCACAATCAGTTCACCTTACTAGCTCGCTAACTGTGGTGTGCAGCACTGGCAGCCCAGGAACATCTTGAGGGCATGGCCATCTCAAGTGTTCACCAGCAGACTATGCCTGAACCTACAGAAATGTTTTTAGCTAATACTTGTCTTGTTTACCAGTTTACTTATTAGCACATTTGTATAGAATCCACACTTACCCAAATTTTAACATACCCAACATAACAAGTAAACACAACACAACTATTAAGTTGGGGTTTCCAAACTAGCAAACCCCCTTAAGCTCTTGTATATGCACAAGTTTACAACGAGTGGATTTTCCACTAACTGGCAGAGCTCCGGGTGTGTTCCCAACTAGCGTAACACACCACTTTAAAAAATACAAAGAGTTGAGTTGGCCCTCCATGGGCGTCCAACTCGTTGGACTGTCAATTGCTATCGAAACTGTCTCAAAGGATAACTCGTCACAAGTACGGACTTACCAAGTCGGCACTCTTCTGCAACCCTACTGCATTTTCTGATTCAACCCCTAACGATTGCGCCTGATGACTGAGCTCGAACTGCCTCGCTAACTCACATGTCAACCTTTGGCCTCTTGGTCACTTTTTTATTGTGCTTTCCATCGTTTTTCCTTCATGATTTTATAGCATTCCTTGTGGGTGGTTTCATCCCGAAGGTGGGCACACCCTTTCTTAGCGCCCACGTCAAGACTTCCACCGACATGCAATATTCCAATAGAATGGTCCGTCCGTTGTAGTCCACTTGCATGTCATCCGTTGGGCTCCTGAGCACATCTTCCGTGGATTTTGTGGGAGTTTGGTCCAGGGTGTCCCCAAATCCCAATGCCAAGTGTGCCCATTGGTCCAAATGAGCGTCTGCGCCCCCCCTCCACTCCATTCCATACTAACGATCAACGCGCCACACTGTTGGGCTTGCCAAGCACCAATGGGTTCAGTGTGGGATAGATTTGTGGGGGTGTGCCTAGACTTGGTGCATGCGCCCCACCTTTGCTCTATCTCTTGGCCAAGGTGCCGCTTTCCAAGTATTTTTCCAACGAAATGTTTGTTTTTCCCAACTAGGCGCACAAGCGAGCCTCTTGGGCGGGAGTGATAGACTCCCATGAGTGTGTGGGTGTTGTGCCCAAACGTGCTTGGCGTGTGGATGTAACAAAATCCACCACTCAAAGTGTTTTCCATCCTCAGAAAGGTGCTTGAAATGCTCCTGCTTCCAAACGATGATGCTTCTAAACCGCACCAATTTTTTTTGCTAAGTCCCCACTGCCTATGCATCACTCTGTCAATACACCAGTCTCAGTTCCCTTCATCATCTACACTGTCTGGGTGATCAATCCGTCCATTGAGCTTCCATCGGTATGTTTTTTCCTAGTCCTCTCTGCAAAAGTTACACACTTGGTGAATTTTATGTTGTCGAATGAAGCCTGCTCGCCTCATCCAATGTTGGATTCATTCTAGCATACCTCTCCATGAAGCATATGTGGTCCTTCTACCTATGCCAAGGGTAGAGGCCATGACACAATTGCATCTAACCAGAAGAAGAGGGGAGATTGTGCTCCCAACCATCACCCAATATGTTCTCTTCCCTCCATTGGTTTTATGTTTTTTGGCTCAAGTAGAGAAGGAATGGCATGTTTCTCCCAACCATACCATTTCCTTCATTGAGAAACCTTTGTGCTTCCAGGTCATCTAGCCACACACCTGTTGTAACCAAATCATCCTCTTCATATGCTAGCGAGGTGGCCAATTCAACCACCTTGTCACGGTTTCATTCTTCTACATCTCTACAGAACTTTGTGAGTTTTTCCAAACTCGTCACGGCCAATTCCACGACCTTTTCCATGGCATCTAGTCATTATTCTAATAAACTGACCGACTCCTTGGATGCGAGGAAATTTTCCAACCGAAAGATCTCTTCTTTTTCAACGCTCTCCCTCGAGCTCCTTGTGAGTGATTGTTGTAGTGGTGGGAGTGGAAGATGCCAACGCAGTCACGTTCCTTTCTCCCAGAAACTTCCTCACGGTCCGCACTGTTAAGATTCAATATGATAAGATAGATAACATCAATATCAAATTCGATTTCACAACAACAGCATATACGGGATCACTGAAAGAAACACAATCACAAGATAGACACAGATTTATCCTGGGAAACCTTCTAGGGGAAGAAAACCCAGCAAAGCTTCCTCAATATAGATGATCAAAAGTAAAAAGACAAAACCCCAAACAAGTGTTCCTTCCCCTTGCATATATATATATATATATATATATATATATATATATATATCATATGCGAATTACACAAGTGAGTGTGTGTGTCCAAATAAGGAGCACATCACTCCTATCTATACTTTATCTTCCACTTGACTTTTTCACTAACTAGGTCGGCCCCAACAAACTTAATTGGGCTGACTTACCTAGGAAGACTCAAAACAATATAATATTACTTTTTGGAGAGTTCTATAGATCTGAATTACAAAGGAGGGTTTACCTCATGACTCTATGATGACCAAATACAATAATAACATCTCGACAGAGGAATAAAACATCTCTGAATAAATTACAATAATAAAATACAATAGAATATTCTTTGAAGTTACAATATTTCAACACTCCCCATTAACGAGAAGGGTATTCTACTGACAACAACAACATCAACTGTGGGAGCAAGGGGAGAGAGCATCATAAACAACATCAAGGTGATATATCTATAAATCATCGGAATTTTTCTTCAACAACATCAGCAACTGGAACATCTTCAACATATTTAGTACTGGAGCATCATCTTCTACAACACTGAGTCTTCGTCTTTGATCTTCATTTTTTGCAGCACTCAATCACTTGATCATCTACAATAGCACTTGATATCTCGATCATCTACAACAAATATTGATCTTTCGATGAACAACAACATCATCTGCAACAACATAACCTGCAACACACATATGCCAAGTACGGGATGATCAATCCCTCTCACTTTAGGACATAAGTGCAAGGATGATGCAATCTTATCCACATCATGGAGACAAAAATACGCGGATCACTTTAGGACTAATGTCCAGGGATGATACAATCCCAACCACATCATGGAGACAAAATTCTATGGATCACTTTAGGACTAATGTCTAGGGATGATACAATCCCAACCACATGATGGAGACAAAATTCTGCAGATTACTTTAGGACTAATGTCCAGGGATGATACAACCCCAACCACATCACGGAGACAAAAGTATGCAGATCACTTTAGGAATAATGTCGAGGGATGATACAATGCAAACCATATCACGAAGACATAATTCTTGGTTCTATTTTCTTGTGGTATGTGAACATATACTGGGAAACCAAATATCTTGAGGTGGCTCACTTCAGGCTTCTTTCCTCTGAACATTTACTCTGGAGTCTTGAATCCAAGGGCACTATGGGATAATGTATTTTGTACATAAACTGTCATCCTTGCTGCTTCAACCCATAGATGCATTGGAATATCTTGATCATCTATCATTGTCTTCACTGCTTCCATAATGGTCCTATTCTTTCTTTTCGCAACACCATTATGTTGAGGATTGTAGGGAGTAGTTAGTTCCCTCTTGATTCTAGCTTCTTTACAAAAGGATTCAAAATATTTTGAAGTATATTCTCCACCATTGTCTGTTCTGAGTGTCTTGATTCTTCTTTTTGAATGCTTCTCTATCAAGCCTTTGAATGCCTTGAATTTTCCAAATAATTCATCCTTTGCTTTCGATAAATATATCCACGTCTTTCTTGAATAGTCATCAATAAATGGAACATATTATTCATAACCACTCAAAGATGTGGAGGGAATTGGACCACATACATCTGAATGGATTAATTCCAACGTACCTTTAGTCTTTTCTCACTCTTCAGTTCTGGATTCTTGATATTCTTTCCTTGTGCACGTCCTTTGGAAATGCCTTCATGATTGATCTTCAAATCTAGTTATCCCGTCACTACTTTGCTCACATGAGGTAGTGCTTTGTAGTTGATGTGAGCAAGCCTCCTATGCCATAATTCACTTGGACTAGTGGTCTCATGAACAAGGGTTGTTATGTCCCTTGAGTTTATATAAGCCTCCTTCTTCTTCACCAATGACAATTGCATCTTTAATTGATTTTACTTTGGGTAACATAAGTACTTGTCCATCTATGAATGCAACCATATATCCTTTCTTATCTAATGCATAGATACAAATTAAATTCTTCTTCAAACCTAGTACATATAAGACTTCCTTCATCTTCATGGGGGTTCCAAAATCAAGCTTGTAGCTTGCTTCAACAATTCCTTTGATAGGATATTGATAGTCATCTCCTAATGATACCTTCTGAGGAGAGTTCTTCTCTTCAAGTTTGGACACAGTTTTCTTTTGTACCGTCATGTTCTTTGAAGCACCACTATCAATAAGCCATGTATCTTCTCCAGGTGTCATAGACCAAGAGAGTGCAGATAATAATACATACTCTTCCACATCTTCTTCTTTTGCTTGTTTTCTTCAAGGTCCTTCTTCCTCTTCTTCTTCATCTTCATCTTCAGCTAGGTGTGCATGATGTATTTTGTTGTTGTTCCTCTTCTTTTATTCTTCTTTCTTCAATGGACAATTTATGGCAATGTGTCCTAGATTGTTGCAATTGAAACATTGAAAGTTGGAGTAGTTTCTTCTTGGATTGTCTCCTCTTGTACTTTGGAACTTCTTGGGAGGTTGAGACTCCTTGTGGCTTTCCTTCTTGAATTTAGATTGACTTCTTCCTCTCTTGGTATGAGTGGCTAGGGCTTGATCATATTCTTTAAGTAGAGCTTCTTTATTGGCTACTCTAGCCTCCTCTTGGATGCAATCTTCCCATACAATGTCGAATTTCATGCTTTCCTTTCTGGCACACATAGTATGGATGAATGAATCCCAAGGTCTAGTGAGACCATTGAGAGTAGTCATAACTAGATCATATTCATCAAGGGAGTCTCTAATGGCTTCTATTTTCTCCTTGAACTGGGAGACCCTTGTGAAGTGGTATTGGATGGATTCTCCTCGGCACATCTTGGTACTCTTTAATTGAGCTCTCAAATTCATCTTCCTATTGATGTTCATTCCTTCATACATTCTAGATAGGGAATCATACATCTCCTTCGGGGCATTCTTGGATGACACTTGAGGAATCAAGTGGTCTTTGATAAAATCAACAATGATCCTCTTTGCCCTAATCAGTTCCTTCTTGTGCTTCTCCTTAGCTTCATCCTCTCCAGGTTCTACAACTTCTTTCTCAATGTATTTGGAAAGATCATTCTCTTCAAGAATGATTCCAATCCTATATTTCCATGCTCGGAAATTCTCTATGCCTTCTAGCTTATCCTCAAGCTTAGTGCTTGGGGCCATCTTATCCAAGAGGTCACCAAAAAATGAAATTTCTCAAAATGAAAAACTGACCTTACCAGGAGATGCACTTGATTGAGGTGAATTGACTGGTACACTTGGTTTCTGGAGATTCCAAATTTTCACCTCTCATAATTGTCTTGCGAAATTTTGATCTCCAATTTTGTAGTTTTTTGGCTTTTCTGGTCCAAAGTCAAATTAGGGTTTGACTTTCTCAGAGATATACACACTCAAAAATTTCGATCTAGGGCTCAAAATTTCTCTCTTGGAGAGGCTCACCTTTCTATGCAATCAGATTTCCAAAATTCCAACTTTGACAGAAACCCTAATTTCTTGCCGGAGGGAGAAGAGAGAGAGAGTTTTACCTTGTGAATGCTATCCTATTCAGGCTAGCTCTGATACCATGTTAAGATTCAATATGATAAAATAGATAACATCAGTATTCAATTAAATTTTACAACAATACCATAAATAGGATCACTGAAAGAAACACATTCATAAGATAGACACATATTTATCCTGGGAAACCTTCTAGGGGAAGAAAACCCAACAAAACTTCCTCAATATAGATGATAAAAGTACAAAGACAAAACCCCAAACAAGTGCTCCTTCTCCTTGTATAAATCTGTCTCTCTCTCTCCTATGCAAATTACACAAGTGAGTGTGTGTGTCCAAATGAGGAGCACATCACTCTTATTTTTACTTTACCTTCCACTTGACTTTTTGACTAACTACATCGGCCCCAGCAAACTTAACTGGGTCGAATTACCTAGGAAGACTCAAAAAAATATAATATTACTTTATGGAGGGTTCTATTGACCCGACTTACAAAGGACGTTTTACCTCATGACTCTATGATGACCAAATATAATAACATCTCGACGGAGGAATAAAACATCTTTGAATAAATTACAATAATAAAATACAATAGAATATTCTTCCAAGTTACAATACTTCAACACACACATATATGGGATCCTTCCTCGCAAGAAATGCTAAGTTTTTTAGATGGGGCAAAGAAGATGCCTTCTCCTTATTCATGAATTCTTGTGCAAGTACAATGTCGAAGTCGTCTAGAGGAATGACCGTGAAGTCACCCACGCTCGTCCATTCTCCAATACTTAGAGAAACTTGTCAAGCCAAGCCCACCACTCTTTCAACCTCTGAATTTACTGCCTTGAACGTATTCACCCTTGGCTCAATCTGCATATTGAGTCATTTTGCCACTTCCTCTCTGATGAAATTGTGCGTGGCACCACTATCAACCAATGCCAAAAGTTGTTGTCCATTTAGTTCTGTTGGAACATAACTCAGTTTTGTGAAGTTTGACTCCGTTGTGACTTCTGGTTCTTCCAAAACCGCATTCAACACCTGCAAAACAGCAATTGAAGGCTCCTCTTGTTCCACCACAGCTAACTTTTGCGGTCGCAAAGGACAATCTTTAGCGAAGTG
This sequence comes from Larix kaempferi, assembly GCA_027924585.1. Classification (NCBI taxonomy): domain Eukaryota; kingdom Viridiplantae; phylum Streptophyta; class Pinopsida; order Pinales; family Pinaceae; genus Larix; species Larix kaempferi. Next base: position 741,747 of record BSBM01001314.1, read on the forward strand.
ATCCTTTGCATAGATATAACAAGAAATACTCATGCTCTTCTTTTTAGGTGTGTCTACGTTCTTGGATGGCTCCTCCTCACACTTTCCAGCACTCATAGGCTTGTTCTTCTGCCTCTTCTTGAATTTTCCTTGGTGCCTCTTGCCACCCTCTTTGTTGCTTCTATCCTCGTCCATTCCGTCTATCCAAAATTCGTGCAACTTCTCTGCAGCAGAGATAGCCTCAGCAAGGGTCTTTACTCCTTGTCATTGCAAGTAAGCTTCCGTCCAATTCTGCAGACCCTTCATAAAGTGGTATAAGCAGTCCTCATCGCTCATATCCTTTATCTCTAGTGCCATGCTAGTGTAGGCTTTGATGTAATCCTAAATCCGGGTAGTGTGCTTAATCCTCATAAGCTCATTCCTGGAAACCCAGCTTTTGGTTTCCAGACCAAATTGTGCTTTCAAATCTGCCTTCACTTTCTCCCAGTTTTCGATTCGTTACGTTACCTTACCTACGGCCACATCTTCTGCGCGGTTTCTTCCCCACATCTTTGTTGTGTTAGTGAGAAACATTGCGGCAGTGTTTACATTAGACTCATCTAAATTGTCATTCATCTACTCTAGGTATTGCTCCACATCCCAACATAAGTTTCCAAGTAACTTAACATCTCGTGTTCTGTCAAAAGGTTCTGGTTCTTTCATTCGAATCTTCATCGTAGCACCCATGCTAGAACTTTGTGCCAATGCTCATTTCAACATTGCTATAATGTCGTCTTGGTCCTTTAGGCAAAGCTGAAGCTGCTCCACAACTTCTTCCAGCTTCTGAGCCCAACCATTCATGTCTCACTGAATCACAACATGCAACACGTATGTCACATCTTTGCATTCTGCCATGGCTTCATTGAAAGACTTATGCATCCTTTCTACCTTAGTATCCAAGTTTGTAGCCTTTTCTCCATGAGCATAGAGATATTTTTTGAACTGCTCCATGCTCTTCTCAATTGCAAAAAGTCTATGTTTTACCTTAGATTCTTGTCCTGGTTCCTCATGAACGGACTCTTCTTCTTCTGAAGGTACTTTCGGTTCTGCATTTCGCTTTCCCATCCCAATATTCACTTTCTCCAAGTAAAGGGACACAAATCCTAGATCTTTCGAGCTTTCTTACTGAGCTTTCTGCCCTTGTCTGCCAATTTCTGACCTTATGGTACCTCACTAGACAGGTTGCAAGTCTTCCCATGGACACCTTCTCAATCAATCTTCAACTTCATCTAGATTCCTTGTTGCAATACGATGCCCCAACCAAGCACCATGAGAGATTCCACAAACTTTGTTTTCAACTTCGACTCAAAAATTCCAAGTTGCCCAAACCTCTATGCAACCCTCGCACGTCTGTGCAACTTTTGGTGAGCTTCACTTTTGTGGTCTTTCCAAATGTACGGTACTTCTGTTTTGCGACAACTTTGTGAACTCCTACAACCAAGTTGAACAAAGAACCCAGTGAGGCTCTGATACCACCTGTCACAGCCACAGTCAATTCACCTTACTAGCTCGCTAACTGCGTTGTGCATCACTGCCTGGGAATGGCTTGAGTGCGTGGCCAGCTCAAGTGTTCCCCAGCAAACTATGCCTAAACCTACGGAAATCTTTGTACCTAACAGATGTCTTGTTTACTACTTTACTTATTAGCACATTTGTGTAGAATCCACACTTAGCCAAATTTTAACATGCACAACATAACAAGTAAAAACAACACAATTACTAAGTTGGGGTTTCCAAACCGGCCAACCCCCTTAAGCTTTTGTAGATGTAAAAGTTTACAACGAGTGGAGTTGCCACAAACCAGCAGAGCTTTGGGTGTGTACCCAACCAATGTAGCACACCACTTTGCAAAAATACAAAGAGTTGAGTTGACCCCTCCATGGGTGTCCAACTCGTTAGATTGTTGACTGCCTCAATGTCACCTACCGAAATTTCTGAAAATTATTATTTTATTTGCAAAATACTTTATGTTAAATTTAAATACAAAGTTTTGTAATTATGATCAGTTTTGATCAAAGATGAATGTAATTACTGAATATTATTATTTAAATAAATTAATTAGGAGACAAACACCCAAGGGGACTGTTAAATGAGTGTTCACTGACCCACTAGGAGGAATGGAAGTTGGTGGAAGGTATGGGATAGATGGCAACAATTGCATCACACCACTAGCTGTTGGTTATGGGACAATTACCCTTAAAAATGTGGCATTATCCCCCAGGTGGAGGGAGTCAGCAGGAAGCTCATTTAATGACCCAGTAACATCTGAAAAGGCCTAGGCAGCCTACAAAAGGCAAATTCAAATTGAGCAGGCAGCCCTTACACAATATTTTCTACAGAAATATTTTCCTCAGGTGTATCATGTGATCATTGAGAGATTCGAATAGGGAGGCTAGTTGTGAGTGCAATCTTAAGTCTGCATATTGTTGAGAAGAACCAGAGATGCTGGTGTAGGTATATTGGACTTCTAGCTATTGAAGATTCAGAAGTTAATTGCTACTATAATAAAAAGTCCTAAATTCCTAAGCTTCTTCGTCCTGGTGGTTCAGTGAACAGGTTCAGGGGTCCTAAGGCAAGTACTTAACTGCTTTCAGGAATTGGTTGGGTGGAACAGTCTTCTTGGGCTGTTTGTTTCCCTACAAATTTATCCAGGTTTTACAAATTTTCTAGTTCACCTCAGTTAATAGTTCTTTTCAGGAAAGTTAGTAATCTCTGTTTTCTGTTTGGAAGGAGAATCATTTCTAAATTTGTTTAATGTCTGAATGTTAAAGTTTAATGATGATTTTGAATTGATAAACCAGTATCTACATTTTTCCACATGTTGTTTTATGCATCGTACTCTAGTATAGATACGCAAATTAAGAATAGATTATAGGATAGGCAATTTTCCATTTGATTCGATAGATAGATACAGTAATTTATATGTTTATTAGTTTATGTCCTAAGGTAATAATAGTAGAAAGCACAATATAATATTTAAAATGTTGTATAGTGCTTGATGAATTCTAGAAAACAAATATCAATTATTTCCTGTATAGACATTTTGTATTTATTTTCTTATGTTTACTATGTACATAAGAAATAGGTAGAATTCATATTCCTACACATTATATTATGTCTGCATTATAAATAAGATAGCTGTAAATGAACAAATGTATTCACTATATCAGAGCTGTAAATAACAGTATTTTTACACAGTCTTCACACCTTAACATTCAACACACACATTGTTTTCATTACCTAATTGTAACAATTGCTTTGTTTATTATCCTTTCAAATATTTAAAAAAATATGTTAAACCTTGTTTCGTTATTCTTCACCCTATTCGCATATATTATAAACATTTTATTGCCAAACAAACATTGTATTCTATAGATATTCTAAAATAAAGGTGTCGATTTCCAAACTGAGACTCATATCAAAACCTAGTAGATTTCGATTCCCATTCTTATCATTTTGCAAACTCAATCTACACATGCTTTGGATTGAACCAAAGTTCTTTTGAAAATTCATTCTCAAACATCTAATTTCTATTCAAACAAAATGCAAACTAGGGTATGGCCCATTCATTTCCATTACAACGATTTGACACCATTCCAAACAGCACATGTTACAGAGCTATCATCTAAGACTAGTTTCACAAACCCTAGTATAGATCGAAAATCACAATGTCAACCTACAGCATTAAGTTATATAACATAGACGATTTTACACAGAAATAAATAGCATATATTTTTCATTGCCGAGAAGAGAGAATCGTATTCACTCTAAACGAGCTTTGGCTCCCCTTTTCGTTTCTTATAACTTAAACAAAACATGTCGTGGCTAAATGACTTATACAAGTACAAGTTCCGTTCTCAAAAAAATGAACTCAATGTTCTCAGAAAACAAATTACAACGTGATTTCAAAACAAAAATCATATAGGGTTATCTCCAAGTTCAAACATTTGAAATGAGTCCTAAAACCCTTGGCATTAATGAGTTTTACATTTCTTAGATCGACGAAAATAGGTATCAAGGTATAAAACCAAGTATTACATAATCAAACGAGGGTCACAACACTGAACAAACAACATTTGAATATTAAAATGTGCTTCGAAGTTCTTCTAATAACAACCATGATGAGTCATGGCAAGGACCTGTTACTCATCCCTTGAAACCACTTCAACACACAAACGGAGAGCACCTACGAGGGTTTTGGAAGACCCAGAGCTTACAAGTTTGGAAGCATGCCTTTCTTTCCAAACCCTTGCTCGAACCATTCCTTCACAACCTGCAACTGACAAGACAATCGTTTGGATTTAGACAACTGAAACTTTTCAAACTGAAAAACAAAATGCACATAAAAAATCACTATTCTCTATAAGAATGTTTACCTTTTTGTAAGCGACCAAAGATTTCCACTTTCACCAGTTAAAACGATGATTTTCCATGCTGTAGATGAGACAGGAAAACCCTCTATCCATTTACACCAGGGTGTATCTTTCACTCAAACTAAAATGAAAAGTTCCCAAAAAAAAACTATCAACTATTAACACTTCAACTAGGGACTCTTGCTGTTAACATGATGCCATTACAATGGTTTAGAACCTGCAACTTAAAAACCTATCTACAGGACTCGAGGTCGAAACCTCCTGCAACTTGCTAACCCTAGAATTTTCAGCAGCCTGTTGGCCATATAGACCAAAAAACAATAGAAGCTTTAAACCACATTCATATCTCTTAAACCAAATCAAACGACAGAAGTTAGGGTTGTAATCTAATGGTTAAAATTCATCACAATCAACATTCATGGTTATGCCAGTGAGGTTGCATTGGGTTGAACAACCCTTGTAATTAATGCTCTATCACTTCACATGCAAGGCATGGCCACGATGGATCACGTTGGATCATTTTTAACATCTAGCTCGGAGGAGTATTAACTTACAACCATTACACAGTGGCCTTGGCATTCACCATTACAGCGATATTACAATACGTGGAATGGAAACAATCCTTGTCACCCAGAGTTTCATGTCAATCTTTTAATGCAAGATTGAGACTCGATCTCCTTGATAGCTCGAGACTTACTGTTCGGGTACACAGGATACTACCAAAGGATCAAACACCAAGAGTAACCACTTCACACAAACAAATCATGGATCAACACATCGATGTTTTGAGATGGTTTAAACCCTCTTGAGAGAAACACTCCACGGCCACGGCCAAATAGCTTCTACGGGACAATTTATTATGCAAAGAAAGAAAGTTACAAATGAGCTTCTCATAATCGATCAACTAAACAATGACCCTCCATGCTCTTTAAATAGAGATCATGGACCAATCGGGTGTTAAGCCACGAATCAAGGTTAGGTTTGATCTAAGAGAAGTTGAGCCGTCGGATCACTCTATGTTGGGAACATATTGTGACCTTTGGATTAAGTATTTACAAATGCATACTAAACAAACACACTATCCCTAACGGATCTATTACACAAGTTGATCTTAACTAACTCCAAAGTGTCTAAATATCCTAAGATCCCCCCTGAAGAACAACTTGGGATAGGATTGAAGGATTTACAAAAGTGACACTATTAGGAGAAGGAAGGAGGCATTAGAGCCTATCCCCCCTTAATGACAAGTCCCTGAACTCCTAACATAGATCAAAGTTTAGAAAACTTCGCTTCTGTAAGAGACTTGGTGAAGATGTCTGCAACTTGATCATCTGTAGGGAAAAAGAGCACTTCAAGAACACGATCATGAACAAGATTTCTGATGAAGTGCATATGTAGCTCAATGTGTTTGTTGCGTTGATGTAGAATTGGATCTTTGGCAAGCTTGATAACACTTTGATTGTCGCACCAAATTGGAGTAGGCTGCTACTGCTTGAATCCAAACTCTGAAAGGATCTGTCGAAGCCATAAAGCTTCCTGACTGGCATTAACTGCTACTCGATATTCTGCCTCTGCTGAAAAAAGAGCAAGAACTTATTGTTTCTTACAAGCCCAAGTAATAGGTCCATATCCTAGACTAAAAACATAACCTGTAGTAGACTTTCGATCATCAGGATCGTCGGCCCAATCTGAATCAGTGAAACCAACCAACAAAGGTTTCCCCCCTGTACTGTAATGAATCCCAAACTGAACTGTACCTCGAATATATCAAAGTATTCTTTTAGCTGCTTTCCAGTGACTTTCATGAGGTGTCTGCATATAACGGGCAACACGACCAATGGAAAAGGAAAGGTCAGGATGGGAATGAGTCAAGTATAAGAGACTACCAACAAGCTGACGATACAAGGTGGCATCAACTTCAGGTGAAGTACAAGTGGCAGAAAGTTTGACTCCAGACTGGAAGGGAGAAGGGGCTAGTGTACAATCTTCCATGTGAAAGCGACGAAGAAGGTCACAAGCATTCTTAGATTGAGAAAGAAAGATTCATTCTTTAGTTTGTAGGACTTGGAGACCAAGAAAATAATGCAAATGTCCTAAGTCTGACATTTCAAAATTTTGTTTAAGACTGAATTTCTCATGGGTTATAAGCTTAGGGTCACTACCATTAAGAATACGGTCATCAACATATAGAACAAGTATGATGAGATGGTTTCCTACTTTCTTGGTATAGGCATTGGGGTCAGAATGGTATCTAGAAAAACCAGTGTCAAGGATAAAGTTATCCATTTTGGCATACCAAGCTCTAGGAGCTTGCTTAAGGCCATATAAGGATTTCTTAAGGCGGCAAACAAGGCTAGAGTTATTGTGAACATAGCTAGGAGGTTGTTCCATGTAAATTTCCTCCTGTAAATCACCATGTAAGAAGGCAGACTTGACATCCATTTGATGGACTTCCCAGTTGTGTAAGGCTGCAAGGGAAAGAACAAGGCGGATGGAGTTCATTTTTGCGACGGGAGCAAAGGTTTCATTGTAGTCAATCCCTTCAACTTGGGAAAAATCTTTGGCAACTAACCTTGCCTTAAGTCTTTCAACACTTCCATCTGATGCATATTTAGTTCTATAGACCCATTTACATCTGACAAGTTTTCTTCCTTTTGGAAGAGGTACAAGATCCCAAGTATTGTTCGCCATTAAGGAACGATATTCTTCATCCATGGCTGCATCCCAATCTGGATTCCCTGAAGCTTCTGCAAAAGTTTATGGATCATGATTCTCGAAAACTTGAGCCAAAAGAGAAGAGGCTCACTGAAACTGAGAACGTGTTCGACGTTGATCTCTAGGATCACCAGCAAGATCACCAGCTGCTTCACATGTTGAACGGACCCATCGAGGAAGAACTTGTGCTGGTGCAACTGGAGGAACATGAGCAGGCAGAGGTGGATTTTCATCCTCACTATCATCATCAGAAAATGGAGTTGGAAACCTGTCCAGGAAGTTGGAAGAAGAAGAGGAAGGCACAAACGCCGAATCAGGCTCGCAGGCCAAAGATGGCACAATCACCGAGTTAGGCTCGCAGTCCAAGAGATTTTTATCAAATTTAACATCTCTTCTAATGATTATATCATGAGAATGTGGTTGAACAAGTCTATAACCTTTTACATCTTCAGAATATCCAACAAATATGCACTTTTCACTTTTAGGCTGCAATGCTTTCCGTTTTTCATTCGGAATGTGAGCCCATGCTTCACTACCAAACACATGGAAGTGACTTACATCAGGTTTAGTTTTACTCCATGCTTCTTCCAGTGTTATACCTTGTAATGCTTTAGTGGGGGTGCGATTAACTATGTAATTTGTACAATTAATGGCTTTAGCCCAAAATTGAAGATTTAGTCCCTTAGATTGGATCATACAATTAGCCATTTCTTTTAAAGTGCGGTTCTTCCGCTCAGCCAGACCATTTTGTTGTGGTGTATATGGAACAGTGTGCTGTTGTTGGATGCCTTGTTCAGTGCAGAAAGTAGTGAACTTATTGTTAACATATTCTCCTCCATTGTCAGATCTTAACTTAATAATTTGATGACCAGATTGTTTTTCCACAAGGGCCTTGTAGGCCAAGAACATGCTAAATACTTCACTCTTAAGTTTTAGGAAATAAACCCAAGTGCATCTGGTGTAATCATCAATGAAATTTAAGAAATATTTGAAACCAGAAAAGGAAGCAGATGGAAGAGGACCACACAAGTCACTATGCACAAGCTCCAAGGGAACCGAGGCGTGCCAAGAGGCACGTTTGTTAAAACTGTCCCGATGATGTTTTTCGAGTACACAATCGGAGCAAACACCATCCTTGCAAGATACCATCGGAAGACCTGTCACCATATTTTCTTTACATAGTTGTTGCAATGAGCGATAATTTAAGTAACCAAATCGCTCATGCCAAAGTTTGCTCAAGTTATCACTATGAGCAACAAAAACTGAAGGGAAAGGTGATGACCCAAAGTTGTTAAACTTGTACAACCTGGTAATATCATCAACAATTTCGGTAGCTAGGACCTGTTGAGGATCTTTAAAATCCTTGATTACAACTTGGTGAGGTGTAAAGGTCACAGTTTTACCTTCACCAGAATGAGTGATTTGATAGACTGATAACAAATTGCAGGAAATTCTTGGAACACATAGTACATCACTAAAATGACCATTATCTATTGGAACTGTTCCAGCTCCTACAACACTTAGAGATCTATCATCACCAACAAATATTTGTTTGGTGTTACATTCATGCATAGTAGAAAAGATGGCTTGATCTTTAGCCATATGATAAGATGCTCCAGAATCAATGAGCCATTCATTTGAAGTAGAAGAAGAAGATGCATTATAAGAATAATCAGAAGCACAAAGTGCATGTCCATGAGAGGCAGATTCTGAAGACGAATCTAGGCTGATGTGGTGCTTCTTCATTGCTGCTTCCAAGGCTACCATCTTCTTGAAACACTTAGATTCATTATGATTATCTTTCCCGCAATAGTTGCAATGATGCTCAGTCTTCTTGCCTTTTGGCTTGGATCCTTTGTCATTTTTTAAAGATGGAGCTGACTGAGAGGGTTTTGGACCCTTGTTTGACTTATTATTGCGAAAATTTTGTTTCTTGGGAGACTTGGACTTTTCTTTCTGTTGGGACAATAAGGCTTTCCCAGATGTATCTACATTGTTGATAATTCCAAGATGAATGAGTTTATCTTGTTCTCTAATCAAGGAATCACAAAAGGATTCAAGACTAGGCTCTTGATAGCTAGCTGCATTCAAGGATGCTTTCATGGAGTAAAATGTAGATACAAAAACAGAATATGCAGGTCCAAGTTTGAAAAGAATATGATAAATGCATTGTTTGTCTTCCCTCTCAATCTTACATTCTGCACATAAGAGTTTAAGAGTTTTGTACTTAGATAAATAATCTTGAATGCATGAAAAGTCACTTGGATTTAAAGAAATCAACTCATTTTCGAGTTGGTGACCTCGAATTTCATTGTGTTTACCAAACACAGATTCCAACTTGTCCCAAGCAGCATTAGGTTCATCAATTCCAGATATGTGGAATCGCAAATCAATAGAGATTGACATCCCAATCAATCCATGAGCTTCATCACATCTATTTGCCCATTTTATTTTCTTATCAATATCAGTGGGTTCTTTTTCTTTCCCTGAGGTAATTCTGAAAAGTCCCCTACTTCGTAGAACATCCTCCATACGAGATTTCCATGAGAAATAGTTGGAACTGTTAAGTAGAATATCACAAGGGGCAGCCATATTTGCAAATTAATGGTTGTAAAAGTAGAAACCAATAGTCTGGATGTTAAGAGCTCAAAAAAATAGGCGGTTTAAAAAAAAATGACACTGAAAACTGAATCTGTATGATGAAGTTATGCTTGAACAAAGAAACTGTTGAAGATGTCCCCAATAGTGACGTGGCAGCTAGAGAATGTCCAACAAAAAAAAAGAACCCCCTCTTCCCAAGATGAACCTTTTGACAATCACTTTACAAGAAAGTTGCTTTAAGTGAACCACTTTTGTAAAATAAGTGATTTCACTTTTACAATGATATTACTTTTAAATAGTGCAACAATAAAAAAAACTTAAGTAACTCACTTGTATTTTTATTTTTTATTATTTAAGTGAGATGCACTTTAACAATAAAATAACTTGAAAATAGAAATTGCATGCACTTTTTCTTTTAAAAGTAACTTCCTAAGACTTGAACTGAAGACCTATTAAGGAATAAAACAACTTTGAACCAAGTGAGCTAGATTAAAAGGTATGTAAAATATGGGAATGAGGAAGGGGGCTTTTTTTTTTTACTCTTCTTGCTCGGTTTGCATGCTTGCCCTTTTTCTGCAAAACAAACCACAAATCGAAACAAAAAAAAAAATTCCACACTTGTGGAGTTAGATCTTATTAGCTTGCCCGGAAAGTCTACATTTTCTCTCTGTTTCTGATTTGCCGAGATCACGCAAGGTGCACGGCAAAGAGCATACGCAGCCGAGAAAAACCCTTTCCCTTTCTGTTTCTGATTTGCCGAGATCGCTCAAGGTGCACGGCAAAGAGTATATGCAGACAGGAAAGAAACAATCTGAACCCAAAAATAATCTAACAGTAAAAAAATGATGAAATATGAGATTTTTCCTCTTAAAAAAGAAAATAAAAAAATGCGTCACTGTAACATTATACTTTCAGATATGATGAAATACGTGTTTCTGGAGCAACCGGGAACCGTTTTTGATCAAACAAAAACTATTTCTCAATGGGAACGACGCTTCGAACGTAATGAAATACCTCTCATAGCCCATAAATGCACAGAAATACCAGAACTAGAAACCCTTTCAGGTTTTGGCAACAACAATTCAAGATCTAGATCATAACCGGAAGTGGCACTTCATAAAAGCTTTGATACCATGTTCAGGTACGCAGGGTACTACCAATGGACCGAACACCTAGATCAACCACTTCACACAAATAGATCACAGATCAACACACCGATGTTTTGACGTGGTTTAAACCCTCTTGAGGGAAACACTCCACAACCCCGGCCAAATAGCTTCTACGGGACAATTTATTATGCAAAGAAAGAAAGTTACAAATGAGCTTCTCATAATCGATCAACTAAACAATGACCCTCCATGCTCTTTAAATAGAGATCATGGACCAATCGGGTGTTAAGCGACGGATCAAGGTTAGGATTGATCTAAGAGAAGTTGAGTCGTCGGATCACTCTATGTCGGGAACATATCGTGACCGTCGGATTAAGTATTTACAAATGCATACTAATTCATACTAAAGAAACACATTATCCCTAACGGATCTATTACACAAGTTGATCTTAACTAACTCCTAAGTGTCTAAATATCCTAACACTTACGCCATTAATGAACCAGCAATTCGACACCCTGTCAACATTTATTGCATGTCAGTGTTCTTTTCCCAACGTTATAATTTCAAACCCTAATACATGACATTATAACATTATATGTTATGTTAAGTCGAATCCCAAATTTGTATGGACTCTAAGTTACATTCCACGACATTCATTATAGTGTTATATCAACCAACGATTACATAGTTCCAAGATAGGTCGTATTATAGATTCATGTGGTTATATAGGACAACTTTTCAAAGTTTATATATTATCAAAGGTAAGCGTTATAGTTTTTAATTTCTAGAAATATGGTTTATGGAATAGTATTAGTACAACCTTGGTCATAAAAATTGGCATAGTTCACTTATATGCAATGATACTATATATATGCCCTTAGAAGCTTACAAGTATCAAGTCTAGTTAAACCTTTATATAAATACGATTAATGTAGTTCATACATAAGAGAATTAAACACTATCGTTGTAACAACGATTGCGACCATGCAATTTCTATTATCGTAGTTATAAAATTAAAAGGGTTTGTATAGTAGACATTAAATGGATATAATGATATAAATTTAGCATGAAGACTAACTGAATGCTATGAGTTCTTACCATCTTCTCACATTACAAATTTTTAATGATTTTTGCGATACATTTATTACATCAATAATGGGAAGATAAACAATTATCTTAAGACGATGTTAAAGCTAGCTACAATAACGACATGAATCACAGCGACAAAACTATCAGCATGATGATGTACATAGAGGACTCTGTTCTAAAGATTGTGGAGTTGTAAGACAACATTTGAAAACAGTAATTATAGCTATGAAATCCATACTGACATACTTATGGTGGATCACAATAGAATTCTAACATTTTATTTAATTACGACGTTGAAATTGAACTATACACATACTTTGTTTCTACGCAGCCATGAAACTTTTTACCTGTCATCTGCACATAGGACATTCATTATGCTTTAGCATTATAGCTAAGTAAGCTCCAGGGTACCTCGTAGGATACCCTTATGCATCAAAAGTCAAACTGTCAGTATCTTTGCAAAAGAAAAATGTCGCATCATATTTTCGATCTGTTAGTACATTTGTTAACATAATCATGTTTACTAATTATGTGTTAAAACTGTCAGTATCATATTGCTACCTAAACAAAAATTAAAGCATGTTTAGTACTAACAACTTTACAACTAATGTTTTCATAATCTCAATTATTATTTCTGCAAATATTATTATCATAATTAATGTTGTTATCAAAAATTTTAAATTTTTATGAAAATTCGGGAAGTTACATGTGGTATCAGAGCTCAGATTCAAACTCTAGGCCTAAAAAAGGTCCAAACACATGCAGCAGAAAAATTTTATACAACAGAAAATTGTACTAACTTAAAATTTTAATTATTATGTTATCCATAAATTATTTTCAGTTATAGGTATGGAGAACTCAGCTGAACAATTAGACAACAAATTTCAGCCAAACAGTCATAGCTCGGGACAGCACTATGAAGAAGAAGGGCATGGTGAACTAAATAACAGTTCGTTAGAAATGTTACATGCTTTTCATGAATTAAAAGCAAAAATCAGATCCGTGAAACAATACAATGAAAGGATTCTACAAGCACAGAAACAATTAAACCAAGTACTATTTGAATAGTGCCCAACTGAGGAGCAAGAGAAGGATAATGAAGATATTTCCAAAGTTGAGGATCTGTCTCATGCTGATAAAAACAAGAGAATGAAAACCAGTAAGGTGAACAACAGTTCAACCTCATCAGGAGATGCCATTGAAACACGTAGAAAGAAACATAACTACACTAGTGATAGCAGTGAACGAGATTTCAAACCCAGAAGGAAAAATCATAAGGAATATGAGTAGATTTCTGGGGAGTTCAAAAAGATTAGACCTCCAACTTTCAATGTAGAAACTGAGAAGGGCGAGACAGTTGAAGCTTGGTTGTCCAGTATGAAGAAATACTTCCATATTTATAACTATTCAGAGTCTTTGAAGGCAAAAATGGCTATATATAACTTGACCGAAAAAGCGGACATTTGGTGGCAGGGCATCAAAAGAGTAAAAGGCATCAAAGATAAAGATGTAAGTTGGAGTACCTTTAAACGATACTTTAAAAAGAAGTACTTGTCTGAACAGTACTATGAAGAAAAATCTAAAGAGTTCTACAATTTGAAGCTAGGAGGTATGAACATCAAGGAAATGAACAATAAGTTTCTGAACTTACTAAGATATGTACCATACCTCATAGAAGAGAAACCAAAAAATTCAAAGGTACTTAAGCTGTTTACCTATCAATATTAAGGATATAATCGAGTATGACAGTCCTAAGACCTTGGAAGAGGCAATGAGAAAGGAAGTTTTCTATTATGACACAAATCGGAAAAGAGAGGGAATGTCAAACTGGAAGAGTCATAAGCCTAACAACTTTGAGCAAAAACGGAAAAATTTCAGGTTCAATGGAAATTCCGAGTTTTAAAAGAAAAATTTTTAGAATCGGAATTATCAAGGGAACAACTCCAGAAACAATTCACAGCAGAATTCTACAGCACATAGAAATACACCTAATAATACCAGAATCAGTGAGCCAAAGGCACCTATCAAATGTTTTGAATGTCAAGGCCCCATTACGCATGAGAATGTTCCTTGAGGAAGCGGAAAACAAACAACATCAACTCTATACATAGTGAACCTAGGGTTGGAGATGTAGCGAGGGAAATGCCCAGAATCAATGCAGCACTTGACAACAGGCAAGCAGATCATCAAATATCCATGGTAGAGATTGAAGGTATGCTACATGATCATCCTGTTACTGTTTGAATTGATCCAGGTGCTAGCTTAAGTTATATATCACCAGACATTGTGGAAAGTCTTAAATTGAAAACTGAAAATTTTAGTAAATCTTGGCTAGTTAGACTAGCAACTGGAACAAAGAGAAAAGTATCAAATTTTATAGAAAACTGTGTTTTGTCCATGAATCATTTACAAACACAAATCAAGTTGAATATTCTACCTTTAAGATCTTATGATATTATATTTGGGATGGGATGGTTAGAAGCCCATCATGTCATCCTGGACTGTTATGGAAAAAGTTTTACATGTTTAAATGATGAAGGGAAAACTGTAGAAATAAAAGGCATCCCAAGGAAGGTAACCCTTAGACAGATTTCAGCCATGCAATTTAAGAGGGCAGTTAGGAAAGGATGCTAGATGTTTGCAGTAAACATAGTGAATGATGAGTTTTTAGGTAAAGAGGACAAACTGAAATTAGACGACATACCTGTCCTAAAGGATTTTAAGGATGTATTTCCTGAATAGATTCCAGGATTACCTCCCAAAAGAGATTTAGATTTTACCATCAAATTAATGCCAGGAGCAGTACCAAATTCGAAAGCTCCATACAGAATGAACATACTAGAATTAAACGAATTAAAATCATAGTTGAAGGAACTGATTGATAAGAATTATATAAGACCCAGCATGTCTCCATGGGGAGCACCTGTCATCTTTGTCAAGAAGAAGGATGGAACCTTAAGACTGTGCATAGATTATTGCCATCTTAATAAGATGACAATCAAGAATAGGTATATGTTGCCCTGCATAGACAATCTATTCGATCAACTGCGTGGAGCAACTATATTTTCAAAAATTGATCTAAGGTCAAGATATCATTAAGTACGAGTTAAGGATGAAGATATTTTCATGACAGCTTTCCAAACTCGGTATGGACATTACGAGTTCGTAGTCATGCCATTTGGCTTGACTAATGCCCCGGCTATATTTATGTGTTTGATGAATAATATTCTACATAAATACTTAGACAAGTTTGATGTTGTGTTCATTGAGGACATTTTAGTGTATTCAAAAAGTAAAGAAGAGCATGATGAACATTTACGGATTATCTTACAAGTTCTGAGAGATCATCAACTCTACGCTAAGTTTATTAAGTGCGACTTTCACAAAGACAAGATTCAGTATTTAAGACACATAATTTCAGCAGAAGGAATCTCGATTGACCCTGACAAGATAAGGGCCATTAATGACTAGCTAGTTCCTAGGGTTGTGTCAGATGTAAGATCATTTATGGGCATTAATGGGTATTACAGAAAGTTTATAGAGAATTTTTCAAAAATTGCTAACCCCATAACTTCCTTGCAGAAGAAAGAGAAGAAATTTGTTTGGGATCATAAATGTTCTAACAGTTTTACGAAATTAAAGGAACTATTGACAACATCACCTATCTTGAGGATAGCAGACCCCAACAAGGATTTTGTAGTTTGTACAGATGCATGCAATGACGGACTCGGTGGAGTCCTGACACAGGAAGGGCATGCAGTGGCATATGAATCTAGAAAGCTAAAAGTACATGAAAAGAATTACTCTGCCTATGATTTAGAGTTATTGGCAGTTATTCATGCCTTAAAAATGTAGCGTCACCACCTTATTGGCAGAAAATTTACATTATTGACAGATAACATGGGTCTGAAATATTTATTAGATCCAACAAACCTGAATGCTAGACAAGCTAGATGGTTGACGTTATTAAGTGAGTATGATTTCGAAATTAAGCATATTAAAGGGAAGGAGAACAAGGTTGCAGATGCCTTGAGTCATAAGGCAAAACTAAATTTTATTTCAACAATCAGTACTTATTCAACTGATTTGGAAAATCAGATTCTGGAAAAGAGTGAAACAGATGAAGAATACAGAAAAATGAAGGAAAAGACAACAAACAACAGTTCTGAAAATTGTGTGGCAGATTACAGCATGAAGGAAAACGGTTTATTACTCTATAAAAACAGATTGTATGTACTAGACATACCAGAAATAAATTTTCTGATATTAAATGAGATGCATAAAAGTCACTATTCTGGTCATCTAGGTTATCAAAAGACCATTACTATGTTGAGAAAAGAATACTAT
Source organism: Larix kaempferi (assembly GCA_027924585.1). NCBI lineage: Eukaryota > Viridiplantae > Streptophyta > Pinopsida > Pinales > Pinaceae > Larix > Larix kaempferi. The sequence goes on from BSBM01001314.1 coordinate 758,000, forward strand.
TGGCCCAGAATGAAGGATGAAGTAGCAGAGTACATAGCTAAATGTTTGGATTGTCAAAAAGTGAAGGTTGAACACCAACATCCTGCTGGATTGTTACAACCATTACCAATACCAAGTTGGAAGTGGGAAATGATCAGCATAGACTTTATTACTGGATTACTTAAAAATCAGAAAAAACATGACTCTATCATGGTGGTAGTGGACAAACGCAACAAGGAAGCACATTTCATACCCGTAAAGACTACTCATAAAGTTCCAGATATTGTAGAGATCTTTATGAAATAGATTTTTAGACTACATGGAATATTGAAAGTAATAATTTCAGATCATGACTTGAAGTTTACAGGAAACTTCTGGAGGTCACTATTTAAGGGGTTGAATACAACTTTAAATTTCAGTACAGCATTTCATCCATAGACAGATGGACAGACAGAAAGGGTAAATCAAGTTTTAGAAGATTTATTAAGAATATATGTTAAGGATCAGCCTGGTAAGTGGGAAGACTACTTGCACTTAATAGAATTTGCTTATAATAATCATTATCATGCATCAGCCAGACTTAGTCCTTTTGAAATTATTTATGGTGGAAAATGTAATGCACCTGTTTCGTGGAATGATCCAGTAAATAGAGTTGTTTTAAGCCCTGAATTATTGCAGGAGTTAGAACTAATTGTGAAATAGGTGCAATGACATTTAAAAGCTGCCCAAGATAGACAAAAGAGTCAAGCAGATTCAAAAAGAACTCATAAAGAGTTCCAAGTTGGTGAACATGTATTCCTCAAGGTAAGACCCAAAAAGAGTTCACTGAAATTGGGGAGCTGTGCCAAGTTGGTGTTAAATTTTCATAATTTACTTCAATCTGATCTAGGATCTTAACTGAGAGAACAACATGTACAGCAAATCTACAACATATCATTCATGGACACAATAATGCAAGCACAGAAGAGACACTGATTTTACTTGGGGAAAAGCATAAAGGTGAAAAACCCCAATAACTTCCTCAGAGATAGATAGAGCAATGATACAACCAGAATACAAGAGATAGTCTTCTCCTGGTAGTAGAGCCTCCTCCTCCACAAGTGCGCCACTCTCCACAGTCTGAGTGAGAGAATAGAATGTATAAAATGAGAGAGACACACTCTCTATTTATACACTAACTTGACTTGAGCTTTACTCAATTAGGTCGACCTCAACTTAACCACTTAACATAATGCTGACTGGGCCGACTCCCACTAGGGTGGTCTAATAACCCTTTGACCCACATGGTCAACCCCCAATAGGGTGGTCTAATAACCCTTTGACCCACATGACTTATATAGGGCTGACCCCAACAAGGTGGTCTAATAACCCATTAAATATAAGTTATGACACTTACAATATAAATGATGACACTTCTGTATAGAGGAATAATAACATCTCTATAGGAATACAACCACTTCCGTATAGAGGAATAATAACATCCTTGTAGGAATACAATATACATATATGTGAAATACATTCCGAAGTTACATATACATCAACACTCCCTCTTAACTAGGAAGGTATTTCTCGATACAGGTCTTCTAGCACAAGTCATCTTCTCTGGATCATCGTCACTGGATAATCATCATTGTCACTGTTGCTGCTATCTCAATCAATCTCTGAATCTACTCGTCATAGGAAGTTCTACAGAGCCAGTCCTTTTTCATACTGGATGTAGGCCCACCACCTGCAGGTCTTCATCATCACTGGCCATACTGTGGAATCTTCAGGACTTATTATGTGCATCACAAAACCTGGCTGCAGCATCCCAGGCTATTACGAGCACACAGCTCTACCTGTCAGATCTCCCAGGAGCACATTAAATGTGACCCATCACAAAACTTGGCTGAAGCATCCCAGGCTGTTACGAGGACACAACTCTACCTGTTGGATCTCCCAAGAGAACATTACATGTGATCTCACCACAAAACCTAGCTAAAGCATCCCAGGCTATTACGAGCACACAGCTCTACCTGTCGAATCTCCCAGGAGAACATTACATGTGGTAAACCACAAAACCTGGCTGAAGCATCTGAGGCCTTTTTCATCCTGTCCAAATCTCCCAAGAGAAAATTACATGTGGTCATGGAAAAACCTGGCTGAAGAATCTGAGGCCTTTTTCATCCTGTCCAGATCTCCCAGGAGCAAATTACATGCCATAGGAAAAAACCTCACAAGAGCATCTCAGGATGTTTCAGGTACACAACTCCGACCTGAAGATCTCCCAAGGCACAAATTAGATGTCCTCCCAGAGCAATGTCTTGAAAGAGCATCCCAGGCTGTTACGGGTACACAACTTCGACCTATAGGATCTCCCAGGCATGCTCATATGCACAACCTGATCCACGACCACAAAGTATCATCCTAATACTCACCATACGTCATCTTGATGTACACATGATCATCATCACTGCAACATCCTTCTGCATGTCATCTGGAGCAACATCCTGAAGCTCGTCATCCATGATCATCCTGATCATACAATGCATCTACCTGATGCATACCAAGTATCTGCCTGATACATATCATCATACATGATCCACCTAATCATACAATGTATCCACCCGATACAAATACAAATACATGATACATATCACCATACATGATCGACCTGATCATACAATGTATCCACCTGATACATATACAGATACATGGTCCAAGCTTCCAACATGATGCATACATACATAAATGATTCAACTAATCATATCCAGCATCCAACATGATGCATATATATAAATGATCCAACTGATCATAACAAGCATCCAACATGATGCATATATACATATACAGACTAGTAACTAGAGCATCATCCTGATGCTCATCATCCATGATCCTCCTGATCATCATAGCATCGTCCTCTTCAGATCATATCATCATCCACAAAGCACAACCCAGATGCACATCATCCAGCACTTACACCACCGACATGGGATAACACATCTACCACCATTTGGGGAAGGCTCCAGCCCTTACTTTTTCACCATGGGAGAACAAATCTACCACCATGTGAAAAATGGCTCAGCAATTACATCATGACCAAGGGAGAACACATCAACCATGTTAGAAAATCTCATGTGCATCTACATCTTCCGGACTCATCACTTCCCTTTGGAAGGAACCTCGATCTGAAGTGCACCAAGCCTCTCCCTGAAGTACTCGAAATTCACCCTGGCTAGTGGCTTCGTCAGCACATCTGCAATCTGCTTGTCTATCGCAGCATACAGGAGCTTCACGGATCCTCTCTGCACCATATCCCTGATATAGTGATATTTGATATCTATGTGTTTTGACCTGTCATGAAACACTGGGTTCTCAGACAGCTTCACACAACTCTGGTTATCGCAGAATATACCAGTAGCATCCAATGGGAGATCAAATAACTCGGACAGTAGCTTCCGTAACCATACTGCCTCACAACTAGCTGAATAGGCTGCAACGTATTCTTCCTTAGTTGTACTCAGTGCTACGTAGGATTGCTTCCTGCTGAACCAAGAGATCACACCTGATCCCATACTGAAGCAGCACCTAGATGTGCTCTTCCTATCTGCAGCACTGCCAGCCCAATCTGAATCAACATAACCCTATAGGTTAAACTTTTGATTTGCTTCAAACTTGAGCCCATAATACACTATACCCTTCAGGTACCTCAGAACATGCTTTGCAGCAACCAGGTGAACACTCCTCGGATCCGTCAGGAACTAGCTCAATGTGTTCACCGCAAAGCAAATATCTGGTCTCGTGTTCGTCAGGTACATCAAGGACCCAATCATCTGACAATACATAGTGATATCAACCGGCTTAGATGAATCATCACACAGACACTTTAGGTTCGATGCCATAGGTGTGGCCATAGCCTTGCAGTCCATCATCCCGAACCTCTTCAGGATATCTACTGCATACTTCCCTTGTCCAAGGAAGATTCCATCACTCTGCCACATCTCCATGCCAAAAACAAAAAGTGCATCATCCCCAAGTTCCTCAACTCGAACTCGGTAGCAAGCTTCCGCTGTGTGTTGGCAATCAATCTATCCTCACCTAATACAAACAGGTCATCCACATAGTAGTATCATTGGATTTCCTTCCTCAACCTTGTAGTAAAGGTTGGAACCCGCTTTACTCTTGGTAAAGACCAAACTGGATAGAAAGCTGCCTATCCTACCATACCAAGTTCTGCACATATATGATTTCCTGTCATGTGTCTCGGAACCAAGTGGCTGCCACATACACTTCTTCTTCAACTACACCATTGAAGAAAGCTGTCTTGAAATCCATCTGGTGTATCTTCTATTTCATCACTTTTATATTTCTCTATGCTACCATCTGCAGCATGCTTGATCTTGATAGATCCATAGCAAACTTCCCTTTAGGTCTTGGGACTACATCCCAAACATCATTCTTCATGATCAATGGATCATGGCATTCTTCCCATATCCTGGGAACTTCAATATCTTCAATAGATAATTTTGTTGCTGAACAAATGTTGTAGTTCTTCTTTTGTAGGTGATGGCATACGATCTTTCCTACACAACAAGTTAAATTGCATGATTAGAAAACATCTCATAGTTTTCAAAACAAATTCTTACACATAAAGAAATATGTCACACAGTCATGCAATTATCTTAGCCAATGCTTCAATACAACATTTATCCATATCCCGTAACTTTTTAGATGCCTTCCAATCTCTACTAGAACATTGTTAAGAGTGTGCACAACTCCCAACATGTCAGCAAAGAGGTTTCATTCTAGATAAGTAGAAATGGAATGTTGTACAGTGCCATAGGCTACTTACCCATGCATATTAGTAGTATACTGTTCATCAATGCAACTATTCTAATATGCATAATACACAACCTAATTCTAGGAACATCAGTATATACATTATTGAATAGTATTATTTAAACAATAAAATATGCAAGTAATGACAATTCAAATACTTATCTTTGTTTGTTTGTTGGGTTGACTCCCTCTCAGTATTTGCTTCTTTTCTACAACTCCATTCTTATGTGGATTGTGAGAAGTGGTCAACTCCCTCTGAATTCCTTGCAGAAACTACTGAAGTGTGCTCCTTAGCTTTCTTGCAGGAACAACTGGAGTGTGCTCCCTCTTGATCTTTGCTTCCTGGATTACCTATCCTTGAACTTACATCCATCCTTAATCACTATGCATGCTTATTAGCATCATCATTGTGTTATCCTTGAGGTCTCATACATAATCACACATTTATTAGTATAATCTTAATACTATCAAAACACAATAATCTTAAACATGTATATTCATGATCATTCACAGATAATAAACATTAGTATTCAAGGTTTTAGGGAAGTCTTCTTTTACTCATACATTTTCTTATTTGATCATAGGACTCTTCTGGTTAGTTGAATCATCAATCAAGATAAGAGATATAAGATGCATAAAACCTATGATTATTCAAACCTATACCTTCATGATTCTTCTGGTTAGTCATATGATCAATTATGGTAAGAAACGTAATATGCATACAACCATGATTATTCAAACCTATGACTTCATGAATAATCATTATCAACAACACAATAGTATAAGATCCTGACACAAGGTAGGATTCTAGCTTGATATAGGAAAAACATACCTGGATTAGCATGCTAGCTAGTTATGTCTAACATACCCACATAATGTCTTCTGGTTCTCTTCAGTGACTTGTGCTAGTAACCTGCATGTCTCATAAGTTAATCATTGTAGAACCAATTTATACATACCTCGAAAGTAGATCTTCTATGTGATCCATGACAATGGATGAATCCTTGTCTTCATGTCACCATGGTCATATGTTCTTGAAGTAGAACATGATTTGTCTTTCTTGGTGTACCTTTTATGTTAGCAGACAACATAAACCTCATACAACACCATAATTCATTAGTACGATCATAAGTGTCAACACCCTAACCAATGAATATCTTCTATCATGCATTCATAATTTTGTAAGGTGATACGACAAATCTAAAATCAAGATTGTACTAACCATAATAACATGAAGACAAACAAACCATAAACTTAATCATGAACAAATATCGAAACATACCTCGATGAGTCATACCTGTCGAGATCGCTTGTAATATTCTTATGTAAATCCTTAGCCTCATCTCCCTCTGAAACAGGAACTTCTTCACTTATGCAGGTGACTAATCCATCTTCTTCTAGGATTAACCCAATCCACTTGATTTGCAAGAACTGGACCTGGAGATGGATATGGGTTTGTCAGAGAAACCCCAAAAATTCAAAATTTGAATTTCAAACTTCTGAAAGGATAGAAATATGCGCCTTGATGAGCTGATCAAGCTGGTATATTCAAAATTTGAAAACTGCAAAGTTTCACTCCTCAATTTTGTCTTTGAAACTTCCGGATTCACTCAACATGACCCTGAACTGGGGTTTGATGAAGACCACCCTTCTGCCCAATCAAAAGGTTTGATCCAAATCTCTAAGCTTCTATTTTTCTGAGGAGCTTCCAGCTGGGGTCACAGATTTCAAAAATTCCCATTTTTACAAAAGCCCTAATTTTCCACTTTTCTGATCAAAGTCTCGAACTAGGGTCTGATCAAGCCCAGCCTTCTTCACAACAAAATTTTTTGATCTTGGTCTCTAAATTTTTATTTTGATGAGTAGCATTCACTCGTGGTCTCCGATTACAAAAATTCCAACTTTCTTTGAAGCCCTAAATTCCGGAAGCCATGAATGAAGGTACTAAAAAATAATTCTGTTTTGAAAGAAATATGTACCTGATTGTTTCTAGTGTAAATCCTAGATGTTCAATCCACAGGGTCTGAAAAATGTTCTTGAGATAGCCGGACCTGTTATATTTCCATTCCGATAGGTCTGACCTCAATTGGATTCTCTAAGACAGAGATATGCCAAGTGTCGCAACATGACCTGTTTATGGGATAATACAGGAGAGCAAACTTATACGGTGTGCCACGTGTCACTGGTTCAACTTCGGCCTCTGAAAATTTTTCCTGAGATAGTAAAGTCTGTTTACTACCTGTCACTTTTAACGAAATTTCATTTGGATCTTCCTAGCCCAAGTTATGACCTTTTTCCCAAGGTCACCTGATTTTGACTCAAATCTGGAAGAGGCAGAAACCCTATATTGTACAGATCATAAATCACAAAGTACAATGAATTATAGGTTTTCCTTTGGACACAAGGTACATGGGGATTTAATGTTCAACCTGTAAAGGTTTCAGATCCGAAAAATTCACCAAAACGGATTTATAGCGAAAGTGCTGCGATGACTGGTTTTTTCTATATCAAGCCCTAGCATCGTAAGTGCAACAAGTGTCATACATGCCATATCATGCCTTCTTTCAGGCTAGCTCTGATACCATGTTAAATTTTCAGAATCTAATTCAATCTGATCTAGGATCTTAACTGAGAGAACAACATGTACAGTAAATCTACAACATATCATTCATGGACACAATAATGCAAGCACAGAAGAGACATCGAGTTTACTTGGGGAAAACCATAAAGGTGAGAAACCCCAATAACTTCCTCAGAGATAGATAGAGAAATGATACAACCAGAATACAAGAGATAGTATTCTCCTAGCAGCAGAGCCTACTCCTCCACAAGTGCGCCACTCTCCATAGTGTGAGTGAGAGAATAGAATGTATAAAATTAGAGAGACACACTCTTTATTTATACACTAACTTGACTTGACCTTTACTCAATTAGGTCGGCCTCAACTTAACCACTTAACATAATGCTGACTAGGCCGACCCCCACTAGGGTGGTCTAATAACCCTATGAACCACATGGCTGACCCCAAATATGGTGGTCTAATAACCCTTTGACCCACATGACTTATACAGGGCTGACCCCAACAAGGTGGTCTAATAACCCATCAAATATAAGTTACGACACTTACAATATAAATGACGACACTTCCGTATAGAGGAATAATAACATATTTATGGGAATACAATATACATATATGTGAAACACATTCCGAAGTTACATATACATCAACAGTTGGCACCCAGGTATTGTGGTCCTTTTGAAATATTGTCCAAAGTTGGAGCAGTGGCATACCAACTGGCTTTGCCACCTAACTCAAAAATACATAATGTTTTTCATATATCATTTTTAAAGAAATATTTGCACGATACTACTCATGTTGTAAACTGGAATGATGTACAGGTGGGACAAGACGGAGATTTTCCGGTGGAACTGGACTGTATCCTCGAAAGGAGGGAAACTATTCTCCGGAATTGTAGCATTGGGCAAGTGAAGGTGCAATGCAAGCACCTTAGCCCAGAGGAGGCAACCTGGGAGTTGGAGAGTAGTATGTAGGCAGCATACCCAACTTTGTTTCCGGAACACTCAAGGAGTGATTAACCAACATCGAGAACGATGTTGAAACTTAAGGCGGGGTGTATGTCACCTACCCAAATTTATGAAAATTATTATTTTATTTGCAAAATACTTTATGTTAAATTTAATTACAAAGTTTTGTAATTATGATCAGCTTTGATCAAAGATGAATGTAATTACTGAATATTATTATTTAAATAAATTAATTAGGAGACAAACACCCAAGGGGACTGTTAAATGAGTGTTCATTGACCCACTAGGAGGAATGGAAGTTGTTGGAAGGTATGGGATAGATGGCAGCAATTGCATCGCACCACTAGCTGTTGGTTATGGGACAACTACCCCTAAAAATGTGGCATTATCCCCCAGGCAGAGGGAGTGAGCAGGAAGCTCATTCAATGACCCAGTAACATTTGAAAACGCCTAGGCAGCCTACAAAAGGCAAATTCGAATTGAGCAGGCAGCTCTTACACAATATTTTCTGCAGAAATATTTTCCTCATGTGTATCAGATGATCACTGAGAGATTCGAATAGGGAGGCTAGTTGTGAGTGCAATCTTAAGTCTGCATATTGTTGAGAAGAACCAGAGATGCTGGTGCAGGTCTATTGGACTGCTAGCTATTGAAGATTCAGAAGTTAATTGCGACTGCAAGAAGAAGTCCTAAATTCCTAAGTTTCTTCCTCTTGGTGGTTCAACGAACAGGCTCGGGGGACCTAAGGCAAGTACTTAACTGCTTTCAGGAATTGGTTGGATGGAACAGCCTTCTTGGGCTATTTGTTGCCCTACAGATTTATCCAGGTTTTATAAATTTTCTAGCTTACCTCAGTTAATAGTTCTTTTCAGTAAAGTTAGTAATCTCTGTTTTCTGTTTAGAAGGAGAATCATTTCTGAATTTGTTTAAAGTCTGAATGTTAAAGTTTAATGATCATTTTGAATTGATAAACCAGTATCTACATTTTTTCACATGTTGTTTTATGCATCGTACTCTAGTATAGATACGCAAATTAAGAATAGATTACAGGATAGGCAATTTGCCATTTGATTCGATAGATAGATACAGTAATTTATATGTTTATCAGTTTCTGTCCTAAGGTAATAATAGTAGAAAGTACATTATAATATTTAAAATGTTGTATAGTACTTCATGAATTCTAGAAAACAAATATCGATTATTTCCTATACAAACATTTTGTATTTATTTTCTTATGTTTACTATGTACATAAGAAATAGGTAGAATTCATATTCCTACACATTATATTATGTCTGCATTATAAATAAGATAGCTGTAAATGAACAAATGTATTCACTATATCAGAGCTATAAATAACAGTCTTTTTACACAGTCTTCACACCTTAACATTCTACACACACATTGGGTGAAAACATGAAGTTGGGAAACAATTTTGGCTTGTTTTTGACAAAAAAAACTGCTAATTTGTATGTTTTCAACTTCGACCTATTCAAACCCATATATCCCTTAGGAATTTCAACTTCAAGTAAATACAAAGGTTTTATAGAATTGAATTAGCTTTCTACTCATATTTTTTTTAATTTTTTTTATGGACATATCGTGGGACAAATTTGTTGTCAACCAACGGCATATACTTGAAAATTTTAGGTATGGATAATGAGTGACCCGTGTTGACCACGATTTTTTGATATATGGTTATTCATTTTAGGAAAAAAAATTGTAGGCACATATTCTACACACGCTAAACTTGATCCTGGACTATATTTGAGTTTTTTAAGACTTGTGAACTATTTTTTATTATTTATCGAAACAACGTATCTTCAAAAATTGGTACATTATAGACACATGTTTTTGTCTTCGGCATTATGATGATATTGAATTTTCATTGTGACTGATTTTTACGTCACTAAGTTTTTTAATGATACAGTTTAGTAAAAATATAGAAAAAAATAGTAATCCTAAACGAAATTCAAAAAATTTTATATTATGAGAAAGTAGATTGAATGACGAATCTACTGGTATAAACTCTAACATGTAATTCTCATTTTTTGCAATGGTCCGACCTTGTTAAAGTGACACATTTCTGCATTCTGCAGAAATTCTGCTGGAACTGTTGACCAAAAACTCTCGGCCCAGAAAATGTCTTGGGTGAGATCTTTAGAATGTCTCGTGTGGGAGTTGATCCCACTAAAAAATTAACCAAGAGTTAACGAAAAATCTCGGCTGAAAGTTGATTTAAACTCTCGTCCTAGAGGTTATAACATTTCTCGTCCGAGAGTTTTGTTACATAATCCACCGAGAATATTTTAGGCCCCGACACATTAAATATTAATTTTCCTTGATTTGTGGGTGGGATTCCACATTATTCGGATGGGATTCTCAGCCGAGAATGGTATATATAATTTTTCGGCCGAGATACTTTTCCAAATTATTTCGTCCGAGGATTTGTTTTCAATGGATTGTTTTTTCGGCCGAGAGTTTGTTTTCAGCTGAGGTTTTTTCAGCCGAGGGTTTGTTCTCAGTAGATTTTTTCAGGTGAGCATTCTTTTCAGCCAAGAGTCTATTCATTCAATTTCAAATATGCCTAATGTTGCACTTGATCTATTCTTGGTTGTTGAACCTTGAACTCATCTTATATATTTACAAAATGTTAAATTTCACTTGAAAAGGGTTACAAATCACCACTTCTATCAAGCAAGGTTTGGAGATTAAACTCATTGGTATTTAAAGTAAATTTTTAGTGCTTTTAATGAAGACTATTTTTAGTTTGATAGGCAAAATCTTTTAGTACATTTCCATTGAGAAAGTTTTCATCACATTATTCTTTATTTTTTAGAATTAGTACTTGTGCGAATTGTATTAGTTGTTGCATGGTGAAATATTCCCTAAAAGAGGCCTCGTTTGTTTGTATTCACTAAGTTTTCACTACTTTTTCTCTTGAATCACCCATAACGAGCATTTTGATTACATTTGGAATTGTTTAAAGATTTGTAGTATCACATGTCTTTGATGAACATTTGAGATTGAAGCACATAACAAGTCTCGCACTATTTTGAAATTGTTGTTTTATATGATCATGGTATTCTTGATATAAAGGTAAGGTTAGATCAATCAATGCTTTGTATTCATTTTACATGCATAAGAACTATTTCATGTTGAAGAGGTTTTTGGATACTATTTGGCCATAACAAGAACTATTTCATTTTGAATGAATAACACTTATTGGGTCAATGTACTGTTATTTTTTTTTTTAGCATATAACTCTCAATTCTCATATGTTTTCATGCATTGGATTTTAGGTCTTTATTTATTTCAACATGGGAAACCGAAAGAAACGTGAAAGAAAATATGATCGCACCAGAGTTGATGAAGAGGCAAGGAAAGAGAGATCTCGTATTTCTATGAGAAATTTAAGAGCAAAAAGAGCAATGGAAATAAACATAGAGGCACATGGAAATGACGAAGAAATGCAAAATGTGAATGCACATGGCGGTGACGAAGAAATGCAAAATGTGAATGCACATGGTGGTGACGAAGAAATGCAAAATGTGAATGCACATGGTGGTGATGAAGGAATCCAAATAGTCGAAGAGCATGTTGATGAAAGAAATGAGAAACATGGAGGTGACGAGGAAATGACAAATGTCGAGCAAACTATGGGTAGCGTTGATATTGAGACCATGAGTGGTGAGTAAATATTTTTTTATATGTTTATAATTTACTTTATAATACTTGAGTATATATATATATATATATATCTGATCTGAAAGTGAACAAAATATTATAAATTTATATTTATTTTTATGCAGGGTTGACATCCAACATACAACATCCTACCACAGTTAGCAATTTACAGAGATTAACTGGAAGCTGCAACAATATTGTCATTGATGATATTTTTTTGAAGAATTCGGATCCAAGTAAAATTGAAGAAATGGGACCGTAGATGTTTGATCGTACAGCTTGTTATAGAGTAGATAAGATAGTAAAAAAAAAAATTATAGGTATTTCTGTCATACAACAAGCTCAAATGTCTAAAAGATGCAGTTACATTATTGGGCATTCAAAGTGCCAAAGAGGCTAAGTCAAATCATAGTGTATCACAAAATCTGATCTTGGTCCTTGCATCACTTGCAAAAAAATGATCTCACAATTTCATGGTTGCTCGTAAAGCAATTCTAACAGGGGTTGTGGAAAAAACACTACAACCAGTCGTTTGTTGTCTACGACTGTAAGAACGTTAAAAACATCAAGAAAAAGTTTATGGAAGCATAAAAAGCTTCGGCTTCAGTTAGATGAGGATGGTGAAGTTGCATGTTGGGGTGTTATCTATAGGAAACCTTATCGGGATAGACTTTCGAATAATGTGAGGGACATGGTGAAAGAGTTTTGGGATGTAAAATCGCATGTCTTACCAGATGAAAAGGATGTTGTTTGACATCGTATATTGAAAGGAAACTATGAAACTCATGCCAAACACATAACAATGATCACTCAAGCAGAAATGTTCAAAACTTTCATGGAGAGTAATGTTGATGTGAAGATTGCCCTTAGCACATTTGTGAAGCTTAAACCATGGTATGTTAGGCCCATTGTTGTTCGTGACACATGTTGTTGTCGATACCATGTAGAATTCGAATTATATTATGAGACATTTCTAACTTTTAGCATGCAGTGTTGGCCAAATAACCCCCCTTGTTTGAGTGTTAGTGAATTTGTATCTAAAATATTATGTGCTCGAGAGAATCATCAAGTATTCTATAAGAAACAATGCGTCGGAGGTCAAAAAATGTGAGAAATGTTCTGATTTGGCCCTTTTTAATGCTAACTACCTCATTGATGCAAACGATACTCAATTGTCAAATCGCATTGTCAAATGCAAGAGATATGTTTATGTTGACTATATTGTACTTACAGATTCAACGACAACATCAAGAAAGCTTAATTTGGTTGAAAGTGATATCTATTTGACAGATTTTATCAATTTGTTCAGGGATCAAATATATAAATATATCAAGCACTCTCACTCAGCACGATGGCAGTACTTACAATTCAAGCAATCACGAGATGTATTTCCAAAAGGGACAATATTATCCATTGTTGATTTTGCAGAAAATTACACTTTCACTCCGCAAAAGGAGATACAAAGTGAGTATTATCATTCAGATTAGGTATCTACACTTGTGCATATCACGTATAGACATGCAGGGCTTGATGTCGATGGTTTTGATAGCAATGAAAATAATCACAAAGTGATTAAGGAGTATCATTTCTACATCAGCGATGATCGTACACATGATACATGTTTTGTCCAGCATTGTTTTGCTATGCTTTTTCAAGAATTAAAAAGAATAAGGGTCACTTTTAAAGAACATTGGGTGTGGTTAGATGGTTGTGCTGGTCAATTTAAATCGGCATGATCATTCTTATGGTTGTCTCGCCTTCATAGAAACACGAATGTTTTCCACACATGGAGATTTTTTGAAATGGGACATGGAAAAGGAGAACATGATGGTGTTGGGGCCTGCGTGAAACATGCACTTAGGATATATCAAATGAATCATTCTACTGCTCGCATTACAAATTCAAATGATGTTGTTAATTGGCGCAAACAAAATTTGAGCCATGAATTCAATGAAAGGATGGATAATGTGAGAAGGTTTTTATGGAATATTGCAATGGGTGATGTTGACAGATCAATGCCATATAATTGTACAGCAATCCTAAAAACAAGGGTCTTACACTCCATTAGGAGTAAGAAAATGGAAAATATACAGGCAATCGAGAAACGAAATTACTCTTGCTTCTGTCTTGCATGTATTGATGATGTAGAGTCTTTGGATGAGTGTCAAAACCAAACTAACAAATTTGTGAAACCATGGAGACATCAAGAATTGACACCATTGCCCCCATTTGGAAATATCAATGATGTAGAGCGCGACAATGAAGCAGTTGTGATTGACAAAGATTATGATTGTGTTTCTGATTTGGTTAGAGAAGGCGATGTATTTGCAGTCATTGCACCAGTAGATAATCCAGAAAATGTGCATTATTATTTATTGAGATGCAGGAGGTCGAAAAGCACGTTGATGCAAGAATTTAAAGACCCGTAAAATTATAGGTATGTAGTGGGTTCAATGGTTTTTAATGGGACATTTCTTTGCATAAGTAAGGAAATGTAAAGACCATATTCTTTTTCAAGACTACGAGTCAGATGTTATATGTGCTCAATACAGTCATTTGGTCATAGAAGCCCGATTGCAGTTGAAGGCAATGAAGAGTAGGAAAAATTCCAAGCATTGGCAATGGAAATTGTCAATAGAAGATCAAAATGTTATTCTTGAAAATATGCAACTGGCACATTTCACATGATTCAAGAACACATCAAGGTTGACGAATGTTTTCATTGATTCTAGGTGGGTGGGTGCGGCCAAATGACCTTCCACCTTCACGTGGTTGGCCTCGTCAGTAGAGAATATATATATAATTCTCAAAACTAAGAGAAGCTCTTTTTAACAACATATCCAATGATAACTCGAGGCTCATAGATGTTCATGGGAACAAGAGAGATGGCTTCACCCTTTGGGACACCTGCCATTGAATGTCTTTGGTTATTTATATAGTATAAGGGTTCTATATATTTTTTGTGTTCAATTTCTAGGTTAAGATTGAACTACAACTTATGACTCTTATGAAACATGCAACCTCCAACATAGGGATGATTAGAAGAAGGGTTGTGATGAATCCAAAGATAATGGTGAAGACAAGGGTGAATAGATCTCTTGATAAATTGAAGGATGAATTAAAAGGAAACAAAAGAAGAATAAGAAAAAATTATCTCACATTATGCCAAGAACCATATGCAGAAACGTTCCACCTTCCATTCACATGTTTGTAAATCATTACATAATTACATAATTGGTTTCAAAATATAGAAAGTTCTACAAGGACTCGTACAAATAAATTCCAGCAGCGGATATTTCACTATGGAGGATACTTCATAGGTTCTAAGGGGTTGTATTTAGCTCCATGATCTTTTGACTTTAATCCATATAAGAGATAGCCACAATTTGAATGTGGGTTTGATTTCCTTCGTTGTCCCGATTCTTTTGGGATGAAGATGCTCTATGAGACCAACATGCCACAAATTTTGCAAATCAATAGAGGGGTGATGTTAGAAGTAACCCCTATATTATGATAAAATTCCTTTTAAATAAAGCCTCTTCCATACCTATGGACCCTATACAAGGAATTTTCCTAAACTGCATCATATCACTCCTCCACAATTTGTTCTAAAGGAGGCTCATAATGAGTTCCATAAAGCATAATATGGGTGGCCTCCTAAACCAAAATAGTCTCTCTACATAAGGTAGTACAAAATAAAAAGGTATATACAAACTTGAAGTCCTTGGTATTCTAGAGGAAAAGATGGTGGGAAATAATGAAGTCTTAGTGGAGGATAAAGATGATGAAGAAAATGAGGAGGAAGTTAGAGATGCATAAGAAGAAGGAGAAGACAATGAAGAAGTCACAACAAAGGGTGAGGAAGCCAAGGACAAAGATTTTGAATAAGGGGAATCAAAGAGTGGTTCTAAGGATGTAGAGCACAAATCAAAGGTAGCAACACATGAGGATGAGGTGGTCCACATTTCATAAAATAACTTGACATCTCTTCCCTATGCCAATTTTTTTAAGAAAATAAAAATGAAGAGACACAAATGATTGGCATAGCCTTTGTTAAATTAGTAAAAAACTTTCAACAATATTCCCACTTCTCAAAATTTCAATAATCTTTCCCACCTCTCACTTACTAAAGAAAGCTAATCAAGAAAAATATGAAAAGCAAACTCGAATGGTTTACTAATAACATAGGATAAATCTTATGTAATGCTTCTATAGCATCCTTTTAATACAAACATCCTTATTATTATTTTTTTACCACATTGCTTTTATGATTATGGTGTAAATGATCTTTTATAACAAGATTACAACTCCAAGAGCATAATGATACATTAGAAAAGCAATATATCAATTGTGATGTTAGTGTCAGGTGTATCTTCAACAATGGCTACATCTCCTTTGATAACCTAATAACACAATATAATACCATGAGTGCAATTATTACATAGGATTTCAACTCCTTATATATGGTTACTCTTCCACTTATGAATGTAGAATAGATTTTCTTTACACCAAAATTACAAAAACATAACTCGAAGAACGGATTTTATTATAACATTTAAACCTTACATCCTAATAGTCATAAAGTGATAAGATTTCCTTAGAGGGATAAAATGTTTTAGCATTCATCTTTATGTTTATATCAATGAGGTTTATCACATGGATTCAGGGAATTTTGAGCCAAGTATGGACAAGATTATTGTGATAGAGGTCAACCTCGCATTATATCAACTTCACATCATTTGATAAACTAACTCTAAGAACACTAGTTTATGGAAATTTTTCCTTATTACACAATACAACATTAATGGGCTCAATAGGAAGCATTATGACTACAATACACCACCATTATGGGCACAAAAATACACCACTATTATCATTGCTAGAGAGTTGAAGCACTAACTCACAATGCAGGATTATGACTACAATACACCACCATTATGGGCACAAAAATACACCACTATTATCATGTTAGAGAATTGAAGAACTAACTCACAATGCTTTAGACAAATACTCATTTGTGGCTTCACAACCTTACCTCTTTGTCATTGTTGAGTTGGGTGCATTTACCATGGTATAATAAGGAAATTCTATTGTATAAGATAAGTGAGTGTACCTCATTAACTTTTCCATCACAAACATTGAAAGAGACATTACATGCATTGAAGTCAAGGAATGGCAACATAATGCATGCCAATGCATCCTTACCATCACCACTAGTTGGTTCAACTATCCATTGATTCATTTGCCAAAAACCCTTATAAGTTGAAAATGGCACACAACAATTTTCTATATTACATAATACAATTTAAATATTTGTTTGTCCACTTTAACACTCGAACCTTCATGCAAGTCATTTTAGCTTTTATAATTAATGATACACTCTTGGATGACTTCACAACTTTCAAGCATTTTTGGATAATACCAAATCCTAGTTATGAAATAGGATAATTGGAGCACAAATATTTAAGTTGGAAATACTAACGAAGACATGTGTGCATAAAAATCCATTAGATTTCCCACCTTACCCACCTAAGTGGAACAATGAAACAATGCAATGAATTGTTATTGATCCTATATTTCTACTCTTAGTACCTTCCTCTCTAATTTTACAAACTCATTTGTTAAGAAATCTCTTCTCATTGCTGATTTTGCTTTCTCATTTATTAAGTTGTCCATTGGATATCATGCATTGCAACATCATTGTGGTTTGACTATATATTATGTTTTAAATTTGGATTCTTTATAATTCGTTTCTCAACACATGATTTTGTCTGGGGCTATACACTTCATTTATATAGAGAAAATAAGATCTATGTGTTGTAAACTCCACACCCTTGAATTTTGTACTAGAAGAATAAAATAGTTAACTTATGTTGTCAACCTAAGAAAGTATAAATTATTTGTTGCATTCCTAATGAAATTATTGCACTTCAAATGGTACATTCACAAAGCATCAAGCTATGCATAGAGTAGTACATAAAAATTTTCAGAGGATTCTAAAGCACTATCATCAATCTCTGTGAGAACATTTGCAGCAAGATTCAAATACCATACAATTTTCATTTTAAGTTCAATAATTAATATGAGTATGAAACAAAGTATGAACTTACACTTAGCCCAAAAAAAATGTCAACCATTCAAAAGAGGTCGTTGACTCTATTTGTAGTACTTGGCTTTACATTCTATTACAACAAAATTTTTATCTTACATAACAAATTTATTTTTATGTTACAAAATTTCTCAACCAAATCTTCAATCTAGTGTTATTGGCAACTTTGAGGTTGACCAATCCTTGGATTGGAGTGCTGAGTTTTTCTTCTGCCATGATGTTGACCTTGAGGTGAGGTGGTCGCTCCATGTATTGTGGAGGTGGAACTTGAAAAGTCTGCTATAATGGCACTTTATCCAGAGCATTGAATTCATCTAACTTGAACATCATCTAAGTGGCCCTATATTGATCTGGAGTCAGCGTTTTTCCAGAGAAAACGGTCTCTAATATTTCCATTTTGAATGTACCTTGCTTAATATCGACTGCAAAAAACAACCTTGAATTTCCCTTTGAAATGAATTCTTATTAGGGAAGCATATCTTTCTTCAGTTGTGTGCTTTTGGATCTGATGGATGAGAACATTGCAGCCAATCTAGATGCATAAGGAGAAGCTTGAGAAGATTGCCCTAGTCCTTGTGGCCACCTAGCTATGGGGAAATTTTCAATGATAACTAAGGACATAGAAGAGGACGAGGAGTCCCCTCCATTATACTGATAAAATTCCATGGATGACTATTAGCAAGTGTACCTTTGATCTCATGGAGTTGTAGGTGACAGTTAGATGATGTATTTGAGGCGACAGTGAGTGGTTCTCAGAAATCAGACATCTAAATGCATGCTTCAGCAGTGAATCTTCCCCAAATCAACCAACAATGATGGAAGGAGTGAGTAATCCAATGATACAGCTCTCCAGGAGAGGATCATGATCTTCCTTATGCAAACCCAGTACATAAATAACAAGTGTAGGTTTTTGTTGATAATTTTCCCTTTAGACATGTTGTGGTGCTACAGGAACCTGCTCCACCACACCACAATAATCTTAGTTTATGTAATCTGAATTACTCTTTTGAGGAGTGTGTGGTTCAAGAGCCCACAACATACATTTCACATAAATATACCAAAATAAATTGATCACAGCATCATACCAACATTGCATTGATCTCGAGCATTGAATATCAATAAATGATTCATATCTGATTGAAACATTATAACAGTCATGTAGATGACCCCTTTTAATACAAAAATTCCCACAGTGGCAAGTTACATGGACTATATCAACACAGGAAATTTATTAGCAAGTGTACCTTTGATCTCATGGAGTTGTAGGTGACAGTTACATGATGTATTTGAGGCGGCAGTGAGTGGTTCTCAGAAATCAGACTTCTAAATGCATGCTTCAGTAGTGAATCTTCCCCAAATCGACCAATAGTGATGGCAGTAGTCATCTGATCCAAACCATCTGATAGTCACTCCTAATCCTTATGGACTAGGCTTGTATTTTTACAATAGATCAACATTTCTTTACCAATAGTTCATATCCTTGAAAACCCTTTGGCCAATATTGGCCAACACATCTCTTCCAAAGAGTGAACATAGAAGGGTATGCTTACAATGCCTAATACCCATGAAACAAGAACATACCAAATAGTTGGAATCCCCAAGAAGAGTTGCATGCAAATGTACCTTCCTCTGTAAAAGAACTGAATACTAAGTCTAAACGTAATTCCAACAATTCCTAGCAAATTGACAATCCAAAAACATGTGCTTCACCATTTGAGAATGGTTGCAGATAGGGAAGAGACCAAACTGACCATTTCTCCCCAACTAGGCCTTCAAGGGGAGTCCCTAATAGAAAAAAGCTAGATGAAAGCATGTAGCTTGTATGGCAATTGCTTGATTTGATGCAATATGGAGGCCATCCAACAAGCATTGATAATATGGGCTAGTTCTTGGCACTAATGCAAAAGGATGTATAACTTCTGACAACCATAATACTGGAGAGCGGAGGACCAAATATCCATGCCCAAAATTTACATGGACATAGTTGATAACATCATGATGCAAAATTATGCATCTTTAGCAATGGAATATGGTTCAAAGCGAATTGAAATCAATCAAGGCATATGCAAAAAATTCAAAAAGGCTCTATGCAATGAAGAAATTCCATCATTTGCAGTACCTTCACAAATTCGTCATAACCAAAAACAAGACAATGTTTCAAACTTGATACCTTTGGAGGAAAGATTGGTATTGCCAAGGATGACCTTTCCTCAAATAAGACAATTTAGCTATAAAAGAGCTCATGATACACTTACAGGAACAATTATAAATTTGTGTACAGACCTGGATAGAGTACAAATGCCATTTCCTAGAATCCTAACATATTCAAGAACGGTTAGTTGCAGTGATGTTGAAAAGAAAGCTAGAAAACAAAAATGTGTATCTATCTAGCAATGTTCAGCTATACAAGGTTATGCTTGCTTTACATGAATTATGCAATACTCTGTTTTATAGATATGAGGGCATAGTTATTGATGACAAATGGGAAGAAATTTTCAAAAAAGAAATCGAAAGAAACAACAATGCTTTATTGAATATCAGGTCAATTGATTCTAGGGATGAGGAGGATGAGTTGGAACTTAGTTCTGAAATAGTGATACATGGATGTGGACAAGCTCTTTTAATAGATGACTTGGACAATGAAATCATACAAATTTAACCTTTTGAAGAGTTTCAAACTTTTTCCATTTTCCAGGACAATTTTTCTGAAGAACTCAACGTCCCCCACACTGTTTTTCAGATCTAGCCAACCTGATGAAATTATAAATAGATTTACTTAAGAAAAGATATCACAATGAGAATTGCTCCATGATTCACAAGACATTAAAAAACACAACACAAATATTTTCTTTAAGGAAGTTCACATTCTCATCATCTAGGTTTCAAATTCTGCATGGATTTCAATTCGAAAAAGGACATCTAAAAGACCAAACCCTTATTGCAAAATATGTAAAATATAAAACAAATCTTGAAAAAATATTGAAATCATCAATTGCTTATCATTGCCTCATAAACATACGCACATCTCCTGACTATTTTGAACACATAAGAAAGGATGTGTGTGCAATGATATGGAAACTTGGTCCTCCAACAATCTTTGTAACTTTTACCAATGTTGAACATCTTTGGGCTCCTTTGTGCAATCCATTACAGGAAACTAGAAACAAGTATTTTGGAAAATTTGATGAAACTCTTGAATCATTGATAAGACATCATCCTATCATTTGCAGTCGCTACTATAAGCATATAATGTCAACACTGTGAACTATAATGCTAAACAATAATGAGTTGTTCAGATACATAGAAGACTATTTATTTATCACCGAACCAAAGCTTGTATGATAATTGCCTTATTTGATGCAATCTGGAGGCCATCCAACAAGCATTGATAACATGGGCTAGTTCTTGGCACTGATGCAAAAGGATGTATAACTTCTAACAATCATAATACTGGAGAGTAGGGGACCAAATATCCATGCCCAATCCCTCCAAAATGGACCCAGTATGGCAATATTCATTTTGAACACATTTTCCTAAAGGATGAGCCCTGTTAACCCCATTTTGTATGGGTGTCCACTTTCATCAAAATCTCATTAGGGGGTTATGTGTGATAGAGATTGGATGGCTTGTGTTCTTGATTCTAGACATCAAATAGAAGTATATGATGCATTTCCATATCTATGTGCAGTGGAATTTGTGTTTGTAGCAGGGAATATTTACTAATGGCATTTTGGATAGAGCATAGGAGGAAGCATTCCCTATTTAATATGACCCGAAATATCATATAAAATGGAATTTATTTCATCCTTTCTGGTGGAAGAGTTGGATTGTTAAGTTAATGGAATCCCTAGCGTCATCATATTTCATAGGTTTTTGAGGATTCTTGTAGCAATGTTAGAACATGATTAATGGCAACCAATGATAGGTACATATTATGGATAATTTTACTTTCGAACGGGAGCAAAGCTAGTCATGCATGTGAACTAAAGCAACAAAAAACAACATTTAGACCTAGAACCTAAGTTGAAGGAAGTCCCCTCTTTGCAGTGTAGCCTCTCTGGTCCTTCCCTCTTTGTGGTGTAGTTTTTCTAGGCATATTCTTTGAAGACATATATGGGTTCAATATACTAAGATCCATAGAAGAATATGGAGTGGGGTTCGAATAGAGCATCAGGAAGATGAGATTGCTCATAGATTTTATCAGCACACCTTTCACCAAGATTGTATGATCACTCTGTCATTGCCAAGAATGTGTGTGCCTAATAAGCTTAGTGTCAAATTTGGTATCATAAAATTAAAGAGAGTTGATACATGTTGACCAACATCTAAAATGCAAAATGTGACAGTAAAACAAGTCATGTTTCTCTGAGGTAACAAATTAATAAAGAAGGCTAGCAAGTAAACATCTACTCAAATTGCTTACAACAATGCATGATTTCCTACCTTGCAATTTCTTAAATGTGCTAGTACCTTGAAAGCAAATTTACATATGAAAATCCAACAAGCAATGTAAATGTAAATATGAAAATACAACAAGTGTGAGGTGTCATTAAAGCTAATTCAAGTTGCAAGTGTAAGTTGCTAATTCAAGTTGCAAGTGTGAGTTGTTTACATTGGGAGCTATTTTGGCTAGTCTTCTAGGCATGAAAAAACCCTAATCTCATAATCTGGGCACGAACAACCATTTTTAATAGTAAAAAATGCACAGAATACCCAAAATACCATGAATATAAATTCAGTATTATGTATATAACACAGAATACCCATAAAAACATGAGGTAAACCTTTTAAGCTAAAGCTAAGACTAATGATTAGAAGACATGAAACAGGAACATCCATACATGTGTCCATGGTGGAAATTGAGAAACTACAATTTCCTCAACATGCGTATTCGTGCCACTAGCCTCTGTTTCTGACCGGTCAATAAAATCCGTATCATCAAAGTTGTCATCATTCATGAATCTGGTATACCG
Organism: Larix kaempferi; assembly: GCA_027924585.1. Classification (NCBI taxonomy): domain Eukaryota; kingdom Viridiplantae; phylum Streptophyta; class Pinopsida; order Pinales; family Pinaceae; genus Larix; species Larix kaempferi. The sequence continues at coordinate 781,110 of BSBM01001314.1, forward strand.
CATAAATTCCATATAATTTATAGACATTAGATTTGGAGAATAAAAAAATTAGATTTCATATAATAAATTGAAAAATATTATTGCATACTTACGTACCTTGCCTCTGTTTTGATTTTTTCCAGTGATTACTCGCTTATAATTATCTCTACAGTACGTTGCATACTGCTGAAGCTCTAATCGAGTCATGCTACTCAAGCGATCATCAGAATAATCATCAAATGGAATTTCATCCATATTGGTTGAAGATGACAAAGTATTTATGCCGATTTCCACCCCTGCCAATGCAGCCCCAACATGCTCTCTTATCTCTTCCCTCACCCCTCTTGCTATTTGGGATGTCATTTCCAACTCTTCTGGCAAAGCAACAAATCTAGGATGTGGCTGTACTAACTGAGGCATCAGACACCTATACTGAACATCACTTCGTGCATCAGGTCATTCATATGTATGACCTTTGCTAGCACCATAGAAACTGGATCCCGTATCTATATAGTTGGGGTCCATGTGAAACCGGAACTCTGCAATCAGCATCTTAACAAAATACCGAGGAACCTCGTCATTATTAGGGAACTTCCCATATGCACATAGGAACCTGGAATAAATATGGAGTGCAATCAGTGGATCATTGAATCTTGTGATCTTTAGACGATTTTTGTCTTCAGGCCGCAAGTCAAAACATGAAAAGACCATTTCTTTTGTGACAAGTTTTTTTATTTCTTCAAACTTGTGGCGACCCATCACTGACAACAGCCTCCTACGCATCATGTCATGAAAATATGGGTTGATGGTCCAACCCCAAGATATGTCTCAATCAAACTATTCAGATTGTGCAAAACAATCTAGAGACACTGTTGAGAACCAAAAGAGATATTTGAAGTGTCAAGTTTTTCCTACAATCTCGATGAATGCTCCTTCATCTCTTCCATAGTCAACATAGCGATGTTGTCTTCCCAAGGAGTCTCCTCGGGAACATCTCTAGGATGATTGTAAAGAGGATCATATCTTTCATTGCGAGCATACTGCTGCACCCAATGACCTCTCCTTCTCTGGGGAGGTGGATTAGGATCAGCAGCAACAAACCCTGTAAGATGTAAAATGCATGTGCAAGTATTAAAAACTATATATATAATTTGTCAATCAAATTGTAAACATTTAAATAAAATGTGTTCATTTTAAATACTTGATGGAACCTCTGCATTATCATGAACATGGTGAGAAATAGAAATAAAGTCTTCTGAACCATCATTATTGTTAGAATGTCCAGAAGCCCCTATAGGAAACCAAATATTGGCAATCACATGTAAGTTTACAGGAAAAGTCATGTAATTTTTCACAAATATAACAGTCATGTCAAACAAAAGTTCTAGTCAAAATGTATGTAAACAATCTTTACCTGGTGATGGCGTATCTGAAGAATAAGACACTAAGGGTGCCATCTGTGGTTGTCCAACGACCCCTGTAGACCCACCCTCAGATAGACGTCTGTCATTTTGAGAGCTACCACCTGTGCACAACAAGATCTTAGAAAGATCTGTGTAAAATAATTTTTATGTTTATATCGACTAGAGCGTGAATTGAATGACAATTGAATTTACCTGACGATGACCTCAGGGAGTGAAGCTGCATACTAGCGAAGATTGCTTCACCCTGAAGCTGTGAACCTGTGCCTTATAAGAATTTTTCATAGATTAATAAGCATGTCAAACAAGAATTCTAGTCAGAATGTATGCAAACAATATCTACTTGATGATGGCGTATAAGACACTAAGGGTGTCCTTTGATTTTGTCCACCGACAGCTGTAGACCCCTCAGACAGACATCTCTCATTGCGAGAGACACCACCTATGCACAAAAAGATCTTAGAAAGATGTGTAAAAAAATATTTATGTTTATATAGACTTCAGCATAAATTGAATAACAATTGAATTTACCTGATGATGACCTCACGAAGTGTTGTTGTATAGAAGTCAAGATTGCTTCACCCTGAAGCTGTGAACCTGTGCCTAATAAAAATTTTCCACAGATTAATAAACATGTCAAACAAGAATTCTAGTCAGAATGTATGTAAACAATCTCTACCTGGCGATGGCGTATGAGACACTAAGGGTTCCATCTGTGGTTGTCCAACGGCCCCTGTAGACCCACCCTCAGACTGATGTCTGCCATTTTGAGAGCCACCACCTGTGCACAACAAGCTCTTAGAAAGATATGTGTAAAATAAGTTTTATGTTTATATAGACTTGAGTGTGAATTGAATGACAATTGAATTTTCCTGACGATGACCTCAGGGAGTGAAGCTGCATACTAGCCAAGATTGCTTCACCCTGAAGCTGTGAACCTGTGCCTGATAAGAATTTTCCACAGATTAATAAACATGTCAAACAAGAATTCTAGTCAGAATGTATGTAAACAATCTCTACTTGGCGGGGGCGTATTAGACACTAAGGGTTTCCTCTGAGTTTGTCCACCAGCAGCTGTAGTCCCCTTAGATAGACGTTTGTAGTTGTGAGAGACACCACCTGTGCACAACAAGATCTTAGAAATATGTGTAAAAAAACATTTATGTTTATATAGACTTCAGGATAAATTGAATAACAATTGAATTTACCTGAAGATGACCTCACGGAGTGTTGTTGCATAGAAGTCAAGATTGCTTCACCCTGAAGCTATGAACCTGTGCCTGATAAGAATTTTCCACAGATTAATAAACATGTCAAACAATAATTCTAGTCAGAATGTATGTAAACAATCTCTACCTGGCGGTGGCATATGAGACACTAAGGGTGTCCTCAGAGTTTGTCCACCGACAATTGTAGACCCCTCAGACAGACGTCTATCATTGTGAGAGAGACCACCTGTGCACAACAAGATCTTAGAAAGTTGTGTTAAAAAAATTTATGATTATATAGACTTCAACATAAATTGAATAACAATTGAATTTACCTAACGATAACCTCACGGAGTGTTGTTGCATAGAAGTCAAGATTCCTTCACCCTGAAGCTGTGAACCTGTGCCTGATAAGAATTTTCCACAGATTAATAAACATGTCAAACAAGAATTCTAGTCAGAATGTATGTAAACAATATCTACCTGGAGGTGGCGTATGATACACTAAGCGTGTCCTTTGAGATTGTCCACCGGCACCTGTAGACCCCTCAAACAGACGTCTGTCATTGTGAGAAACACCACCTGTGCACAACAAGATCTTAGAAAGTTGTGTAAAAAAATATTTATGATTATATACAGTTGAGCATAAATTGAATAACAATTGAATTTACTTGACGATGACCTCACGGAGTGTTGTTGCATAGAAGTCAAGATTGCTTCACCCTGAAGCTGTGAACCTATGCCTGCTAAGAATTTTCCACGGATTAATAAACATGTCAAAATGTGTCAAACAAGAAAAATATATTTCAGATTAACAATCAAATATACCTGACTGCATCACATGTCTTCCTCTAGCACTAATGGTTGATGTCTCTGGACGATCCATGTGTCCTTGTTAAGACAAAATGAGAAATCAATGAGGTTAATCATAAACTTAGAGATGTAGGCACATGAAATGCAACATTAGAACATTAGAAACATGGTACTATCTATCTTTCTCTCCACCTCAATCCAATCTCAATCCCCATTGTAGCTACACAGTTGGACAAGCACGACGACCTAGGATTCAATGGAAGAATGAAAAATTATATGTCCAATAATACCATTTTTGTGAAGGCACAAGATGCGACAAAGTTGGCTAGATCCTCAAAAGAAAGAGCAACAAATGAAGGTAGAAACCCACTACCTCCGCAACCTTCTTGTGACATATTGAAGAAGGGAACTAATGAGAAAGTCTTAAAGACTCATCTTCCACCAGCATGTAGAATAAGTGGCAAACTAATCAACCATAGAAAGATTCAGAAGACCAAGAGGCATACATTACGCAAGACATCTTTGATTTGTCACTGCTACAAGAAGAAAGGCCATAGAGCTGCTAACTGTTGGTATTCAAAATCATGTTCATTTTGTGGAAAGAAAGTTCATTATATGGATTCTTTTTGGGAGAAGCAAGACATCTACAGGGATCCATATTCATTTTAGAGGAAGGATGGAAAGAACACTTCTCCAAACCATCCAATTGGAAGTATACCATCAGGTGCACCTTACATGAATCCTTGTATTTGCACTCATCTATACTAAACAGGTACAAGTTATATTCAAGTTTTTTTAAGACTAAAAGTTATTCATGGCACTTAAGCTTTATCTATGTTTTCAATTTCAAGAGACAACTTAATTGGAGTAAATGAGTGCTAAATGGGTTGTTTCTAATGCACAAAGAGTTTCAATGCTACATAATTTCAAGGTCTCATCATTGACATAAAAAATTGATAAAATAACCAACTCAATGGAACAAGTTCTATTCATTGTTGCAATAATTGCATTGTTGATTGCAAAGATTCCATGTAGCTATTGGCATATGGGAATATTTTGCATTTCACAATATGGCAAGTAGAGCTACAATATGAAATGCATGCATCTGTGGCATTGTGGTAAAAACATATTGTGATCAATGCAATCTTCAATTCATATGACCAAATTGCAAATATATTTAATATTGTGATTGATGCAATCTTCAAGTCATGACCAAATTGCAAATATATTTAATATTATAGTGCAATCCTGCAAGATTGATGAACATTTTGCAACATATGGAGCTGTATGCAACAATCAAGTTCCATGATCAAATTGCAAACATACTCAATACTACAGTTGATGTTCTAAATCAAAAGCACATTTGCAACACAGGATACTGAATTTGATCCAAGTGCATAATAACACGAGAAGCATCAACATAGATCATTTGATAGTGTGACAGGACAAACATAAAAGCATGTTCTTGTGGCCACTTCCAATAGAATCATTGGGCTAATTTGCAATGTTCAAGATATATATCAAATTGCAAACATGCTTGATATCACAGTCGATGTTCTAAAATAAAAGTAATCCACATTTCCTAGTATCAATTAGTCGAGAAGCAGAAATTCGGTTTGCACTCTTTTCATGAAAACCGTGGCTGCATTAATCATTTAACATTGTGACAATGAAACAAAGATGCATGGATTTTTGACATTGCAGTGAACACATATTCTTAAGGATGCAATGATCAATTCATATGAACAAATTGCAAAAACACTCTATATTATAGCGCATGCTCTAAAATCGATGCACATTTTGCAGCATCAACAACTACATGCAATGAGCAAGCCCCACAATCAAATTACAGACAAACTCGACACTCCATTTGATGTTGGAAAACAAAAGCACATTTTTCAGCACGGGCTATTGAATTTGGTCCAAGTGCATAACAACATGGGAAACACTAACATAAATCCTTTGACATCGGCACTCTAAAATTGAAGCAACTTTTGCAACAAAGACTATTGAAATATCAAGGGAAACAATATAATCCTAAGGTGTAGAAAGGAGATAAAGAAAGTAGAGGGGAGGATCTAGTTGAAAAACATCCATTTTTTGACATTTGACTCCAAGAAGAAAGAAACATCAATTTTGGGATATTTTAAAGTGAATTCACAACTAAAACCTGAATTTATTGACAAAGTGGGGTTATTTTGATTGAAATACTAAATGGCTGCTAGATTTTGGTGCATCTTTTCATATGATTGGAGACAGATCTGTATTTGCTGATTTTTTATAGGAAAATAGATTAAAGTCCAAGAAATTAGTATTGGAAATAAAGTGAAATAAAATGTTTTGAGAACTGAATATGTTCATTTAAGAAATGGATATTTGAAAAATGTTTTGTTAGTCAAAGTATTAGGGGCCAATTTTACATCAATATATAAGTTTGTTCAAGATAGTTATGAATTTGTTGCTTCAACAAATCAAGTCATTAATAGAGAAATAAAACACCTAAACTCTATAGGAACCATTGATCATGATGCTGGCCTCTTTAAGCTAACTAGTTTTGTTGGTGATGGAAGTACACCATCAGGTGCACCTTTGATCTCTCATACATATTATATGTCCAAATTGTGGCATGATTGACTTGGACATAGATGATAGATAATAACATTGTTAAAATATCAACAAAAATACAACTCTAGAAGGTGTTTGTGAAGGCTATGCTTTAGGGAAGTAACATCAAGATCCTTTTCCTTTGGGAAAAGCATGGAGAGCTAGAGTTCTCAACATGAAACCTATAGTTATGTTAGTGGGAGCTTATAATTATTGAATGACCATATGATGCTTTTTAGCCTTCCAAAGTATTAATGATTTTAGTGTCATGACACATTGAAATTCAATGCTTATTACATGTAGAAATATTTCCTATGTGGCATGTTTAGTTCACGTTTTTGGATGGAATTCATGATAACAAATATTTAAGTTCAATTTCAAGTCACCAAAGTTCAGCAAAAAAAAATGGAAATTTACAAACTAAAATAGTAGACCAGATCTCAAGCAGCCAAGCATCTCTGATCAACCTTGAATGAGGACAACCAAAAAGTTCGAGAAATAGCTTAAAAGGGCATTTTCAAACTGCCCAGCATATAAAGTGGAAGAAATATCACAATATCTTCCTGGGAAAAGATGATTATCTACTTAGCAATGAATTGCAATCAACTAAGACAACAAATCCAAAAAACCTATTATATTCTTTTAATTTCCATGCAATATATCCAGTTTGAGGAAACTTACCCAACAACACCACAATCTAAAAACCAAAGTTTTCCAAAAAGGAGACTCGAAACTCATTAATTTTGTTGTCTAAAGACAACATGAATTAGCTTTTTACCAGAAATAATTTACATCTTAATGGATTTAAGTTATGTATAGATTCAACCTAGTCAAAATCCATAGCTAGTCAACATGTCATTCAAAAAATATTGCAATCAATCGGTTCGTTGTGATTGGGTCCAAGTGCAAGCCCTTATAAATTTGTGCTGGAAGCACATATTCAGATGAGCAAATAGAAAATAAATTCTTAAAATTGTGCTATCATTTCCAAAAATATTTTAAAGTACATTGTATTAATTTATTAATTTCAAGTTTCAATTGATCAGTTATTCCATGATTTTTCATTTTTTATTAGAAAACTAAAATAAAATTTCCTAATGAAGTTGACTTTAAATTTTGTTAGTCTCAGGTTATTTTAAATTTTAATTCATTCTTTAACTATTTCATGTCATCTAATAAGAGACTCTAAAAGGGTAAGTAGATATTTGGCCAAGATTTAGATAAAATTTGTGAAGAATTTTATGAATGTTAATCAAGATTAATAAAATTAGTGTTGTACATGTTCAAGATGTGGCTATCCAAGGAGAGATATACACTCAAGAGGAATGTAAAACTAGCAATATGGACAACAAATTGGTGTCAAGGATAGCCACATTCTAATGGTTTACAAACTTTCACCTGAAGAATCCACTTTGGAAGATGGACCAAATATTGATGCATGGAGGTAAATGAATTTGGGGTTCCTTAGAACTCCATGAACATAGCAGACAAAGCGGCCATGGTTGAGTATGTTTTGTGGTTCAATGAATAGTTGATTCTATTTTGAGAGTGAATATATAAGAAACTATGATATGGTGGAGAATGTTGGTAAAGGATCCACTGCATCCTATTGATGGTTATCACTTGCAACCAAGCATTTGCAAGAGTTTGAACTATCTTGCATAGTAAAAGTGTGATGATTACACACCAATTAGAGGATCTTTTAGTTGATGTTATTGGAGATATAAAGTGTTGATTAACACCTCACAAATCAATATATATTTGCTTCCAGGATGAGAATTAACTCATCCTAACGGTAGAGAGTTGCTACCATGATAAGCAACAACTGAGTCTTGCAATGAAGAGATCATTACCTGAGCATCCCAAGGAAACAAATGTCCATAAATTTGTAGTTGCATGAGAGGTCAACCTCACCAATGAAGCAAGCAACAATTCAATGGAATTAGGAAAGAGCATAAAAATATCTCAATCATGGGCTAATGTTTTACTCATTGAAGATTGATTGAAGCATGATTAACCAACATATAATTGTTCCATGCCAGGGAGCAATTGATCCTAGCTGAAGAGGGAAGCCCACACTTCATTTTTTATGGCATATGTTACATAGTGTCCAAAAATCAGGGCCAATGTCAAAGGTTATATTACATTATTGGGTCACAAACAAGGATAAATCACCCTCATTCACCCACTCAAGATGGTATGGATGAGGGTGGGAAGTTACCAAAAAATCCAAGGAATTGAAAAGGGTCATAGAGAATAAGTATTTATAGGTTACCATTGTCCATGATGATCTTATTGATATGATATTTAATATGACATTTTTGAGTAAAGAGAATGGGATGGGTGGGAGGGGCTAGACATGTCATTAGAACAAGATTTGGATAAGATGTAGTAGGGTTATCCACAACAATGACAGTGTTTGGAGGGGTAGGTTGGGTGTTGGCATTAAAGAATAATATCTTGGTAGATCATGGATGTTATAAAACACAAAATTGTTGTACCATGAGAGGATGACTTATGGAGTGTGCAATATTGAATGGTGAGGGGAGCGGGTGTGTATACCATGGGAGACTGCCTACCCATGTGATATACATGTTGTGAAAGGGGGAACCAAGATGAAGAACAAAATAGCATTGGTTGTTATTCTAGCTTCTTTTCAATAGCCAGAGCATGTTGAAAATCCAATGAAAGATAACATCTATGCACCAAAGCAGCTTCATGATGGAGAGAAGGAAGTAAACCATAATTAAATTTAATTATTAGCGTATGGTCTAGATCTGAAATGGAGATCTACAATTGACTTTTTGCAAAATATTCCAATATATATTGAATTGTCTGAGTGGAAAGTTGACAGAGGTGAAGCCAATGTGGGTAGATAGAAACACTCTCAAGCTGCAATGTAGAATTGGTCCCCAAGTATTGATGGCACTAGAGAGTCTATTAAGACTCTCATTGAGTTCTATGCAAAGGGATTATTCAGTAACACTCATATTTTTCACTTGATCCCACTATTGGGTAGCTAATACTTGTATATAGTAGGATACCAAGGTGACTTTGTCTCTTTCTAGTAGTGTGGTCTAATGCTAGATATATGAATATAATGCATGTATCCAAAACATTGAACTGGTCATCATGAAAAGCTCCAGAAAGCTATGGCAATGTCAATTTAAGGTCCCAATGCAATCCAGATGTTAGTAGAGACATGGTTTCATATGCCCTTGTAAACCGTGATCAGCCCATCTCGACCTACAACAACTAGGACTCTACAATTGGATATGGCTTGTGAATTTAGCCTCTAACCCTAACCCTAAGGGTGAATTGATTGAAATCTCATCGACATTTTAACCTTGACCTAATTGAGGTCTTTGGCCATTAGGATTGCTTCCACTAAGATATATGAAAACAGATTTGTATAGGAAATTATTAGTATTTTTAGTTTAAGTTCGGAGTTTTTAGAAAATATCCCCTCTATAATTGGTTGGCCTCTTTCCCTCTTGGAGTTCAGGCCTCAAAGCTTTGGATAGAGGCACGATAGTGAGGCTCTTAGTAGACTCTTGCTGAACCAACTGCTGAACTAACTACCAAGTGGTTAGATACAGATAAGGATTCGGTTGGGTTTTAGAGAGATGCTAGTGGAAAGAGAGAAACATACCCGTGTGCTGTCATCTGATGGTATGGTCGTCTGGATCGAACTGGCGGTGGCGGTCCTCTTCTCCTGGCCGTTCACTTCGTTGCTGTGGGGGGTCTTCCCTGAAGATGTTTTAGCAAACAGGTTTCAGCACTGTGTCAACACAGGTTTCAGCACGGTTTCAGCATAGGTTTCAGGTTTGCACGAACATAGACACCAAAAACAATAGCATGAAAATGACAGTGCATTTGGAGGGAAAATATTATTGCATTTATATAGTTAAACATGTCTCGGCTGAGACCTTAAAAGGACTCAAAACTCTTGACCGAGAAATCTATCCGAGAGTTTGACAAAAAAAAATGGTTATACTCTTGAACGAGAAATTAAAACCTCTTGAGAAAACAATTCTCTAACTATGGAAAAACTCACAGACGAGAGAAATCTAACTGGGGTTAATTTCTCACCCGAGAAGTAGCAAAACTCTCGCCCAAGAAAATTTGTTGACTTTTGTCTCGGGCGAGAAAATGGAAATTAGAACAAAAAAAAGGCAAATTGTCATGGAATTGTTTCCCACCTTTGCGTTTTCACCCTAATAAAACTAAAAATAAAATATTTATAATTAAATTTAGACTATTTATAGGTCTACACTCTTCATTTCAATGGAATTATGTATCTTAGAATATAAACTATTTTAATTAATTACTTATATTTTATGATTTTAATCATTTTTAAATATGTGTATATCAATCCATGTTTATAAAGACTAAGCTGATATAAAATGACCCATAAACAATTTACCTTCAATTTTGAGAATATCCAACAATCCAATGTCTTCTCCCAAAACCAAAGGAAAATTTTATCCCTCGGATTTTAAGGTTTTTGTTTCTTCTTAGGGTTTTTTGTTTCTTCTTGGGCTGACCATCACTAGGACAAGATTTATTAACTTCTTCTTCACCCAAAATCTCTACACTAGCTCCTACAAGACCCTACAAAAACAAATCATCAATCCATAAAATATGATAAACCATCAATCCATTTAGTGGTATCTCCATGGTTGGAATGTGCACCAATCTATGCAAACACAACTTTATTTTAGATCAGGTGTTTGGTTGGTTTTAGTGTCCATGAACAACTATACAAGCCATTCTTTGGGTATATTCAACCTTTTAACCTCTTATTTACTTATTTCAGTATCTAGTAAAAATATCTCAGCATTTCCCTATATTTAGATATACAAAACAATTTGCCAGTGGAATGACATATGAAAACAACAATGGCCTCTAGGGAAGTGGAAAGTGAAAGGCATAATGGTTTTCTTGTGGGGGTTTAGAGTTTTGGTTTTGTTTGGATCGAGGTTTTTTTCTCTCTTTGTGGAATAAGAAATGCAATTCAACAATAACAACACATTTTTAAAAATATGAACATTTCTAAGATTAAAAAATTGTAAGACATAATCAGTGAATGAGTTATTGATCTAGTCTTGGTTCGGGTCAAAGAAAATGGTATTTAGTGGCCAATAGTATATGTTGTCCCATGGTATTTGTTGGCCAATGGTATTTGGTGTCTCGTGGTATTTGGTTTCCAACAGTATTTGGTGGCCCATGGTATTTGGTGTCCTATGGTATTTGGTGGCCCATGGTATTGGCCCAAGGTACTGCATGAAATTAATCCTATAAAGGGCTTGGCATACTCCATTTTAATGTAGCCTGGAGGTGAGTAGGTGAGCTCACTTGGCTTCCCAATTGGATGGTTTTGGCCAAGGTAATGAATATCTTCATTGGTTGGATTTTCCCCTCATGGGGTTTTCCAGGATAAATGGTTGTGTTCAATGTTGTTGTTTCTATGGTTATGATTATGGTTTTTCTCTCATTATTATGTATGCTCATTTAAATCTTAATAGGAATAAAAATAGTAATCAACCCTATTTTTGTTTGTTTATACACAAAGGAATGTGCAGACATTCATAGTGCGTTCAAACTTAGAAGTTCAAGTGCGCTTGCAAGAACATACACAAATTCCTAAAGCATGTGCATTCATTTAATTTCAAAATATGAGGTGTAATTTATATTGAAGGTGGCATATGGTTTCCTTGACATTTGAAGGGACAAAGTGTTTGACAAGGAATGTGTGCATTTTTTATTTTGTATGTGTATTTTCTATTTAACAATGAGCAAAAGTATTCTAATTATTTTTCCCTTGGGGTGTACATTGGTTAGTGATAGGGTGCAATGTTAAGGAACTCATTAAGGAACAAAAACAATATATATCTCACTCAATGGAATGGTTTTTGTCAGAGTTATATATTAGCATGCAACTAACGGATTAAAAACCGTAGAATAAAACTAAAATATTGTGATCACCAAAAATAAAAGAGGAGTAATTAAACTCAGTTCAATCACTCAATAAAAAATAATCTTACTTCGATGACATATTTGCAGTTTTTTTTTCCAAAATAAACTTGTATACCAGCAATAAAAAAACATGCAAGGTGGAATTGGAAGTGTCTCCATAAATTAATAAAAGCATTAAAACTTAAAATAAAAATAAGATGATGTAATCACCAAAAATAAAAAAGAGTAAATCTTAGTTCGGTTGTCGAAGAAAAATGAAATTTTCTATTAAGGGCATATCTATAGTTTTTTTTCCAAAACAAGTCACATGCTATCTAATTTGGGAGACATCCCCTCTTTAGTCATAGATGGCTTTGAATCAATCTCATGAATCCTCTTGTCTCTTAAATATTCTCTAATGATTTATCCCAAACTTAACATTGTTATGTCATCTCCTCTTAAGTCGTAATGGCTTTGAAGTAATTTCATGAAGCCTCTTGCCTCTCATGCTAGTTATCTTGTGCATGTACATTGTGTACCTAGTCATAAACATACTCTATATGGGGGGAGAAAAGCTTCTAAGAGGATAGGATCTGTGGCATATTGCTTTGAATGTTGAGATAATAACAATACAATGCTTTCAGATATGCTCTATCTTCCTTCCTCCATGATTATTTGAAGATCATGTAGCCCCAAACTTCATATTCATATAAGATAATAGTGGCGAGCAAAGTCTCAAAGAATAGTTCATTTTTTCCCACAACCATAAGTTCTTTGATTTACATTTATTTTCAAGACTAAAATACACTCTATACCCTCCATTAATTTTTTTGAATGCTATAGTTACCGTTAATCTTGCAGTGAAGGTCAACTTAGAGATATAAGTATGAAATAAATTTATCCAAGTTGTTGTCATACACAAAATTAGTGAAAGTGATACTTTTGCATCTAATTATCAAAACCTTTGTTTTGTCAGTGTTTTACTCATATACATGTGCTAGAACATAAATCCTTCAGAATTCTAAGATGCTTGTAAAGCTCATATGGACACATCTCCATGAGAACATTATCAGCCACACAAAGAAGAACCAAGATAATTATTCTACCTAAAGTAGGGACAACACCACTTGATTAATACAAGCATGCCTCTAACGTGTCAATACAAACGATAAAATGGGTAGGGATGGGGGACAAACTTGATTAAAATCTATATTATAGTTAATTATTCTTACCAACTATAACCCCCCATTTTTTCTAAGCATTGATCATTCTTGGACCGGTGTGAATGTGGAGGCTGCTCGGAAAAACTGGGTGTCTAATAAAAGATTTAAGAAAATAAGAGCCCTTCCCCTTATTGTAAATTTGGATGTATGGCTGGCTAGAAACCATTCCATATTTCAGGATAATCCTTCCATTGTAGAGTTAATTGTCATGCAAAGTATCAAAATCCTTTCTCATTTTCCTTAGGAAAAGAATGCCCGTACTATACGAATTAATAAAGAGGAACTAGTGAACAAATTTAATCCACCGGCTTATTTTTATGGGACCTCACAGAACCAAAATCAATTATGCAGGGGTGGGGAAATACTTTGCCTCTCTGAAAATTCTTTATTCATAATCAAAATGGGGTTGGGTTTTGGAACCAACACTTATGTTGAATTAATGGCTCTCAAATTATTGGTAAGATTTGTTAAGGAAAAAATATGTTATACCACATAGGTTTTTGGTGATTCAATGAGTGTTATCAATTGGGTAAACAAAGCAAAATATAATTACTATAGGAAGTGCACCGCATTGTGAAAGGATTTGACTTGTGCATCTATCATCATGTCTACAAGGAGTGGAATGTGCAAGCATATAAACTATCCAAAGAAGGAGCTCAACTAAGTTTGGGTCAATGAAAGATTTCAGAAGCTCAAAATGGGTTCTTTTTTTAATATTATCATCAGTCATTTATTGAGGGCCTAGCCCATCCTCATCACCTACCTCTTATTTAAAAAACCTACTATCAAATTGGGTTCCTTTTCATGGTTGTTCCTGATTTTGCTCAGAAATACATCATCCATGATGCTAGATACTTTCTTATGTCATATTTTGTTACATTTCCAAAACTTTTTACAGTTGTACTAGATTTTCAAATATATTGGTCTCATATTGGGATGCTACTTGTGCAAATACTTTATAGTCTCATTGGATTTTTTTTCAAGACATTAAAAAACAAATTTATTTTGTAAAGGCCTCAGGGTCTGTTGATATGAAATACATGGCAGATATTTATCATGCAGAATGTGATTTGTGATTTTGTTTTTATAATAAAATTATGCTTTATTCCAAGGAAACAAAACACCCATTTTTTACCCCATGATGTAATTGTTTATGTAATGATGAAATGGTTAGATGCTAGATATAAATGTCATGGGATAACTACATGTATTGGAATGATGTACAATGATATTTAATATAAATCCCTAATGGTTGCAAATGAAGAAGGACGAAGAAGAGATGGGGGGATACAATTCCACAAACGAGGGAACTGAAAGGGGGTCTAAGGGGGAGATGAGAGTGGCTTAATTATCCTAAAATTTGTTATTATCCTAAGCTCAGATTAAAAGGGGAAAAATGAGCTCCTCTTGAGTGCCACGTGTCAAGTTAAATCCATTGATATATAATGTGAGAATTGAGTTAGAGGCTCATCCATTCTAAAATTATAGCATTTAGTCTATCATGTGGGTTGTCATTCTAACCATCTTAGATGGTGTTTGTGAGAAAAAACTTAGCTCATAGTTGAGGTCCTTATGGCCCCAACATAGAGACTCGCTAACCATCCTATGCTAGATAACTTGCAGGGAATGGGGACAACCTAAGGGATTGCATGCAAAGAAAGGGGCCCCATTCCTTTTGTTGTGTGGTTTGATAGGGATGAGTCCTAGTGGATTGGGATGAATGTAGAGGGGGTTTGGCTCTAGATATTTCCAAACACAAATATTTAACGGTCTCCTTGTGATGCAACATTGTAAGGGAATTGGGATAGACTAAGGGATTGGTTATATATCATGGGATCCCATTCATTGTGTTGTGTATAGGTTGATGGCGGAGGAGAGTTAGGAATTAGGATAGTTTTACCATGGATTTGGAACTATGTATGTGTTTGATTTTTGGTCATTCCTTGTGTTGTAGAGGATGAATTTTGGGTTTGGTATAAGACTTAGGAAACTTCACCCTTGTGGAATTATATCCCTAGCTCAGGGGTGTCCTTTGTCATAGAAAGAAAATGAGTGACAAAGTGCCTACTGCTAGGGGAGTGTTGTTAAGTTTAAACCAAATAGACTAGCAAGATCACTGAAAGAAACATAATCACAAGATAGACACATAATTTACCCTGGGAAACCCTCATGGGGTAGAAAACCCAACAAAGCTTTCCTCAATAAGATGATCAACCAAAATACAAGATGTGCTCCAAGATTTGATCTCCTTCTCTACCTCCTTAGCAGACCTCTCAGACAAGTGCGCTACTTTTCTGAGTTGTACAAGTGTATCTAATGAGGAGCTCACCTCCTCTCTTTATACTAGTTCCCGACTGACCTAAATCCCTAATGGGGCCGACCTCTCTTGGAGAAGTCTAATAACCCCTAAAATATAAGATCAGGGCCGACCCCCACATGGTGGGTCTAATAACCCTAGTTACCACAAACCATCGGAGGAATAATCATCTCCGGATACATAATAGGGTTACCTCGGAGGGATGAAACATCTCTAGAATAATAATGTACAAATATAATATTCTTAGAAGTTACAATATTCAACACTCCCCCTTAATGAGAAGGATATTATAACAATGTCTACAGGAGCAAGGAGTCATCGACTACATCATACATGATACATCTATAGATCATCGGAAGCTTTCTTCAATTCATCATCATCAGTAACTCAACCAGTTACTGGAACATCAACGTCATCAGCATCGTCATTACACGATCATCAGCATCATCATCACTCGATCATCAATATCGTCATCACACGATCATCAACATCGTCATCACACAATCATCAGCATTGTCATCACACGATCATCAGCATCGTCATCACTCAATCATCAGCATCGTCATCTTACAATCATCAGCATCGTCATCACACAATCATCAGCATCGTCATCACACGATCATCAGCATCGTCATCACTCGATCATCAGCATCGTCATCTCACGATCATCAGCATCGTCATCACACGATCATCACAATCATTTTACAGGATGATCAATCCTGCTCTCTTTAGGACATAGGTCCATGGATGATGCAATCCAGATCAAGTTCCAGGATGATCAGTCCCTATCACTTTAAGACAAGTCTCATGTCTAGGGATGATGCAATCCCATCACATACATTTTGAACCCAGTTCATGGATGATGCAGTCCTCACATGTACCTTTAAGACAAGTCTCATGTCCAGGGATGATGCAATCCCATCACGTACATTTTGAACCCAGTTCATGGACGATGCAGTCCTCACACATACCTTTAAGACAAGTCTCATGTCTAGGGATGATGCAATCCCATCACGTACATTTTGAACCCAGTTCATGGACGATGTAGTCCTCACACGTACTTTTAAGACAAGTCTCATGTCTAGGGATGATGCAATCCCATCACATACATTTTGAACCTAGTTCAGGGACGATGCAGTCCTATCTTCAATTTTTGGAGACATCAGTCTACGGCTCAATTCTGGGACCGAGGTCCGGGGAAGATGCAAACCCCTACCTATTCATTCAGGACTTCATTCTCAGAGACATCATGTCTACGGCTCTCTTTAGGACTGAAGTCCAGGGATGATCCAATCCTCACATGTCCACCAAGGACTTCATTCTCGAAGACATCATGTCTACGGCTCTCTTTAGAACATATGTTCAAGGATGATGCAATCCTTCTTCTTTCTCGGAGACATCTGTCTACGGCTCTCTTTAGAACGTGTGTTCAAGGATGATGCAATCCTCACATGTATCCTCACTGATACAGGTACAAGTATTGTCAACTATACAAGTACATTAATCAATACATGTATCATCAAAAGTATGTATTCTCACCAATACATCTATCATCAAAACATGTATTCTAGTATGTATTCTCACTAATACATCTATCATCAAAAGCATGTATTCTCACCAATACATCTATCATCAAAAGCATGTATTCTCACGAATACATCTATCATCAAAAGCATGTATTCTCACTAATACATCTATCATCAAAAGCATGTATGCTCACTAATACATCTATCATCAAAAGCATGTATTCTCACTAATACATCTAGCATCAAAAGCATGTATTCTCACTAATACATCAAAAGAAAAAGTATAAGAGTCCTAAATCTAAATATTTCTAAGTATCCAGGTGTAGTAGACAGGTATCCTCATCAATGACCTTATTGTCGATGAGACAAACTCATCATCAGTGATTATACTACTCCCCCTTTCAAGGAGGGTCCTTTTGAACTACACCGAGCTTGTCTCAAAAGTATTCAAATTTCACTCGAGACAGAGGTTTGGTTAAGATATCAGCAATTTGTTCCTTAGTTCTCACATACTCGAGCTTGATAGCTCCTCTCTGCACCATATCTCGTATATAAAAGTATCGTATCTCAATGTGTTTTGACTTGTCGTGGAATATAGGATTTTCTGTCATCTTAATGCAGCTTTGATTGTCACACATAATCACAGAGGGATCCATTTCTAAGTGAAACACTCCAGATAATAGCTTTTGAGGCCATACTGCTTCACAGCTGGTAGAGCAGGTAGCTATATATTCTGCTTCAGCAGTACTGAGAGCCACACTAGATTGTTTCTTGCTGAACCATGAGATCATGGCAGATCCGAGACCATAAAATCCACCTGAAGTACTCTTTCTATCTGAGACACTTCCTGCCCAATCAGAATCTGAGTAACCATGTAATTGGAGTTCATGACCTCCAAGATAATATAGACCAAAATCTAATGTACCTTTTAGGTACCTCATTACATGCTTTGTAGCTATTAAGTGAACCTTTATAGGTTCTACTAGATACTGACTTAGGGTATTTACATCAAAGCATATATCTGGCCTAGTATTTGTTAAATACATTAATGACCTAATGATTTGTCTATATAGAGTTAGGTCTACTAATTCCGATGAGTCATTAGCTAATAACTTCAAGTTGGAGTCCATGGGAGTGGCCATGGCTTTTACACTCCAACATATCAAATATTTTTTAGAATCTCCA
Organism: Larix kaempferi; assembly: GCA_027924585.1. Taxonomy (NCBI): domain Eukaryota; kingdom Viridiplantae; phylum Streptophyta; class Pinopsida; order Pinales; family Pinaceae; genus Larix; species Larix kaempferi. The sequence goes on from BSBM01001314.1 coordinate 799,344, forward strand.
CAGCATATTTACCTTGATTTAGAAAGATTCCTTTTGGTTCTTTCCATACTTCTAGACCCAAGAAGTAGTGCATTAATCCGAGGTCTTTCATCTCGAATTCCGAAGAAATCTTCTTCTTGCTTTCAATAATTAGTTTCTCATTTCCGGTTAGAAATAGATCATCTACATATAACGACAGTATAACTGGTTCATCATCCATCACTTTAAGATAAAGATTGGGGTCAACTTTATTCTTGGTAAAGCCCATGCTTGTTAAGAAAAATTCAATCCTTCCGTACCAAGCCCTGGGAGCTTTCTTCCAACCATATAATGCCTTTTTCAGTTTGCATACATGAGTCATCCCATCTTTAACCTCAAACCCTTGTGGTTGCTCTATGTATACTTCTTCTTCAATTACACCATTCAGAAAAGCTATCTTAACATCCATTTGGTGTAATTTCCACTTCATCATAGATGCAAGTGCCATGATAGTTCTAATTGAAGTATACCTAGCAACTGGTGCAAATGTTTCTTCATAGTCAAATCCCTCCTTCTGAGAGAATCCTCTAGCTACAAATCTTGCCTTGTATTTTTCAATGCTACCATCTGCAGCATGTTTTATCTTGAAAATCCATTTGGAAGAAACCACACTTTTATCTTTTGGTTTGGGAACTACATCCCAAACATCATTTTTCATTATTGACTGATATTCTTCTGTCATTGCTTCTACCCATTCTTTCTTCTGGGCTACCTCTTCATAGCTAGTAGGTTGTTGATCTACAAGATCACACATCAAGGCCATATAGTTGGACACTAGCTTAGGTTTCTTTCTTTCTCTAGTGGAGCCTTCAGGAGCTCCATATCTTTCAGCTCCTTGAATAATGTCTCTAGCCCATGCTGGACTTCTTTTCTTAGATAAATCTATAATAGAAGGTTCTTGTGGTTCCAACATGTCATGATCTTCTGGTGAATCATCTTCAGGGATGTGCATAGCCTCTGTGATTCTAGGAGGTGTATCTTATCCATAGATTTCTTCAAGTTGGCACTTCCTGGATTTCTTGAGAGCTGCTTCTTCATCAAATGTTACATCTCTACTTATTTCTATATGATGAAAACCCGGTATGTAGATTCTGAAGGCTTTGGATGATTCACAATATCCGACAAATATTCCCTTCTTACCAGAAGGATCCAACTTGGTTCTCTTTTCTTTTGGAATGTGGATGTACACAGGACACCCAAATATTTTGAGATGACTTACCTCAGAGTTCTTTCCTGTAAACACTTCTTCTGGAGTTTTGAATTCAAGAGCACTATGGGATAGTCTATTTTGCACATAGACTGCTGTCCTAGCTGCTTCAACCCATAGATACATGGGTAGATCTTGATCATGTATCATAGTCTTTACAGCTTCCATGATGGTTCTATTTTTCCTCTCAGCAACCCCATTTTGTTGGGGATTGTAGGGAGTGGTTATTTCCCTCTTAATTCCGGCTTCTTTACAAAAGTCTTCAAAGTCCTTTGAAGTATATTCTCTGCCATTATCTGTTCTGAGAATCTTGATTTTCTTTTCTGAGAGATTTTCTATTAGGGCCTTTAATTCTTTGAATTTTCCAAAGACTTCATTCTGACCTTTTAGAAACTATATCCAAGTCTTCCTTGAATAGTCATCAATGAATGAGAGATAATACTCAAATCCACTTAGGGAAGTAGTGGGCATTGGTCCACATACATCTGAGTGTATTAGCTCCAAAATGTTCTTAGTCTTTGTTTCACTCTTTGGAAAAGGGTTCTTGACATTCTTCCCTTTCTTACAACCTTTACATGAGCCATTATGATCACCCTTCAGATCTGGTAATCCTATGACCACCTTGCTTACATAGGGTAAGGCTTTGTAGTTAATGTGAGCTAGTCCTCTATGCCATAGCTCACTGGGGTTAGAGGTTTCATGAGCAAGGGCAACTTCTGGATGTCCCTTGAGCTTATAGAGACCTGCTTCTTCTTCACCAATGATAACTGCATCTTTAATTGATTTTCCTTTGGACCACATGAGTACTTGTCCATCTATGAAAGCCACTCTAAAACCTTTCTTATCTAGTGATGAGATAGAGAGTAGGTTCTTCTTTAAACCTAGTACATATAAAACTTCTTTCATTTTCAAGGGTGTTCTAGAATCAAGCTTGTAGCTTGCTTCACCAATTCCCTTGATGGGATATTGATAATTATCTCCTAGAGATACCTTTTGAGGTGAAGACTTTTCTTCAATTCTTGAGAGAGTTTTCTTTTGACCTGTCATGTGCTTTGAAGCACCACTCTCAACGAGCCATGTATCTTCTCCAGGAGATACAGATCCAGAGAGTGCAGAGAATAGGACATATTCTTCTGGATCTTCTTTCTTTACTTTAGATTTTTTCTTTTTAGGCCTTTCCTGTTCTTCTTCTTCTTCTTCTCCTATTTCTTCTTCACTATCATCCTCTGCCATATGTGCATGATGTCTTTTGTGAAAAAACTTCTTCTTCTTCTTTTCTGGTGAAGTATAGTCTCTATCATAGTGTCCTAGTTTAAGACAATTATAACATTGGATTGTGGAGAGATCTCTTTCTGAGTTTGTTCCTCCTTTCCTTTTGAATCTATGAGAGGGTTGAGACTTCTTGTGGTTCACTTTCTTGAAGTGACCCCTCTTTCCTCTTTTGGTGTGGGTGGCCAAGGCTTGGTCATCCTCTTTGAGAAGAGCTTCTCTGTTGGTTACCCTAGCCTCTTCTTGAACACAATCCTCCCATACTACATCAAACTTCATGCTTTCTTTTCTGGCACACATAGTTTGTATGAATGATTCCCAAGGTTTAGTGAGACCATTTAGAGCAGTCATCACAAGTTCATCTTCATCAAGAGTATCACTAATGGCATCTAGTTGCTCCTTGATTTGGGAGACCCTTGAGAAGTAGTCTTGAATGGATTCTCCTTTGTACATCTTGGTGCTCTTCAATTGAGTCCTTAGGTTCATCTTCCTATTGATGTTCTTTCCTTCATACATTCTTCCTAGGGCATCATACATTTCCTTTGGAGTCTTCTTGGAGGCCACTTGGGGAATCAAGTGGTCTTTAATAGAATCAGCTATGATTCTCTTTGCCCTAATCAAATCCTTCCTATGCTTCTCTTTGGCTTCATCTCCTTCAGGTTCTGCAACTTCATCCTTGACATAATGAGCAAGATCATTCTCTTCAAGAATGAGACCAATTCTGTATTTCCATGCCCAGAAATTTTCTATACCTTCTAGCTTGTCTTCAAGCTTAGTGTTTGGAGCCATATTCTCTTGGGGGAGTCCAAGAGATAAGATATAGAGTAGTACTTACCCAGAAATTTTAACCCTTTTAATTTTCCGGATCCTAGGACAGAATTTATGGTTTATCGCACTTTTGGTAAAACTAGGGTTTGACTTTCCCAGAGTTCTACCCAACCAAAAAGTTCGATCTAGGGCTCAAAAGATTGGTTTTGAGAAGGGCTATCCAGCCATGTAATCAGAATTTGACAATACCAACTTTTTGAAGAAACCCTAATTTTCACCGGAGAGAGAGAGAGAGATATTCTTAGCTTGTGAAAGATGTCCTATTCAGGCTAGCTCTGATACCATGTTAAGTTTAAATCAAATAGACTAGCAAGATCACTGAAAGAAACATAATCACAAGATAGACACATAATTTACCCTAGGAAACCCTCATGGGGTAGAAAACCCAGCAAATCTTTCCTCAATAAGATGATCAACCAAAATACAAGATGTGCTCCAAGATTTGATCTCCTTCACTACCTCCTTACAGACCTCCCAGACAAGTGCGCTACTTTTCTGAGTTGTACAAGTGTATTTAATGAGGAGCTCACCTCCTCTATTTATACTAGTTCTCGATTGACCAAAATCCCTAATGGGGCCGACCTCTCCTGGAGAAGTCTAATAACCCCTAAAATATAAGATCAGGGCCGACCCCCACATGGTGGGTCTAATAACCCTAGTTACCACAAACCATCGGAGGAATAATCATCTCCGGATACATAATAGGGTTACCTCGGAGGGATGAAACATCTCCGAAATAATAATGTACGAATATAATATTCTTAGAAGTTACAATATTCAACAAGTGTCCTTCGTTTGCATCTATCTAGAGGATTTAAAAATATAATTTTCTAGTTGTGTCATGAAATCCATGTTTATATTTCCTACTAGATATATTTATTCAAGTCATTATTTATGAAAATGTTTTTGTGCTTGGATTTCATGGGAATTGTATGGATATTCATGGCAGGATTGCTTGCATTTTTTAGAATGGAATTTAGTTTAATTGAGTTCTATAAGTGTACTTATGCTATTAAAATGATATATGTAGCCATACAATTTGAATTCGGTATCATAGAATAAAATTTCCATGGTGAAATTGAGTACTCCATGGTCTCCATAGTGGAAATAATGGTTGGTATGTGACACCAAAATTCAGTGTTCCTGAACTACCATTCTCATACAACCTTAAAGCAATATCTCTTAGCTCAAAAGGAACCTTATCTCTTATAATATATTACAAAATTTATATCTATGCACCATGTCAAACTAATTCCTAAAGTTAATAAATCAATAGAGGAGATTGGTTTTATTATTATGGCATTCCTTGGCAATAACCCTAAGCATAACTAGATGACCTATGATTGAATAATAGCTTCTAAAATCGACCTAGATTTTAATCATTTTTCCATGAATTTCTAACCATATGTTAATCTTATTTTCTAGAATAATTCCATATAACTTGGCTAAAGAGGACCAATCATAATGGTCCTATAATTTGAAGGGTTATTTTCTACAATGTCTTATAAAAATAGGAATAATGATTCTTTCAACCCATGGTTTAGAGAAACCCTACTTAACTACCATATCTAAGAGCTTGCGAATGTGAGGGATAAGCCCAACCATCTAATTTTTAGAATTTGTACGTTATACCTTAAGATGTCGTTATATTTCCCTTTTTGTAAGTCGTTTAACCCTATACTCCATGTATTCCAAAAGGGAAATATTATCCTTTGTTATAAGGGTTTCAATGTTGTTAGCCACATTAGGGGATTCATCAATCTTGTTAAGGTTTGTATTCTAGTTCCTCAAGGAAATCATATTATTACCTTTAGTTTTTTAAGTTATAATTTTCGTTCAAAAAAATTAGTATTGAATCTATGAAGGCTTAAAAGATTCTATTGCTTTATATTTATACAAGATATTTTTTATTTATTTTTGTAAGTAGGGCTTTGTAATGGTTTATCTTGTCATCTTTTTGGGACTCATGAAAGGCTTCAATTACGACCTTTCTATAAATTTTACATTTTCTAGTTTACATGAAACTCTAAGATATTATTTTTTTATACAATTTAAGAGCCTTGTTGTAAAATTAGAGGTCTTAAACATTGATATTACTTATCAAGAGATTTAATTCATTTTCTAGATATTCTAGAGAAATTTCATCTTTATCTCTGCCAAAGATTGAGTGATTTTCATTATTATATTTTTCTTGTATGGGACTATTATCCATCGCATAGTTTAAATTTGAGATTGAGATTATATGATCTGATCCTATCCCATGCTCATCTAGGATATAAAAATTAACTATTTGGTTGTATATATTGATATCAGATATAACATAATATACCACATTACTGTCAATCCCATGGATACAAGTCATCATGTTGGATTTTGGCCATTTCATTTGAACATTACAAATTATTCGGTCATGACAATTGCATAGCTTTATCCATTCCAACCAAACAAATTTTCACCTAAATATTTAAAACTTTTTTTATAACTCCCAACTAAAACAAGGTCCTCATATAATAATAAAGGGTTAGGGTTGGAGGTGTTTCTTAAGATAATAGATTGGTTTCTATTTGTATTAGGATTAAAGTACCCAATCAAGTATATAATACCTTTGTTTCTTAGAAAATAATTATTATGTCTTAAGTCATCATATGGACAATTTTGATCTAAATTTGTGTTCTTATAAAATCCTAGTAGAATTTATAGGGAAAAATAACATATCACTACATAAAAAATAGAATTAATACATAAGTACTCCTCCCATATGCAAAGATTGAAAGTGTCTTTCTTGTGGAGTCTAATATAAGGATAAAGGTTATCTCTTATGTGACAACTATGCCTCCAACATCTTTGTGAGAATATCTCTTGTTCCATGTTGACCATGGGATAAATTTGTATGTCGAAGACTCTAGATTCTTCATGTTCCCAGATTTAAACTAGGAATATAATTATTATCAATTTCACTTGGGATCCAATTTAACTTGGGACCTTTACTCAATGGAAAACCATAAAATATCCAAGAGAGGATCCTGAGTATGCTCAATTCCTATGTATTATTTTTTTAGGTCTTTATCTCTAATAATTATCTTTCCATTCCCCATTTCCTTCCTCCATTTCTTCTTTTACATTTTGAATTGTGTTCCTTAATTTAGCTTGATCTACTTGAATGAGATCCTCATTTATAAATATCCATATCTCTTTTCAACTTGATTTTTTACTGAGTATGTCATATTTATGTTTAACAGAGTTTACCTTAGCATGTATTAACCTCTCTTTATGTTCAATTATTTTCACTACCTCTTTACTCCTCTAAGATAGGTTGTTTCAATTTGTAGCTTGCTTTATAGATATTCTGTGATTAGTTATAGTGTGTCCTCATCCTCCCTATCTTTAAAAAAAATTATGAGGTTTGAGGCTTGTTTGTTACACTTGTAGTTCAATTACATTAAATTATTAATTAAATCTTTAATGGGTTTGATATCATAGCCCTAAATCGGTTCTCAACTAATATTTTCCAGAGATTGGACTTGAAATCAATGCCTAATAAATCTACTTGGATATGAGATTTCAAATCTTGCTAAATATATCATCTGAAACAATGTGGGCTTCTAATAGCTTCTTAACAAATTTTCTTGGAGATTGAGCTTCAAATCAATGTTTAGCCAAATCTACCAAGATTAGGTAATTTGGATTTAGATAGAAGCAATCTTCCTAGATATATACATAGGAAGGTAGATCCATATATCAATAATTTAATATGTAGCTCTATATAAACCTTAAAATTTTATTCATTCGTAGTATGTTTTTCTTTTTCCATTATCTTACTTTCTAGAGGGAGGTATTCCCTTAACCTAGTTCAAGTTTTAACATTTAGCATGTCCAACTCATTTTTTAGCATATATGCTCAGGGATGGTGCTTCAAATTAATCTCTCAATACCTTGGGATCCAAATCATTAAGGACTGGATATTTCTTTGTTCAAAAAACCCTCTTAATGGATTGAGCCTCAAATTGCTAGGATGCAAATATTTCCTTCATCAACAAATGGATCAATCACTAGTAAGAAATGGGTGATAAATGAAAAAAAGAAAGATTAAATATCGAAGATAAATGACTAAAATTGGTCATGTGGCCATTGGTCATAAATTAGCAGTCACTTATCACCCAACCAAATTGGTTATTTATCACTTCATCATAAATTTCTTGGATTACTTCATGAGTTGGTCATATATTTAGTAATTTATTCAGTCATTAAATGCCGCTATTTGCTCGTTTATTTGGTCATTAATTGTCACTATTTGGTCATTAATTATTGTTGTTTGGTAGTTCATTTAGTCATTTATTTATTCATTGGTTGTTGTTAACTGGTCATTTATTTACTCATTGATTGTTGCTAATTGGCTAACTAGTCATTTATTTAGTCATTGATTGTTGTTGACTGGTCATTTATTTAATCATTGATTGTTGTTTTATGGTCATTTAATTAGTCATTGATTTATGTAGATAGGGCATGGAGGAATCAAACCACCAACCTCCTACCTATAAGGCAGGTGCTCCTCCATTGAGCTAGAACCCTTAAATTGAATCAAAGTTCACACTGAATCAATGTTCACACTAAAACTATATCACAAACTCTTACAAACATTAACACACTGAGATTCCAACATAGTTACCATACGCCCATTTCTAATCTTTCAAATTGGGACCCTATGCATGCAAAATCAATTTATAAAAACTAGTGTATGTAATGATGTTAGTAGTTACAAAGTGTCATGAAGGTTTCTTTTAGTCTTTAGGTGTATTACTTTTCCATAGTAGCCAATTTCCAAAATATTTGTCCCACAAATCATCTCAAGTATGAATTCATTTCTTAACCAATCTGTTTCCTGTAAAAGAATAGGTTGAACCAAGCACCCCCATATCCAATGGGATTGTCCATTTTGATATTGTAGTCAAGTCCCAGAAAATTTATTTGCACTTCATTGTTATGAAAAACCTATATTCTATAAGTGAAGCTTCATTAGAACTTAGCATAGAGATATTTGGTTTTATAATTTAAGATATGTTTCCCAAACAAACATTTTCAATATTTCAAATTGGGTCCCTATGCATGCAAAATAAATTTATACAAACTAGAGTATGGAATGATGTTAGTAGTTATAGAGTGTTGTGATTGATTTCTTGTAAGCTTCTTGTAGTCTTTGGGTGTATTAGTTTTCCATGGAAACCAATTTCCCAAATACTTGGCCCACAAATTATCTCAAGTCTGAGTTCCTTTCTTAACCAATCTCTTTCCTGTGAAAGAATAGGTTGAACCAAGCACCCCCATATCCAATGTGATTTTACATCTTGATCTTGTAGTCAAGTCCCATAAATTATTACTATATATGAATGGATGCTAACTGCCAATCCACATTCTCCTTACAATGCTCATAAAAAAGATAATAATACACATTATATTATTAGTTGAATTCCAAGTTATGATCATTCTTCACAAACCAAGCAATATTATTCACAAAGGAGTTTTTTTCGAAAGAATGGAAGAAACCATACTTTTTCATGCTAATATGAATTTGTATTAGAGTTGGTTACTTATGCTTTTCATTTGGCTAACCACTAATTTCATCTAATGTATGAAACTTATGTAATTTGTTTTACAGGGTCTTGCAAACAAGAGAGTGGGTGGTACAAGGATTAATACAAAAAGCTCATGTTCACATAGTATCTTCACATGTGTACTTGAACTCATTGCAAAGTACTATGTTACCACAACTTCAATTTCAACTTTTATCATAATTATGAGTAAAAGTTAAAAAATGATGATTGTTCAAATGGAAAATTGAATTGGGTTCTATTTCTCTTACAAGCATATCCACAAATAAATTTATAGGGGAAATAGAGGCTAAAGAACTTACATATAAAAACAAGAGAGGATAAAAGCCTCCTTTTTCCCTACAGGACTCAAGAATTTAATATTAAAAAAAAAATACTTGTAAAAACTAGCCTTATTCAAAACTGTCAAAAAAAAACATTGATCATCATAGAAGACAAAATTAAATAGTTCATAAAAATACATGGAACATATTTTTTTTTTCTAATAAACTTCACATATAATCATAAAGATCATAAAAAGAAAGAGATTTACCTTATATTGATTCTCAACAATTATCAATTTCTTTTTGCGATCTTCAAGAATAGATGAAACTACAGTGGAAATCCCAATAAAGTCCTCTATGATATGCCCCTTTCCAAAGATTGTTGGATGAGATCCCCCCCTTGACCAGTCAACCCAAGGTATACTTGTATTGGCAATAAGTGACCCAAAATGAATGCTCAACGTTGTAGGGAAATAGTGTTCATCAACGCAACAATCTCACGTGCAAGGATAATTTTAAGGACCCATACTTATTTAAAAGTGTATAAACCTTGGCAAATCTTACCAATTCTTAAAATTTCAACTATAAAATATTTCAAGATATTTTTCTAAAATTATTTCAATATATAAGGATTTTATATAGTTTATATAATAATTTGACGATTTTTAGAGTGAAAAAAATTTACCCCATCAAAATTGGGCGAAATGGGGCTTTAAAAAATGCAAATTGGTGAATCTTTTTATGGAAAAATAGCCCATGGGCTAAATTTCGCCCGTAAAATTATCCTTGCTCATGTGCAAATATTCTTGAATTTTGGATGGTAGATGTCATCAACAATTATACTCACTGCCATGTTGCAATTAACTTCAAACCACTAGGACCCTTTACACTGTTGATCTATAGTTACTTCACGTTCCATGATTTTGTTGTAATGCCCCCTTCCACAGGGACCGCGATCATCAAATGAACTCAGAAAACTACATTGTGCCCTGATCAAATATTTCACTACTACAATTTTGAATTTTAAGGGGGGTTGTCTTTTGCCCCCAAAAGTCACTTTTGGGGGCGGTTTTGGCTTTAGAGGCGGTCTTGACAAAACCACCCCTAATAAAACTGATGCTAAAAGTATGGGCCTTTAGAGTCAGTTTTCGAAGAGATCTAAACCGCCCCCAAAAGTGACTTTTGGAGGTGGTTCTAATGCCCCCCATAGATGCCCATGAGAGTGGTTTCGAACACTGCTCTTAAACTCCCTCTTACACACCTACAAGGGTGGTTTTGAACCCCCCTCTTAAAATCCCTGTTACAAACCTACGGGGGCAGTTTCGAAACCCCCTCTTAAACCCTTATTACAAACCTACAAGGGAAGTTTCAAACCCCCCTCTTACAAACATATGGAGGTAGCTTTGAACCCCCCTCTTAAATACTTAGAAGGGAGGTTTTAAACCCCCCTCATAGTAACATACAAGGACAGTTTCAAACCCCCCTTGTAACAACATATGAGGGTGGGTTAGAACCCTCCTGATAGGAATGTACAAGGGAAATTTAGAACCCCCCTTGTAGCATCTTACAAGGGCAATTTAGAACCCACCTCATAGCATCTCTCAATTGTGGTCTAGAACCCCCTATTAGATGCATATAAGAGAATTTATGAACCGCCCTCATAGCATCTTACAAGGGTAGTTTAGAATCCCCCTTGTAGCTTATCATTAATATAATCAACATTAATAAAATATTGTATCAAATATATATTTCAATATCATTAGGGCACGAAGGAATCGAACTACCAACCTCCTGCTTGTAAAGCAGGTGCTGTTCCATTGAGCTAGCATCCTCTAATAATTGGGAAGAGGAGAAATATTAACACCCATATCGCATCACCTGTAATTCTAAGAAAATACAATAATATCCAAAGACAACCATGCCTAAAATCCAATTGATTTTTCAAAACACACTATTAAGCATAAAAGTCTACAAAGATCAAGCAACAAAATATCTGAATTTGTTATATACATTAAACAAATGACCACCTACAATTGTGGTCTTTGGATTCTTCCCTAAGGCCCCATGAAATCAATGTCTATGGGAGGCCTCTTGAATTAAGTCCACCTCAAAATTTGTCAATTTTTGGCTTAGAAGGTTATTTCTGGTATGAGATATTTGATTCGAAAAAATACTGATGTGTTTTTAGTTATTAAAAAGAAAACACTAATCCTCCATGTTTAGGAAAGGTCTATGAAGATATGGATGCTTCAATTGAGAATAGTCTTTATATCATAACTAAGGGGAATGAAAGACAAAAACTTATTGACAAAAACATTATTGAACATGTGAGCACAATAGTTCTGGACTTGTGGGACTCAACACCCCTTTTCATATTTTGGTATATGCATTGACCATGAAATATCATGATGAATATTTGATTTGCATCGGCAATGGGAAAATAATATCCCCACACTAGCACAAGGATGTGTCTTAGAATGGAGTTGAGGAAACCATCACAAAACATGTGTCCACGATTTTTTTTTAGAGTTTGCTTATGAATTTATTGCAAATATAATAGCACTTAATAAAGGGATATTTTGGAACCTGTATGGACTAAATACAAGGAGAATGTGCACATGATTTGCATATCCTAGCAATTTATGTTCTTTTAGAAGTAGATAACTTTTAGCTACAAACATACATTGGAGTATAGCGTTATCCACTCAGTAAAGTGTAATGGATTGGGTTCAAAGAAGGCTAAATATCTTGTCCACATGCATTCTAATATTCATCTAATGTTCATAAAGAAAGTCAAGAACCATTCAGGACCTGCAAGGAATCGGATTATGCAACCTAGGGATCATGAATTGGAGATTTCGTTGGCCTATCCTGATTAGCATGAAAAATTAGCTTTAATTTGAAAGTCCTTTTTTCGCTCTAGATTCGTAGGAAAATCACTCCCAAACAAATGAAAACACTAAATATCAAATTTATGATGTCAAGCTTTAGAATCTTTACATTTTGCCCTTAGGAACATTTTCTCCTTGTTTGATTGTATTGCCTACTCTATAAGCGATTTTGTTGTTTTCACAAATATTGTGATTAGTGGATACATGATGTTTATGTTTTCTTCTGAAATTCCATTGAACCATTTTTCCCTTTTAAGTATTTCTAATTTTATACACACATACCTAACATTTCCATGTCCCATATAATTTTGAAAGTGGTGTTTCTAAAACTTTGGTTGGTTTAAAAAACTGTATGAATTTCCATGTTCTGTGGGCATATTAGCTTCTAAATACACTAAGGAAAAGGTGGTGTAACCATTACAAATATGGACATGAATTTTCAATTTCTCTTTATATATAATTCTTTATCATTCTTCATTAATTAGGTACACAACAATCCCTCTATAAAAACCAATTTCATAGCAACTTGTAAACAACCCATAGTGACTTTGTATTCCTGCAAGTACATACAAAATTCATATACCTACACATCACAACCTATTTAAGAAGTCCCAAAATAAACCTAGATACAACCACAAAAGAATATAATTTCCTCATTTTTTCTTCTTCTCAAATTCCATACAATGATAAAATCAACCATGATAGAAAAATATGTATCAGTTGGCTATATCCTAGTGTTTATCTACAAAGGTCGGTGCATACAATGCAATTTTGTATGCTTGATTAGATTGAATATCTCTGCTTCCTATATTCCACTTTGCCCCCACTAAAAGCATATGTTGTGTGCCTAATCTAGAATGTGAATAAGTTGTGAACTATCAACACAAAATCTAAAATTCTAGTCAACTTTAGTGTAAAAGGAATTACACTTTTTACATTCCAAATGCACTTTTCCAACTTGGTGAAACACATGAAAATGACATTAAGCAAAAAATTTTAAGATCTATTATTTTCTATCAGACAAATGAAGCACTAAATGAAACAGGTTTTTGTAAGAGTTAGTAATTCTCATTACAACACCCTTGAGGAGTCTCCATACAAAATCACAATATAGGTCCCATGAGGCTTAATCACATAAAACTCACACTTTAAGAGTGGTTGCAAGAAAGACTTTTCTAAAATCCTTGTAATTTTTTTATTTATTACAAACAATATTTATTTATGGGGTAGAAGTGACGTGGTTTATTGGAAATGAATGGTTCCTTTTATATTCCTAGATATTTTAAAACTACAATAGCCCGTCCATCGGGGTGGAGGTAAGGGGTAGAGGTGTGCATTTATCATAAATGAAAATACACACCTACACCTCCCTTTCCCACCCCCTCTTAACAACAAATACACACCTTCACAGCCCCAACACCCCATTGCCTAGCCCAATACAAATGCACACCTCCACCCCTACCCCATACAAATGCACACATTCATCCCCTAGTCCTAGCCCCATTAGTACACAAAATAATTTCCTAAATTCAATTAACATTTATTTACAATATACTCCATCACATTTCCCTCCATAGAATGCTAAGGACAATACAAACAACAATTCCATAAGGGCCATACAAATATTATATTAGATCATCCAATCTCAAGCATAAACATTCGAATTAATTTATTCATACTGTAAAGAGTCTCCACCATCTCTATTGTCCTATTATGGATCATACCAAACACCTAAACCAAAAAAACAAATGAAAAATTAACTTAGTATCGAAGGAATCCTTTCTCATCGGTAGAAACTAAACAAACCTTCTAAATTTCAATTAGTCTATTTAATATGCCTTTTGTTTTCTACAATTTTCTAAAAAAATTCTGAGTAAAATCATTACTTGTTTGCATTGTAAAATCGATTCACTTCTAGGCATGGATGAACTCAAATAAGGAAAAATCCAAACCACTTGAAACTTTATCTTTATTAAAAGACATTATTACTTATGTCACTTTACATGTTAATATGTGACCAATGTAATATTAAATATTACCCTAGTTGGTTAGATAGATAAACCATCTAACCAACTCTAGATGATACAAATAATTTATGTAGGATGAGCTGAGGGGTGTGTGAGATATATAGACTCAACTTTATTAATAAATACTTTTATTTCTCTCCATTTTCTTACCTAAATGTGTTTTTTTCTCTCCATTTTTTTCAATCATAAATGTGTGCACCCAGCTTTCCTGCATGGTATTAAAGTGATAACGATTCCCATACCTATGATACAAAATAAAGGATGAAGAATGTTGATCCATAATTACAAGATGCTTTGCATGAAGAAATGTTGGACGAAAAAAGGTATAGAGTGTGCTTTGATGTTAAGTAATAAAAAGGACAGTTTTTTAAGTCTACAAGATTTAAAATTTTAGAAATGAAAATTTAAAGCTCATAATGTAGTAAAAAAAATAAAAAATTCTTTCATGATAAATATATGACTCGAATTGTTGTATGAAAAAAGAATTTTTTCGATGATGACTTATGGGAAAGAACTCACAGCAACAATAGCAATATCTAGAGGAAGCAAAGGACTGTAAAGAACATTTACAATGATCAAATGCATACAGATGGTGAAGACATGCATACTAGAGATAAAACATTGATAAGCCAAGCCCAAGACCAAAAATGAAAAGCAACAAAGTAGCAACAACTCTTATAGACTAGGAATTGGAAATAGTGCCTACATTAACTCAAATAGCAAGACCATCTCAAAAGATTAACAGGAAGGATACACTAGAGAAAGAATAAATTGCCCAATAAATAGATGCATTTGCTCCAAGGGAAGCATACAAATGATGACTGTAAAAAGTGCCAAAAATTCACACAATATCTAATATGTATAAAAATGCACAAATACCTAGGTAAATATGTTCCAATGAAAATTAGATCTAAAACCATATCAAAATGTTGTTGAAAATGAGGAGAATATGTTTAGAAAAATAGGTTTTGCAATGAGGCAGATCAACAAGAGGTAAAAATCACCTCTCATCATGATTCCCCTTTTTCCAATGAAGAAGATGCTAAAACCTAGAAATAGCACAATCAATAGAAAACTAGTGTTGTTTTGCAATGTGGGAGAGAAAAAAGAGACCAAAATGGTGGTACTTAACTTATAAAGATGTGTACTGGGATTAGTTTCCTAATATGAGCTTGAAAGGTAGACTAATAAGTGATAAGGAATTTGGTTCAGTGAATTATAACGATGATTCTCACTAGTATGAGATGGCCAATATGAGTAAGGAAGGTAGAACAAAAGGAGGTAATACATCTAGTACAATGAGTTATGTTTTATGTTTTGATGGCTAACCTTAAAATCTCTTTGAGCCTCAAAATAATAAATAAACCAAAAGAATCCCAGAATGGGAAAAGGCAAGTCAAACATGACTTTGATGAAGAATCAAACATGGGATTTCATAGATATACCTCTATCGAAGAAACCCATTGGTTGCAAATGGGAATATAAAGTAAAGTACAAGGAAGATAGAGAATACCTCTCATGGAAGAAAGCCACTTTGCACATCTCCCTAGGGAACAACTCTCATGGAGAATTTTATATGTTTTTTTTAACCATGGGAACTTAGCAACCTCCCAAGGGTATATCCAAGATCCTGCAAGCCAAATATACCAGTAACTTGTGACTCAGTAGGAGCTGAGACGTCTCGAATCCCACCGAGGTGAGCCTCTATCCCAAGGGTCTCCTACCATTTGAACCTTGTCATAACAGACCAATGAACATGAGCATTTTATATGTTATATGGAATGATTGAAGTGGTCCAAAGACTCCTTATTGCACATTCTTTTAGGGCGCACTTCTTCCTTTCATATTTATAGTATTTGGTGGTGGAGAGAAACTTTTAGAAGAGTGCCCTCATTCCTTTGACTTGGCACAAATTATTATTATATTAAAGAGGGTGGTTACATGAGCACATCTACCTAGGGCACACCTATTCATGTGATTATTTTATAATGTTGAGGTTGTTTCATGTTGACTTGTCAACTGTTCTAGAGGAGAGCCTTGATATTTTATTGTTATGGTACATGTCAAGGTGAATGTGGTTACTCTTTAGAGGATATGGAGGATTACCTAGCCTTGAGGGCTATTTTTAACATGCGTGCACACTTATAATCCATTCATCTATATATTTTGAGGGTAAAACTACTTCCTAAGGACTTATTGCACTCGTATTCATGCTTTGAGGGTCCTCACATGCCATTTGGAGGAGGTTTTCTTGACTTATGCACATGATTGAAGATACATCTAGCTTGTAGGAGGCCCACACATGCCACTTGACATTGGTTTTGACACATCTATTGAGGATACTTTAGTGGTGTGTTTTCCCTTGAAGGATTTAGAGGATGAGATTGGAACCCTTGACATAGTCTTCCACCTACTTGAGTATGTGTTCCATCTCCTAGAGCTTATCTTGCTTGACATTTGTACAAGTGGCATAGCCACTACTCAACCATCTATATTTTATTGTTGTTTGACATGTCCATTCAAGTTTGTTCATGTGGATAATAGTTATTTATGGATTTCTAGATTAGATCCACGATTTAAGCTTAGATATTATTATTTTATTAATGAAGAGTTGAGCCCAAAATTCTATATAATAAAGTTTCCTCCCATTAATAATGGTTGTTAAAGGTGTAGACTTGAGACATAATGCCAAAATCTTGTGGACACTCTTCATTAGGGCCCCATGGAGGACCCACTTGTTAGGAAAATTCCCTACATGGGATGATGACTATTTTGCAAGAACAATTAGGTTCTCTTGCAAGAACAACTACGTAAATTGATCTATGTGTGTTTTTCCAACCAAACTTTTTTCGAAGGACCGTGTGCTCCAAGAAAGTGTACAAATTCCACCTTTGACCTCCTTAAGTTCATCTTGTCCAATGATGGCTTTATAATGGTACTATTAGCACTAAAATATATCTTGTCAAAATTATTGATCCTTCGCAAAAAGTCTCTCGCCTTCTCAAAACATTCAATTTGGTGAAGTTTAATAAAATATCCTTGCCTTTCCAAGTCTAGTCTGTGGTATCTTTGAATTCATTTAAAAAACGCCAAACACTCCTTTGACTCGATCTTCCTCAAAGCCAAGAAAATAATAATTGTTATTACAAGATCATTCTATAAGACAAAAATGATTTTATATAAAAAAATAACTAAAACAAAAATGATTTTATTTAAAAAATAACAATTTTTATACAATTTGTTGAACATTATGTTTTTATTGTCAAATAATTTTTTTATTTCATTTAGAAAATGCCAAACTCTCCTTTGACTTATCTTCCTCAACAAATAAAAATTGTTATTATAAAATTATTCTATAAAATAAAAATGAATTTATTTATAAACTAACTATAACAAAAATGATTTTATTTAAAAAATAAAATAACATTTTTTATTCCATTTGTTGAAAATTATGTTATTATATTGTTAATTATAAGATCATTCTATAAAGCAAAAATTATTTTATTTAAAAAATAACTAACGCTAAAAAGATTTTATTTAAAAAACAACAATTTTGTATTCAATTTGTTCAAAATTATGTTATTATATTTGTTAAAAATATACATTAATAATTTTATTTAAAAAACAAAGCAAAAAATACTTTATTTAAAAAATAACAATTTTGTATTCAATTTGTTGAAAATTATGTTATTGCACTGAGAGGCGCTCTAAGCCTAATATGAGGGAGATCTTGTAACGTTTGTGGAGTAACGTTATATCTAATAAAACGTAAAAAGTGATAATATGAGGGAGATCTTGTAACGTTTGTGGAGTAACTTTACATCTAATAAAACGTAAAAAGTGGTAATATGAGGGAGATCTTGTAACGTTTGTGGAGTACCGTTACATCTAATAAAATGTAAAAAGTGATAATGAAGGAGATGTTGTAACGTTTGTGGAGTAACGTTACATGTAATAAAAAGTAAAAAATGATAATGAGGGAGATCTTGTAACATTTGTGGAGTAATGTTACATGTAATAAAACCTAAAAAGTGATAATAAAATGTAATAAATAGTAAAAAGTAATTAATATTTTGTTGGCCATTAATTAAAAAAGGACATGTATTTTCGATTGAAAAACACAGTTGAAATCAATTGTTATATAAACAAAAAAAGAACACGAAACAAATTATAAAACATGAATCTGCGCAAAGAGAAGGGAAATCAAATCAGCCAGTAGGTAATCTACTTTTAATTTTTTTAATTTCAATCTTTTTAATCAGCGATTAGGGAAGTAGGAATTCGTTCTCTCCCCATATCCACCATGGGCCTTCCCTGCACTCTCCCGCGACCTCCGCACGTCCCCTCCTCCCCTTCTCCGCAGACCTCACCACCCCTCCTCCGCCCTCCTCGCCTACCCTCCTCCTCCGTAGGCCTCCTCGCCTACTCCCTCCCTCCATCATCCCTCCCGCCATCCTCCCACCTGCACCTGCACCATCCTCTCGCCGCCTCCACTCTCGCCATCCTCCCGCCGCCATTCCCCCTCCTCCCTCCCCCCCTCCTCCCTCCTCCCTCCTGCTCCTGTGCCATCCTCCCGCCGCCTCCACTCTCGCCATCCTCACACCGCCATCATCCCTCCTCCCCTCCTCCTCGCCACCTGCACCATCTGTAGACCTCCTCGCCAACTGCAACACCTATACCATCTGGCCGTTGTAGACCTCCTCCCGCCTGCACCATCTGGCCGCCGCCACCTGCACCACCTGCACCAATTTTAAATGTAAAATAAATTTAAAATAAAATTTATAAATTTAGAGTTATATATTAATTTAGATTTAGAACGAAAATAGATTTAGATTTATATTTAGATTCAGAGTTATATTAATTTAGATTTAGATTTAGAGTTATATTAATTTAGATTTAGATTTAGATTTAGAACGAGAGTTATATATTAATTTAGATTTAGTTATATTTATATTTATAAAAATAAATTATATTTAAATATAATTTTAATTTTTAATTTAATTTAATTTTAAATTTAAATTAAAATAAAATCAATTTATAAATCAGAGTGAATACACAGAGTTATATTTAAATTTAGTTTAAATTGTATTAAATATTAAATATATATTACATTTAATATTTAGTGTAGTTTAAATATTAAATTTAAATCTATATTTAAATTTAAATATAACATAAATTTAAATTTAAGTTTCAATTTATTATTTAAAACTTAATTAAATTAAATTAATATTTAAAAACTAATATATGTTTTAAATATTAAATATTAAATTTTATATTTAAAATTAAATTTAAACCATATATCAAATTTATATTTAAATATAAATTTCAATAGAGTTTAATATTTATATTTACTTTAAATATAATTTTAAATTTGAATATATATAAAAATAAATTATATCGTTTAACTCCTAGACAATTGGGTGTATTCCATTGGTAACACATTGTGGTGGCCATAGGTAGATCATGGGGTCAAATCATGTGGATTCACCTTTCCCCTTTGCCAAATGTAAAATGTTTCAGGTTTATATATAAGTTCTTTAATATGTATAATAAGAATTACTTGTGGTATAGTGGTAAGTGTGTTAGGATAATGGGTGTGAGCTCCAAAGTTCTATCCTCCCTACCTTCCTTTTTTCCAAAATATATAGAATAATATACTTGCATAGATTTCCGTGTAACTTTTTTTGTACTTGTATGGATTTCAGTGTAATATATTCAATATTCTACTTGCATAGATTTCAGTGTGGATTTCATAGATATTAATTTCATGGTATATGTTAATGCTTGATATTTTTGATATAGATTCAGAACTAGAAATGGAAGATGTGCATGCAGAAGATGCTATGAGACAAACAACAAATCAACGAGAAGAACAAAGAAAACGAATCGCAGATCGACAAAAAGAATATCGAAAAAGAATGTTAGACGGATTAACAGCAAAAGAACGAGAAGAACAAAGAAAATGAAACACAGATCGACAAGGTGAATATTCAACCCATATACCAGTAGAACCAACTGTGGGAGATGCTCAACGTGTAACGGTCAGAGATCGACGTGGTCCAATTTCAAGCATTTCCAATTACTAATATGGTTCGAGATAAGGAGATTAAAATTGACAATAATATATCTGTACCATCTAAAGAAATGACATCAAAAGAACGAGAAGAAGACTTGAAGCGAAAAGTTGTTCTAACAAAAAAAATAATATCGAAAAAAAAAGTTGGACAAAATGACATCAGAAGAACGAAGAAACTGATATGTGGATCAACAAAAAAAATATCCAAACAGAAAGTTAAACAGATTGACAGTAGAAGAACGAGAAGAACAAAGAAAACGAAACATTGAACGACAAAGAGCATATCGAGAGAGAAAGTTGAACAAGAGTATTCTATCTGAGTTTTCAACTTAACCTGTTCCTTACAATGTTGATCAAGCTCCAGTTTTGGGTCATTGCCCACGACTGGAACCAGCCTAGATCCAAACCCTAGACTCTATCAAGCGCCGAGAGGGATCAAATCTCTCAAGAGACAAACCTAGGCTAAGGTATTGCATTCAAAAAGAAGTTTGCACCTCGAGAGATTTGATCCCTCTCAATACTTGATAGAGCCTAGAATTTGGATCTAGACTAGTCATATTTGACATTTATATTCAATTTGTTAAAAATTATGTTATTATATTTATCAAAAATATACATTAATAATTTTATTAAAAAATAAATAAAACAAGAAAATATTTTATTTGAAAAACAGCAATTTTGTATTCAATTTGTTGAAAGATATGTTATTATATTTGTCAAAAATATACATTGGGCTTCAAGTCACAACATAATGATGTTATGTATATTAAGTTATGTTATTATATTTGTCAAAAATATATATTGAAACTCCAAGTTACAACAAAATTATGTTATGTATATTAAGTTATGTTATTATATTTATTAAAAATATACATTGGGTTTTAATTCTAATCTATAATTTATTTTTTAATTCACAACATAATTATGTTATTGCGTGGAAGAGGTTTATTCTATAATCCAGTAGGGGAGATGTGTAACTCTTTCTGTGTTTATTTATAAATGACACATATATTTTAGAATAAAATATTATAAAAAAATAACATGTCGACTCACATCAAATTTAAAATATTTGAAACTGCATATATTTAAAACTACATAACTGAGATAAATTAAACTCTTAGAATAATAATGTCGAAATGCTTATGTTAGTATATTGCTATATTGTTAGTGTATGTGTAATTTGAGATCCACTATTGTAGGAGTTTGTTGAAGGATCTTCCAGCCTATATATTTGTAACTATTATCCATGATTAATTAAGCTGTGTTGAGCGTTAGTCTTACCTTCTGTGTTTGCCCATTAGAGCCTGCTGTTTTGTGTTTCTCTGATCATCTAATTAAAACCATAACCATTACATTACACACTTCGTTAACATTTCCAATCTAAAAAGGAGTTTACACTTCTAAAAATTTTAATCCCTCTCTAAAACACTAAGTCACGCTCCAAGTCACAACATTGAGCTTCAAGCCCATTCTCTGAGTCACACTCCAAGTCATAACAGAGTTCTCACCAACAATGTGCAACCAAATATCATGCAAACTTCCATGTGTACCAAGGGAGAGCTCGCCAAGTTTTGCACAACGCGTCAACGTAAAAACATTTGCGCGGGAAATAGGAAGTTACTTCTAATTGCATCTGGGATATATATCCCGGACCTGCAAAAGGACGACGCCCAAATGGAATGTCCAGTGCCCAAGTGACAGTATCAAGAATTGGGCTCATCCAACAAACGTCTATGTGTCAAACAAATTTGATCATTCCATGGGTTGCAATTTCTGGTAGAGGGAGAGCCCGTTGAGTACATTGTCAACAATGTGAGATCAATGGCTATTTAGGGCCACCATAGAAGTGACACCTACTAATCAAATAGTATCAGAATTGAAGGATTTTGTGAAGGCGTTGAATTTTCTTCCAAAATGACGAGACATACAAATTTGACTCAACATCTCTCCAATTTCACTACATTTCTTGGGTCAACTTTCTATTGAATAGACGCTTGTGAAGAGCCAAAGTTATGATATATAATTTGAGTACATTGAAGAAATGATTCATAAACAGGAGCCCTTTCTTGGTGTCTTACCTTTGCTTTTTCTGTTCTCTATCACCAATGGTGGTGCTCCCAAAAATAACTTTGATTATGGAGAGAACTGCTTAAGAGGCTCAATAGGACTCTTATGCAGGTATTAATAAAGTCCCAAATGGATGACGCAAGCTTGTCTCTGTTGTTTTTATCGGTGGGGTTGGCAGAAATTTCTGCACTTCACCTCCTCAGTTCTGAGGAAGGAATGACAAAAATCATTAATGGATCCTCTATGCTCGAGTCATTGGTGCATAATATGCAATAAATGAGACTTTTGAGGATCCATATGGGACTCTCCTAAAGGTTGTTACTTGCTAATTTTATCCAACCTTATGACTCGGGGTAAACGTTTGTGACGCCAAAAGCCGGCCTTGGCCAAAATATTGCAGGACCATTGAGGAGAGTAATTTCCTGCCAACTGGTGATTGTCTCTGGGTCACCCATTGTGGGAAGAAGGAAACCAATTTCTTAGAAGGAAATAAAAGATAGGGCCTTAAGCTAGATTCTTACAAACAATGGAAAAGGTTCCCTTCATTTATGATCCCCATTATTAATCCTGTTAATTAGGGATATAGTCAAGACACAAAAATCACAAGTATCAAACAAATGCGGCTGAGATTATAACAGCATTACCAAGTGATACCCATCAACAAGTGCGCTCATGTATTGAGAGTTGCAAGCAAAAAACACACTGCAAAATCAATTGCATTCACAGGTATCAAAAGGAGCTGCCTTTGAGAAGTGATGCATAGCTCATCTATCTGTTCATTTATGAAAATCAATCCCACAGATATTTGGGGATATTGTTATTGACCATTAGTATGTGGAGTACACTTCAGCATTAACTCGAACTCTTGTAGCGTTTAAGAAACTGTATCTGGAGCACTGACTCAAAGAACAGATATTTGGAGATATTGTTATTGACCATTAGTATGTGGAGTACACTTCAGCATTAACTCAAACTCTTGTACCGTTTAAGAAACTGTATCTAGAGCACCGACTCAAAGAAATAGAAACATGCATTTTAAAAGGTCACCCGGTACATTAAAAGTATCTAGAGGCCTGATCGTTGATGGTATGGTTCGTGGAAATTCTGCTTCACATATGGTACATGGTTTGATATTCTGGAGTTAGCAGTGGTTAGAAAAACCTATCAAAACTATTCAAATATTCATATAGCTTGTGAGTTCCTTCTTTTCAAAGCAGCTTTCTTCTGGTGGCTGGGAAGAAAGTTAGCTTTCATGACCAAGTTAAAGTCTATACATATTTGGAAGATGGAAGATTGTACATAGTAAACACGGAATGGGCTATGCTTGCTCTTATCTGTGCTGGTCAGGCTTTGAGGGATACAAAACATCTTCATCGAGCAGCAATTGTACTTGTTGAGAGATTATTTGTTTATACTAGAAAAGTGGAATCTAAAACAATAGTTAATCTTAGCTTTAATTAGGGCACAATTTTCATAGTCGAGAACGCAATTCAAAGAGATTTTCTAGACGTTATTTACGACGCTACAAAGGAAGCCAAACTTGTCACTATTTTAGGAAAAAAAAGGAAGCAAAATGAAGATGTAGTGTGGTGCTCGTTTTGCACCTACAATTTAGCCCAACTCGTGGAAAAAATACACTAAATTCTTGTGCTATTTCTAGCGTTAATAAGCTATTTTGTTGTAGTGCACACATACTATATTATAAATGTTGTGCACACTTCAATGAGAAGTAGTTGTTTTGTTATAATATATTAATCATAAAATAAACAGCTGAGGTGTGTATTTGATCACTTGCACTCATAAGGTGAAGGTGTGAATAGTATGTACATTTTTGCGCCAAATGCACGCTTTGACTTCCCACCACGAAACATCTCATAGTAAATTTTTTTTTTTGAAGAACTTTAACTCCCCCACAACCCACCTTCATAACGTGAAACTCTCCACATTACATTAATAACAATTTTGTGTTTTATAACTCAATAAATATTAAATATCTAATGACATATTTCACATATAAGTGTACACCTTCATCCCACCATCCTATCCAATCTCTTAAAACATAGGCAAGGAATGATTTTCCTTGCCTATTTTCATAACTAACACAAACATAGGCAAGGAATGATTTTTAAATATCTTAAATCAACATAGAGATGGAGAGAGAACTACTTAAACACCATAGTTTTCATTGTTATTGTTTTATCATGGACAAAAAGATATATATTACACAATATACATATTGTACTTATTATTCTTTTGTTATTTATCTATTTGATGATTGATCTCCATTGAACTAGTGAAGGGAGTGAATGTGCATCTATATATGATGCAGTGTGATGCAGTGATTGTATCTTGAGCTATTCCTTTGAGTGCTTCAACCAGATCAATAAGAGAAACCACCAAAATTTTGCTATACTATTGTTCAATGTCACCATTCTTCTTTTGTCGGTCTGCAAATCTCTGCTACTGAACTACTGAGGAATTGAGCAATAATTAAACGGTCTGAGAAACTCAACCTAAGAATCTCGGACCAGTTTTCAGTTTTTCAGAGATACAGAAAGCATAAGGAAACACAACAATACGAGAAACGAGTTCATTCAGTTAAATTCCATATCAAACCTCTTATTCAAATAAAAAAAAAACGGTTTAATAAACTTAACATGACTCAACTTAACGTGGAATCAAAATCGAATTAAACTTTCTCCCCAAGATGAACTCAACTCTGGAGCCCGAAACGGGTCGAGAAGAAAAACTCCCCATAAGAATGTCGAGCTACTTTCCAGGTTTGCAAAGATACGGAAAGCTTAAAGTCAAAGTCATTGAAGGCCGGTTATCCACAACTTGAACTGACCATCGATTTCATCCCGCCAAAACGTGAGAATATCACCTTCGTTGGGTCTTTTCTGCTGGACAAATTGCCTCCATCCATCTGCTAAAACATAGAACCTGAAAGTTGGCAAGAATTTCAAGGTGAATGTGTTTTCTGTTCCCTCGTCGATGTCGATTATCCGCAACGGAATACCGCATCTTTTAGCGTTGCCATTGAGAGCTTCTTTCTCATAATCGGTGCAGAATGGAAGAATACACTTCTCTACATCGGCCATAGGAATCAACAGTCCAAACATTGGATCAGCATTACACATGCACAACTGTATTATGAACCAGAAGAGTCCCCTCTCGGCCATGCCTTTACTTTCAATACAATTCAATACAATTCAGTAACGCAGTCTTATATAGGCAGATTTCAGAAAAATGCTAGATGCCTTTATAACTTTGTTTTCTTTCAATACAATACAATTCAGTAACGCAGGTTTATATAGGCAGATTTCAGGAAAACATTGTCATAATCGAAATCGAAATGCTAATCTGCAGATTTACATAGGTAGATTTTCAGAAAAAAACTCTGTAAGTATGGAAACGGTGATCTAAACTTAGCGTGCAACCGGCAGACCAACAAAGAAAATCTATCTCTCTCACTCAATGTACCAATTTTTGCCGAAATAAAAGCTGATTTCAAGGGCATATCTGCAGTTTTATTTAGGGCAAATAAACCTGCATGCCAGCAATAAAAACACATGGAAGGGTGGAACTAGGAGTCTCCATAAATTAATACAAGTTTCAAATGTTAAAATAAAACTAAAATGCTGTGAATCATGTGATCCCCAAAATTTTAAAGGCCTAATGCTTAGGCATAGTTCGATCGCCGAATAAAATAGAAAATTCTCTTTAGGCATAGTTCGATCCCCGCAGAAAATAGAAAATTCTATTAAGGGTATATCTGCAGTTCTATTTTCCAAAATGTGTATGCATAATCGAGATAAGAAAACACTGCTATGTCATTCTTTCTTGAATTAATTTGTTAAGTTAGAGATTGAAGCGATTTCATGAAGTCTCTTGTTTTTAGTGTTAGTTATTATGGTGTGCATGTAAATTGAATATTTAATCACAATCACAATTTCAAGGGGGAAAGACATTTTTTTTATGAGGATAGTGTTATAGCGACGGACCAAGCACATTCGGGCGCAACACCCACACACTCATGGGAGTCTAGCACTCTCGCCCAAGAGGTTGGCCTGGGTGCCTGGTTGGGAAAAACAAATGTACGGTTGGAAAAAGACTTGGCAAGCAACACCTTGGCCAAGAGACGGAACGAAGGTGGGGTGCCTGGACCAAGTATAGCTGCGCCACCACAAACATAGCCCACACTCAACCTATTGGCGCTTCGCAAGCCCAAGCTCGAGTGGTGCATTGACGGTTAGTACGGAATGGAGCGCTGGGGTCCCGAGGGCTCGTATGGACCAACAGGCGCACTTGGCATTGGGAGTTGGGGACACACTAGACCAAACACCGATAGAATCCACGGAAGATGTGCCCAGGAGCCCAACGGACGATGCGGAAGTGGACCACAACGGACGATCCTTCGACAATAAGATGCAATCGCTTGTGGGAGTTGTGGACCATTCGGTGGAAAGCTGTCATGTTGGCGGAAGGCTTGATGTGGGTGCTAAACAAGGGTGAAGCCACCTTTGGGTTGCACCCACCCACAAGGCATGCCATAAAAGCATGAAGGAAAAACGATGGAAAGCACAAGAAAAAAGTGGCCAAGAGGCCAAACGTTGACATGCGAGCTAGGGAGGCAGTCTAAGCTCAGTCATTAGGCATACTCGCTGGGGGTTGACTTAGAAAAGGAAATAGGGTTGTACAATAAATCCAACTTGGTAAGTCAGTACTTGTGGTGAGTTATACCGTGAGACAGTTTTGACAACAACAACGAGGGTTTGAGTGTAACATCCTGAATTTTCATAAAAATTTAAAATTTTTGATAACAACATTAATTATGATAATAATATTTGCAGAAATAATAATTGAGATTATGACAACATTAGTTGTAAAGTTGTTAGTACTAAACATGCTTTAATTTCTATTTAGACAACAATATGATAATGACAGTTTTAACACATAATTAGTAAACATGATTATGTTAACAAATGCACTAACAGATCGGAAATACGATGCGACATTTTTCTTTTGCAAAGATACTGACAGTTTGACTTTTGATGCAAAGGGTGTCCTACAAGGTACCCTGGAGCTTACTTAGTTGTAATGCTAAAGCATAATGAATGTCCTATGTGCAGATGACTGGTAAGACGTTTCATGGCTCCGTAGAAAGAAAGTACGTGTATAGTTCAATTTCAACGTCGTAATTAAATAAAATGTTAGAATTCTATTGCGATCCACCATAAGTATGCAAGGATGGATTTCAGAGCTATAATTGTTGTTTTCAGATGTTGTCTTACAACTCCACAATGTTTAGAACAGAGTCCTCTATGTACACCATCATGCTGATAGTTTTGTCGCTGTGATTAATGCCCTTATTGTAGCTGGCTTTAACATCATCTTAAGATAATTGTTTATCTTCCCATTACTGATGTAATAAATGTATCGCAAAAATCGTTAAACGTTTGTAATGTGAGAAAATGGCAAGAACTCATAGCATTCAGTTAGTCTTCATGCTAAATTTATATCATTATATCCATTTAATGTCTACTATACAAACCCTTTTAATTTTGTAACTGCGATAATAGAAATTGCATGGTCGCAATCGTTGTTACAGCGATAGTGTTTAATTCTCTTATGTATGAACTACATTAATCATAATTCTATAAAGGTTTAACTAGACTTGAAACTTGTAAGCTTCTAAGGGCATATATATAGTATCATTGCATATAAGTGAACTATGTCAATTTTTATGACCAAGGTTGTTCTAATACTATTCCATAAACCATATTTCTAGAAATTAAAAACTATAACGCTTACCTTTGATAATATATAAACTTTGAAAAGTTGTCCTATATAACCACATGAATCTATAATATGACCTATCTTGGAACTATGTAATCGTTGATTGATATAACAGTATAATGAATGTCGTGGAATGTAACTTAGAGTCCATACGAACTTAGGATTCGACTTAACATAACATATAATGTTATAATGTCATGTATTAGGGTTTGAAATTATAATGTTGGGAAAAGAACACTAACATGCAATAAATGTTGACAGGGTGGCGAATTGCTAGTTCATTAATGGCATAAGTCTCGAGCTATCAAGGAGATCGAGTCTCAATCTCGCATTAAAAGCTTGACATGAAACTCCGGGTGACAAGGATTGTTGTCATTCCACGTATTGTAATATCGCTGTAATGGTGAATGCCGAGACCACTGTGTAATGGTTGTAAGTTAATACTCCTCCAAGTTGGATGTTAAAAACGATCCGACATGATCCATCGTGGCCATGCCTTGCATGTGAAGTGATAGAGCATTAATTACAAGGGTTGTTCAACCCAATGCAACCTCGCTGGCATAACCATGAAAATTGATTGTGATGAATTTTAACCGTTAGATTACAACCCTAAATTTTGTCGTTTGATTTGGTTTAAGAGATTTGAATGTGGTTTATTGCTTCTATTGTTTTTCAGTATGTATGGCCGACAGGCTGCTGAAAATTCTAGGGTTAGCAAGTTGCAGGAGGTTTCGACCTCGAGTCCTATAGATAGGTTTTTAAGTTGCAGTTTCTAAACCATTGTAATGGCGTCGTGTTAACAGTAGGAGTCCCTAGTTGAACTGTCAATGGTTGATAGTTTTTTTTTTTGGAACTTTTCGTTTTAGTTTGAGTGAAATATACACCCTGGTGTAAATGGATAGAGGGTTTTCTTGTCTCTTCTATAGCGTGGAAAATCATCGTTTTAACTGGTGAAAGTGGAAAGCTTTGGTCGCTTACAAAAAGGTAAACATTTTTATAGAGAATAGCGATTTTCTATGTTGCATTTTGTTTTTTAGTTTGAAAAGTTTCAGTTCTCTAAATCCAAACGATTGTCTTGTCAGCTGCAGGTTGTGAAGGAATGGTTCGAGCAAGGGTTTGGAAAGAAAGGCGTGCTTCCAAACTGGTAAGTTTTGGGTCTTCCAAAACCCTCGTAGGTGCTCTCCATTTGTGTGTTGAAGTGGTTTCAAGGGATGAGTAATAGGTCCTTGCCATGACTCATCGTGGTTGTTATTAGAAGAACTTCGAAGCACATTTTAATATTCAAATGTTGTTTGTTTAGTGTTGTGACTCTCGTTTGATTATGTAATACTTGGTTTTATACCTTGATACTTATTTTCGTCAATCTAGGAAATGTAAAACTCGTTAATGTCGAGGGTTTTAGGACTCGTTTCAAATGTTTGAACTTGGGGATAACCCTGTATGATTTTTGTTTTGAAATCATGTTGTAATTTGTTTTATGAGAACATCGAGTTCATTTTTTTCAGAATGGAACTTGTACTGGTATAATCCATTTAGGCCTGACCTATTTTGTTTAAGTTATAAGAAACGAAAAGGGGAGCCAAAGCTCGTTTACAGTGAATACGATGCTCTCTTCTCTACAATGAAAAATGTATGCTATTTATTTCTGTGTAAAATCGTCTATGTTATATAACTTAATGCTATAGGTTGATTCCTTTTAATGTCTCGGCCGAGACATGTTTAACTATATAAATGCAATAATATTTCTGCACTACACGCATTGTCATTTTCATGCTGTTGTTGTTGGTGTCTATGTTCGCGCAAACCTGAAACCTGTGCTGAAACCTGTGTTGAAACCTGTGCTGACACAGTGCTGAAACCTGTTTGCTGAAACACCTTCAGGGAAGACCCCCATGACAACGAAGTGAATAGCCACGAGAAGAGGACTGACACTGCCAGTTCGATGCAGACAACCATAACATCAGACGACCGCAAACGGGTATGTTTCTCTCTTTCCACTTGCATCTCTCTAAAACCCAACTGAATCCTTATTTGTATCTAACCACTTGGTAGTTAGTTCAGCAGTTGATTCAACAAGAGTTTACTAAGATCCTCACTATCCTGCCTCTATCCATATCTTTGAGGCCTGAACTCCTAGAGGGAAAAAGGTCAGCCAATTATAGAGGGGATATTTTGTAAAAACTACGAACTTAAACTAAAAATACTAATAATTTCCTATACAAATCCATTTTCATATATCTTAGTGGAAGCAATCCTAATGGGCGAAGACCTCAATTAGGTCAAGGTTAAAATGTCGATGAGATTTCGATCAATTCGCCCTTAGGGTTAGGGTTAGAAGCCGAATTCACAAGCCATATCCATAGAGTCCTAGTTGTTGTAGGTCGAGATGGGCTGATCACGGTTTACAAGGGAATATGAAACCATGTCTCTTCCAACCTCTGGATTGCATTGGGACCCTAAATTGACATTGCCATAGCTTTCTGGTGCTTTTCATGATGACCAGTTCAAGGTTTTGGATACATGCATTATATTCATATATCTAGCATTAGACCACACTACTAGAAAGAGATAAAGTCACCTTGGTATCCTACTATATACAAGTATTAGCTACCCAATAGTGGGATCAAGTGAAAAATATGAGTGTTACTGAATAATCCCTTTGCATAGAACTCAATGAGAGTCTTAATAGACTCTCTAGTGCCATCAATAGTTAGGGACCAATTCTACATTGCAGTTCGAGAGTGTTTCTATCTAGCCACATTGGCTTCACCTCTGTCAACTTTCCACTCAAACAATTCAATAAACATTGGAATATTTTGCAAAATTCAAATGTAGATCTCCATTTCAGATCTAGACCATGCGCTAATAATTAAATTTAATTATGGTTTACTTCCTTCTCTCCATCATGAAGCTGCTTTGGTGCATAGATGTTATCTTTCATTGGATTTTCAACATGCTCTGGCGATTGAAAAGAAGCTAGAAAAACAACCAATGCCCTTTCGTCCTTCGTCTTGGTTCCCCCTTTCACAACAGGTATATCACATGGGTAGGCATTCTCCCATGGTATACACACCCCCTCCCCTCACCATTCAATATTGCACACTCCATAAGTCATCCTCTCATGGCACAACAATGTTGTGTTTTATAACATCCATGATCTACCAAGATATTATTCTTTAATGCCAACACCCAACCTACCCCTCCAAATGTTGTCATTGTTATGGATAACCCTACTAGATCTTATCCAAATCTCGTTCCAATGACATGTCTAGCCCCTCCCACCCATCCCATTCTCTTTACTCATAACTTTCATATTAAATATCATATCAATAAGATCATCATGGACAATGGTAACCTATAAACACTTATTCTCTATGACCCTTTTCAATTCCTTGGATTTGTTGGTAACTGCCCACCCTCATCCATACCATCTTGAGTGGGTGAATGAGCGTGATTTATCCTTGTTTGTGACCCAAAAATGTAATATAACCTTTTCCATTGGCCCTCATTTTTGTACATTGCCATAAAAAATGAAGTGTGGGATTCCCTCTTCAGCTAGGATCAATTGCTCCCTGGCATGGAACAATTATATGTTGGTTAATCATGCTTCAATCAATCTTCAATGAGTAAAACATTATCCCATGATTGAGATCTTTTTATGCTCTTTCCTAATTCCATTGAATTGTTGCTTTCTTCATTGGTGAGGTTGACCTCTCGTGCAACTACAAATTTTTGGACATTTGTTTCCTTGGGATGCTCAGGTAATGATCTCTTCATTGCAAGACTCAATTGTTTCTTATCATGGTAGCAACTCTCTGCCATTAGGATGAGTTAATTCTCATCCTGGAAGCAAATCTATATTGATTGGTGAGGTGTTAATCAACACTTTATATCTCCAATAACATCAACTGAAAGACCCTCTAATTGGTGTGTAATCATAACAATTTTACTATGCAAGATAGTGCCAACTCTTGCAAATGCTTGGTTGCAAGTGATAACCATCAATAGGATGCAGTGGATCCTTTACCAACATTCTCCACCATATCATAGTTGCTTCAACATTCACTCTCAAAATAGAATCAACTATTCATTGAACCACAAAACATACTGAACCATGGCCGCTTTGTCTGTTATATTCATGGAGTTCTAAGGAACCCCAAATTCATTTACCTCCATGCATCAATATTTGGTCCATCTTCCAAAGTGGATTCTTCAGGTGAAAGTTTGTAAACCATTAGAATGTGGCTATCCTTGACACCAATTTGTTGTCCATATTGCTAGTTTTACATTCCTCTTGAGTGTATATCTCTCCTTGGATAGGCACATCTTGAACATGTACAACACTAATTTAATTAATCTTGATTAACATTCATAAACTTCATTCACAAATTTTACCTAAATCTTGGCCAAATATCTGCTAACCCGTTTAGTGTCTCTTATTAGATGACATGAAATAGTTAAAGAATGCATTAAAATTTAAAATAACCCGAGACTAACAAAATTTAAAGTCAACTTCATTAGGAAAGTTTATTTTAGTTTTATAATAAAAAATGAAAAATCATGGAATAACTGATCAATTGAAACTTGAAATTAATAAATTAATACAATGTACTTTAAAATATTTTTGGAAATTATAGCACAATTTTAGGAATTTATTTTCTATTTGCTCATCTGAATATGTGCTTCTAGCACAAATTCATAAGGGCTTGCACTTGGACCCAATCACAACGAACCGATTGATTGCAATATTTTTTGAATGACATGTTGACTAGCTATGGATTCTGACTAGGTTGAAGCTGTAGATAACTTAAATCCATTAAGATGTAAATTATTTCTGGTAAAAAGCTAATTCATGTTCTCTATAGACAACAAAATTAATGAGTTTTGAGTCTCCTTTTTGGAAAAATTTGGTTTTTAGATTGTGGTGTTGTTGGGTAAGTTTCCTCAAATTGGATATATTACATGGAAATTAAAAGAATATAATAGGTTTTTTGGATTTGTTGTCTTAGTTGATTGCAATTCGTTGTTGAGTAGATAATCATCTTTTCCCAAGAAGATATCGTGATATTTCTTCCACTTTATATGCTGGGCAGTTTGAAAATGCCTTTTTAAGCTATTTCTCGAACTTTTTGGTTGTCCTCATTCAAGGCTCATCAGAGTTGCTTGGCTGCCAGAGATGTGGTCTACTATTTTAGTTTGTAAATTTCCATTTTTTTTGGTTGAACTTTGGTGACTTGAAATTGAACTTAAATATTTGTTATCATGAATTCCATCCAAAAACGTGAACTAAACAAGCCACGTAGGAAATATTTCTACATGTAATAAGCATTGAATTTCAATGTGTCATGACACTAAAATCATTAATACTTTGGAAGGATAAAAGGCATCATATGGTCATTCAATAATTATAAGCTCCCTCTAACATAACTATAGGTTTCATGTTGAGAACTCTAGCTCTCCATGCTTTTCCAAAAGGAAAAGGATCTTGATGTTACTTCCCTAAAGCATAGCCTTCAGAAACACCTTCTGGAGTTGTATTTTTGTTGATATTTTAACAATGTTATTATCTATCATCTATGTCCAAGTCAATCATGCCACAATTTAGACATATAATATGTATGAGAGATCAAAGGTGCACCTGATGGTATACTTCCATCACCAACAAAACTAGTTAGCTTAAAGAGGCGAGCATCATGATCAATGGTTCCTATAGAGTTTAGGTGTTTTATTTCTCTATTAATGACTTGATCTGTTGAAGAAACAAATTCATAACTATCTTGAACAAACTTATATATTGATGTAAAATTGGCCCCTAATCCTTTTACTAACAAAACATTTTTCAAATATCCATTTCTTAAATGAACATATTCAGTTCTCAAAACATTTGATTTCACTTTATTTCCAATAGTAATTTCTTGGACTTTAATCTATTTTCCTATAAGAAATCAGCAAATATAGATCTATATCCAATCATATGAAAAGATGCACCAAAATCTAGCAGCCATTCAGTATTTCAATCAAAACAACCCCACTTTGTCAATACATTCAGGTTTTGGTTGTGAATTCACTTTAAAATATCCCAAAATTGATGTTTCTTTCTTCTTGGAGTCAAATTTCCAAAACTGGATGTTTTTCAACTAGATCCTCCCCTCTACTTTCTTTATCTCCTTTTTACACCTTAGGATTATATTGTTTCCCTTGATATTTCAATAGTCTTTGTTGCAAAAGCTGCTTCAATTTTAGGGTGCCGATGTCAAAGGATTTACGTTAGTGTTTCCCATGTTATTATGCACTCAGACCAAATTCAATAGCCCGTGCTGAAAAATGTTCTTCTGTTTTCCAGCATCAAATGGAGTGTCGATTTTGTCTATAATTTGATTTTGGGGCTTTCTCAGTGCATGCGATTGTTGATGCTGCAAAATGTGCATCGATTTTAGAGCATGCACTATAATATAGAGTGTTTTTGCAATTTGGTCATATGAATTGATCATTGCATCCTTAAGAATATGTGTTTATTGCAATGTCAAAAATGCATGCATCTCTGTTTCATTGTCACAATGTTAAATGATTAATGCAGTCACGGTTTTCGTGAAAAGAGTGCAAACCAAATTTCTGCTTCTCGACTAATTGATACTAGGAAATGTGGATTCCTTTTATTTTAGAACATCGACTGTGATATCAAGCATGTTTGCAATTTGATATATATCTTGAACATTGCAAATTAGCCCAATGATTCTATTGGAAGTGGCCACAAGAACATGCTTTTATGTTTGTCCTGTCACACTATCAAATGATCTACGCTGATGCTTCTCGTGTTATTATGCACTTGGATCAAATTCAGTATCCTGTGTTGCAAATGTGTTTTTTATTTAGAACATCAACTGTAGTATTGAGTATGTTTGCAATTTGATCATGGAACTTGACTGTTGCATACAACTCCAGATGTTGCAAAATGTTCATCAATCTTACAGGATCGCACTGTAATATTAAATATATTTTCAATTTGGTCATGACTTGAAGATTGCATTGATCACAATATTAAATATATTTGCAATTTGGCCATATGACTTGAAGATTGCATCGATCACAATATGTTTTTACCACAATGCCAAAGATGCATGCATTTCATATTGTAGCTTTGCTTGCCATATTGTGAAATGCAAAATATGCCCATATGCCAATAGCTACATGGAATCTTTGCAATCAACAATGCAATGATTGCAAAAACGAATAGAACTTGTTCCATTGAGTTGGTTATTTTCTCAATTTTTTATGTCAATGATGAGACCTTGAAATTATGTAGCATTGAAACTCTCTGTGCATTAGAAACAACCCATTTAGCACTCATTTACTCCAATTAAGTTGTCTCTTGAAATTGAAAACATAGATAAAGCTTAAGTGCCATGAATAACTTTTAGTCTTAAAAAATCTTAAATATAACTTGTACCTGTTTAGTATAGATGAGTGCAAATACAAGGATTCATGCAAGGTGCACCTGATGGTATACTTCAAATTGGATGGTTTGGAGAAGTGTTCTTTCCATCCTTCCTCTAAAATGAATATGGATCCCTGCAGATGTCTTGCTTCTCCCAAAATGAATCCATATAATGAACTTTCTTTCCACAAAATGAACATGATTTTGAATACCAACAGTTAGTAGCTCTATGGCCTTTCTTCTTGCAGCAGTGACAAATCAGGGATGTCTTGTCTAATGTATGCCTCTTGGTCTTCTTAATCTTTCTATGGTTGATTAGTTTGCCACTTATTCTACATGCAGGTGGAAGATGAGTCTTTAAGACTTTCTCATTACTTCCCTTCTTTAATATGTCACAAGAAGGTTGAGGAGGTAGTGGGTTTCTACCTTCATTTGTTGCTCTTTCTTTTGAGGATCTAGCCAACTCTGTCGCATCTTGTGCCTTCACCAAAATGGTATTATTGGACATATAATTCTTCATTCTTCCATTGAATCCTAGGTCGTCGTGCTTGTCCAACTATGTAGCTACAATGGGAATTGAGATTGGATTGAGGTGGAGAGAAACATAGATAGTACCATGTTTCTAATGTTCTAATGTTGCATTTCATGTGCCTACATCTCTAAGTTTATGACTAACCTGGTTGATTTCTCATTTTGTCTTAACAAGGACACATGGATCGTCCAGAGACATCTACCATCAGTGCTAGACAAAGAGATGTGATGCAGTCAGGTATATTCGATTGTTAATCTGAAATATATTTTTCTTCTTTGACATGTTTTGACATGTTTATTAATCTGTGGAAAATTCTTAGCAGGCACAGGTTCACAGCTTCAGGGTGAAGCAATCTTGAATTCTATGCAACAACACTCTGTGAGGTCATTGTTAGGTAAATTCAATTGTTATTCAATTTATGCTCAAGTGTATATAATCATAAATATTTTTTTACACAACTTTCTAAGATCTTGTTGTGCGCAGGTGGTGTCTCTCACAATGACAGACGTCTGTCTAAGGGGTCTACAGGTGCAAGTGGAAAATCTCAAAGGACACGCTTAGGGTCTCATACGCCACCTCCAGGTAGAGATTGTTTACATACATTCTGACTAGAATTCGTGTTTGACATGTTTATTAATCTGTGGAAAATTCTTATCAGGCACAGGTTCACAACTTCAGGGTGAAGCAATCTTGACTTCTATGCAACAACACTCTGTGAGGTCATCGTCAGGTAAATTCAATTGTTATTCAATTTATGCTGAAGTCTATATAATCATAAATATTTTTTTACACAACTTTCTAAGATCTTGTTGTGCACAGGTGGTGTCTCTCACAATGACAGACGTCTGTCTGAGGGGTCTATAGCTGCTGGTGGACAAACTCAGAGGACACCCTTAGTGTCTCATATGCCACTACCATGTAGATATTGTTTACATACATTCTGACTAGAATTCTTGTTTGACATGTTTATTAATTTGTGGAAAATTCTTATCAGGCACAGGTTCACAGCTTCAGGGTGAAGCAATCTTTACTTCTATGCAACAACATTCCGTGAGGTCATCGTCATGTAAATTCAATTGTTATTCAATTTATGCTGAAGTCTATATAAACATAAATATTTTTTTACACATCTTTCTAAGATCTTGTTGTGCACAGGTGGTGTCTCTCGCAATGACGGACGTCTGTCTGAGGGGTCTACAGCTACCGATGGACAAACTCAGAGGACACCCTTAGTGTCTCATAGGCCACCGCCAGCTAGAGATTGTTTACATACATTCTGACTAGAATTCTTGTTTGACATGGTTATTAATCTATGGAAAATTCTTATCAGGCACAGGTTCATAGCTTCAGGGTTAAGCAATCTTGGCTAGTATGCAACTTCACTCCCTGAGGTCATCGTCAGGTAAATTCAATTGTCATTCAATTCACGCTCAAGTCTATATAAACATAAAGCTTCTTTTACACATATCTTTCTAAGAGCTTGTTGTGCACAGGTGGTGGCTCTCAAAATGACAGACATTTGTCTGAGGGTGGGTCTATAGGAGCCGTTGGACAACCACAGATGGCACCCTTAGTGTCTCATACGCCACGGCCAGGTAGAGATTGTTTACATACATTTTGACTAGAATTCTTGTTCGACATGTTTATTAATCTATGGAAAATTCTTATCAGGCACAAGTTCATAGCTTCAGGGTGAAGCAATCTTGACTTCTATGCAACAACACTCCGTGAGGTCATTGTCAGGTAAATTCAATTGTTATTCAATTTATGCTAAAGTCTATATAAACATAATATTTTTTTACACATATTTCTAAGATCTTGCTGTGCACAGGTGGTGTCTCTCGCAATGACAGACGTTTGTCTGACGGGTCTACAACTACCAGTGGACAAACTCAGAGGACACCCTTAGTGTCTTATATGCCATCGTTAGGTAGAGATTGTTTACATACATTCTAACTAGAATTCTTGTTTGACATGTTTATTAATCCGTGGAAAATTCTTATAAGGAACAGGTTCACAGCTTCGGGGTGAAGGAATATTCGCTAGCATGCAGCTTCACTCCCTAAGGTCATCGTCAGTTAAATTCAATTGTCATTCAATTCACGCTCAAGTCTATATAAACACAAAACTTCTTTTACACAGATATTTCTAAGATCTTGTTGTGCACAGGTGGTGGCTCTCAAAATGACAAACATCTGTCTGAGGGTGGGTCTACAGGGGCCGTTGGACAACCACAGATGGCACCCTTAGTGTCTTATTCTTCAGATACGCCATCGCCAGGTAGAAATTGTTTACATACATTTTGACTAGAATTTTTGTTTGACATGACTGTTTTATTTGTGAAAAATTACATGATTTTTCCTGTAAACTTACATGTGATTGCCAATATTTGGCTTCCTACAAGGGCTTCTGTACATTCTAACAATAATGATGGTTCATAAGACTTTATTTCTATTTCTCGCCATGTTTATGCTAATGCAGAGGTTCCATCAGGTATTTAAAATGAACACATTTTATTTAAATGTTTATAATTTGATTGACAAATTATATATATAGTTTTTAATACTTGCACATGCATTTTACTTCTTACAGGGTTTGCTGCTGCTGATCCTAATCCACCTCCCCAGAGAAGGAGAGGTCGTCGGGTGCAGCAGTATGCTCGCAATGAAAGATATGATCCTCTTTACAGTCATCGTAGAGATGTTCCCGACGAGACTCCTTGGGAATACAACATCGCTATGTTGACTGTGGAAGAGATGAAGGAGCATTCATCAAGATTGTAGGAAGAACTTAACACTTCAAATATCTCTTTTGGTTCTCAACAGTGTCTCCAGATTGTTTTAAACAATCTGAACAGTTTGATCGAGACATATCTTGGGGTTGGACCATCAACCCATATTTTTCATGACATGATGTGTAGGAGGCAGTTGTCAGTGATGGGTCGCCACAAGTTTGAAGAAATAAAAAAACTTGTCACAAAAGAAATGGTCTTTTCATGTTTTGACTTACGACCTGAAGACAAAAAACGTCTAAAGATCGCAAGATTCAATGATCTAGTGATTGCGCCCCATATTTATTCCAGGTTCTTGTGTGCATATGGGAAGTTCCCTAATAATGATGAGGTTCCTCAATATTTTGTTAAGATGCTGATTGCAGAGTTCCGGTTTCACATGGACCCTGACTATACAGATACGGGATCCAGTTTCTATGGTGCTGGCAAAGGTCGTACATATGAACGACCTGATGCACGATGAGATGTTCAGTATAGGCGTCCGATGCATCGGTTAGTACAGCCACATCCTAGAGTCGTTGCTTTGCCAGAGGAGTTGGAAATGACATCCCAAATAGCAAGAGGGGTGAGGGAAGAGATAAGAGAGCATGTTGGGGCTGCATTGGCAGGGGTGGAAGTCAGCATAAATACTTTTTCATCTTCAACTAGTATGGATGAAATTCCATTTGATGATTATTCTGATGATCGCTTGAGTAGCATGACTCGATTAGAGCTTCAGCAGTATGCAACCTATTGTAGAGATAATTATAAGTGAGTCATCGCTAGACAAAATCAAAACAGAGGCAAGGTACATAAGTATGCAATAATATTTTTCAATTTATTATATGAAATCTAATTTTTTTATTCTCCAAATCTAATGTCTATAAATTATATGGAATTTATGCAGTATACCAGATTCATGAATGATGACAACTTTGATGATACGGATTTTATTGACTGGTCAGAAACAGAGGCTAGTGGCACGAATACACATGTTGAGGAAATTGTAGTTTCTCAATTTCCACCAGGGACACAGGTATGGATATTCCTATTTCATGTCTTCTAATCATTGGTCTTAGCTTTACCTTAAAAGGTTTACCTCCTGTTTTTATGGGTATTCTGTGTTATATACATAATACTGAATTTATATTCATGGTATTCTGGGTATTCTGTGCATTTTTTACTGTTAAAAATGGTTGTTTGTGCCGAGATTCTGAGATTAGGGCTTTTTCATGCCTAGAAGACTAGCCAAAATAGCTCCCAATGTACACAACTCACACTTGCAACTTGAATTAGCAACTTACACTTGCAACTTGAATTAGCTTTAATGACACCTCACACTTGTTGGATTTTCATATTTACATTTACATTGCTTGTTGGATTTTCATATGTAAATTTGCTTTCAAGTTACTAGCACATTTAAGAAATTGCAAGGTAGGAAATCATGCATTGTTGTAAGAAATTTGAGTAGATGTTTACTCGCTAGCCTTCTTTATTAATTTGTTACCTCAGAGAAACATGACTTGTTTTACTGTCATATTTTGCATTTTAGATGTTGGCTAACATGTAGCAACTCTGTTTAATTTTATGCTACCAAATTTGACACTAAGCTTATTAGGCACACACATTCCTGGCAATGACAGACTGATCATACAATCTTGGTGAAAGGTGTGCTTATAAAATCTATGAGGAATCTCATCTTCCTGATGCTCGATTCGAACCCCACTCCATATTCTTCTATCGATCTTAGTATATTGAACCCATATGTGTCTTCAAAGAATATGCCTAGAAAAACTACACCACAAAGAGGGAAGGACCATAGAGGCTGCACTGCAAAGAGGGGACTTCCTTCAACTTAGGTTCTAGGTCTAAATGTTGTTTTTTGTTGCTTTAGTTCACATGCATGACTAGCTTTGCTCCCGTTTGAAAGTAAAATTATCCATAATATGTACCTACCATTGGTTGCCATTAATCTTGTTCTAACATTGCTACAAGAATCCTCAAAAACCTATGAAATATGATGACACTAGGGATTCCATTAACTTAACAATCCAACTCTTCCACCAGAAAGGATGAAATAAATTCCATTTTATATGATATTTCGGGTCATATTAAATAGGGAATGCTTCCTCCTATGCTCTATCCAAAATGCCATTAGTAAATATTCCCTCCTACAAACACAATTCCTCTGCACATAGATATGGAAATGCATCATATGCTTCTATTTGATGTCTAGAATCAAGAACACAAGCTATCCAATCTCTATCACACATAACCCCCTAATGAGATTGTGATGAAAGTGGACACCCATACAAAATGGGGTTAATAGGGCTCATCCTTTAGGAAAATGTGTTCAAAATGAATATTACCTTACTGGGTCCATTTTGGAGGGATTGAGCATGGATATTTGGTCCCCCACTCTCTAGTATTATGATTGTCAAAAGTTATACATCCTTTTGCATCATTGCCAAGAACTAGCCCATATTATCAATGCTTGTTGGATGGCCTCCAGGTTGCATCAAATCAAGCAATTGTCATACAAGCCTTGGTTCGGTGATAAATAAATAGTCTTCTATGTATCTGAACAACTCATTATTGTTTAGCATTATAGTTCATAGTGTTGACATTCTATGCTTATAGTAGCTACTGCAAATGATAGGATGATGTAATATCAACGATTCAAGAGTTTCATCAAAGTTTGTTTTATCAAATTTTCCAAAAGACTTGTTTCTAGTTTCCTGTAATGGATTGCACAAAGGAGCCCAAAGATGTTCAACATTAGTAAAAGTTACAAAGATTGTTGGAGGACCAAGTTTCCATATCATTGCACACACATCCTTTCTTATGTGTTCAAAATAGTTAGGAGATGTGCATATGTTTATGAGGAAATGATAATCAATTGGTGATTTCAATATTTTTCCAAGATTTGTTTTATATTTTACATATTTTGCATCAAGGGTTTGGTCTTTTAGATGTCCTTTTTCGAATTGAAATCCATGCAGAATTCGAAACCTAGATGATGAGAATGTGAACTTCCTTAAAGAAAATATTTGTGTTGTGTTTTTTAAAGTCTTGTGAATCATGGAGCAATTCTCATTGTGATATTTTTTCTTAAGTAAATCTATTTATAATGTCATCAGGTTCGCTAGATCCGAAAAACAGTGTGGGGGACATTGAGTTCTTCAGAAAACTTGTCTTGGAAAATGGAGAAAGTTTGAAACTCTTCAGAAGGTGAAATTTGTATGATTTCATTGTCCAAGTCATCTATTAAAAGAGCTTGTCCACATCCATGTATCATTATTTCAGAACTAAGTTCCAACTCATCCTCCTCATCACTAGAATCAATTGACCTGATATTCAATAAAGCATTGTTGTTTCTTTCGATTTCTTTGTTGAAAATTTCTTCCCATTTGTCATCAATAACTATGCCCTCAGATCTATAAAACAGAGTGTTGCATAATTCATGTAAAACAAGCATAACACAGTATAGCTGAACATTGCTAGATAGATATGCATTTTTGTTTTCTAGATTTCTTTTCAACATCACTGCAACCAACCATTCTTGAATATGTTAGGATTCTAGGAAATGGCATTTGTACTCTATCCAGACCTGTAGAAAAATTTATAATTGTTCCTGTAAGCGCATCATGAGCTCTTTTATAGCTAAATTGTCTTATTTGAGGAAAGGTCATCCTTGGCGATACCAATCTTTCCTCCAAAGGTGTCAAGTTTGCAACATTGTCTTTTTTTTGGTTATGTTGAATTTGTGAAGGTACTGCAAATGATGGAATTTCTTCATTGCATAGAGCCTTTTTGAATTTTTTGCATATTTCTTGATTGATTTCAATTCTCTTTGAACCATATTCCATTGCTAAAGATGCATAATTTTGCATCATGATCTTATCAACTATGTCGATGTAAATTTTGGGCATGGATATTTGGTCCCCTGCTCTCCAGTATTATGATTGTCAGAAGTTACACATACTTTTGCATCAGTGCCAAGAACTAGCCCATATTATCAATGCTTGTTGGATGGCCTCCAGATTGCATCAAATCAAGCAATTGCCATACAAGCTATGTGTTTTCGTCTAGCTTTTTTTCTATTAGGGGCTCCCCTTGAAGGCCTAGTTGGGGAGAAATGGTCAGTTTGATGGTCTCTTCCCTTATGTAGCCATTCTCAAATGGTGAAGCACATGTTTTTGGATTGTCAATTTGCTAGGAATTGTTGGAACTATGTTTAGACTTAGTATTCAGTTCTTTTACAGAGGAAGGTACATTTGCATGCAACTCTTCTTGGGGATTCCAACTATTTGTTATGTTCTTGTTTCATGGGTATTAGGCACTATAAGCATACCCTTCTATGTTCACTCTTTGGAAGAGATGTGCTGGCCAATATTGGCCAAAGGGTTTTCAAGGATATGAACTATTAGTAAAGAAATGTTGATCTATTGTAAAACTACAAGCCTAGTCCATAAGGATTAGGAGTGACTATCAGATGGTTTGGATCAAATGATTGCTTCCATCACTGTTGGTCGATTTGGGGAAGATTCACTGCTAAAGCATCCATTTAGAAGTCTGATTTCTGAGAACCACTCACTGCCGCCTCAAATACATCATCTAACTATCACCTACAACTCCATGAGATCAAAGGTACACTTGCTAATAAATTTCCTATGTTGATATAGTCCATGTATCTTGCCAATGTGGGCATTTGTGTATTGAAAGGAGTCATCTACAGGACTGTTATAATGTTTCAATCAGATTTGAATCATTTATTGATATTCAATGCTCGAGATCAATGCAATGTTGGTATGATGCTGTGATCAATTTGTTTTGGTATATGTATGTGAAATGTATGTTGTGAGCTCTTGAACCACACACTCCTCAAAAGAGTAATTCAGGTTACATAAACTAAGATTATTGTGGTGTGGTGGAGCAGGTTCCTGTAGCACCACAACAGGTCTAAAGGGAAAATTATTGACAACAACCTACACTTGTTATTTATGTACTGGGTTTGCATAAGGAAGATCATGATCCTCTTGTGGAGAGTTGTATCATTGTATTATTCACTACTGCCATCACTGTTGGTTGATTAGGGGAAGATTCACTGCTGAAGCATGCATTTAGAAGTCTGATTTCTAAGAACCACTCATTGTCGCCTCAAATACATCATCTAACTGTCACCTACAACTCCATGAGATCAAAGGTACACTTGCTAATAGTCATCCATGGAAGTTTATCAGTATCATGGACGGAAAGCCTCGTCCTCTTCTAAGTCCTTAGTTATCATTGAAAATTTCCCCTTAGCCAGGTGGCCACAAGGACTAGGGGAATCTTCTCAAGCTTCTCCTTATGCATATAGATTGGTTGGAATGTTCTCATCCATCAGATCCAAAAGCACACAACTGAAGAAAGATATTCTTCCCTAATAAGAATTCATTTCAAAGGGAAATTCAAGGTTGTTTTTTGCAGTCG
This sequence comes from Larix kaempferi, assembly GCA_027924585.1. Lineage (NCBI taxonomy): Eukaryota > Viridiplantae > Streptophyta > Pinopsida > Pinales > Pinaceae > Larix > Larix kaempferi. Next base: position 843,607 of record BSBM01001314.1, read on the forward strand.
ATATCAAGCAAGGTACATTCAAAATGGAAATATTAGAGACTGTTGTCTCTGGAAGAAGGCTGACTCCAGATCAATATAGGGACACTTAGATGATGTTCAAGTTAGATGAATTCAATGCTCTGGATAAAGTTCCATTATAGCATCATTTTCAAGTGCCACCTCCACAATACATGGAGCGACCACCTCACCCTCAAGGTCAACATCATGGCAAAAGAAAAACTCAGTACTCCAATCCAAGGATTGGTCAACCTCAAAGTTGCCAGCAGCGCTAGATTGAAGATTTAGTTGAGAACCTCTCTCCCCATATCTCTACATTTTGGTTGTTAACTCTTTAAGTTGAAGGCTTCAACGCCTTCAGGATAATGGTGACTTAGAAGGTTTGAAAACTGCCAGAGGAGTCTATGCTGCAAATAATGCTCAATTTGTTGATGACACCATCCTATTAGGGGGAGCATCCACTATCATAGCTAAAAGGTTTAAAAGCGTCCTATCAATCTTTATAAATGCCTCAGATGGAAAAATAAATGCATCCAAATCCAAGGTGTATGGGTGGAATTTCCCCCCTGGTGTCATGGCCAATATCTCAAGAATTGTTGGATTTGAAGGGATCACAACCTGGAACTCTTTCAATTATCTGGGCATACCCATCTTTAGAATGAAAAAAAAAAGATAGACTTGAAAGGGTTGATTGACAAAATTAGAAAGAAAATAACCTCCTGGGGCTTCAGATGGATAAACCCTACCAGAAAACTCATCCTGATAAAGACCATTTTGTCTGCCTATATGATCTATGTATGCTTGATCTCCTTATATCCAAGTCAAATCATTCAGGAAATCAACAGAGAAATTCACAAATTCCTCTGGCAGGGTGGCAAGGCCAGCAACGCTAGGAAGTTTCATCTGATAAATTGGAACACGGTGTGCAGCCCAGAGAACTTTGGTGGAGCAGGATTTAAGGACCCTATCATCATGAATCTTGATCTTGGACCAAAAATCTTATGGAGAATTGCTACGGGCAAAGACGCCTAGTGGAAAGGAGCTCTACAAAAAAAGTACATGACAGGAACTAGAATTCGTTGTATTGAGGATGTGAACATGGAAAAAAGAGGGACTCCTATTTGGGATCTTTGCAAGAAGGAGACCTTCATCATCCAAGAAAAAATCCATTGGATAGCAGGAGATGGTAAACATATCAAGCTATGGTATGACAAACTTGGATCAAACTCCCCGGCTAATTTCCATCACGAGTTAAGAGATCTGAAGGATTGGTTTGACCACAATAGGATCAACACTCTGTTTGACATCTCCACGTGGACCACCAGTAGCAAATGGGCCGGGTGGAAGAATTTGGATCTCCCCGATCACCTACAACTGGATTATAGAGCATTTCTTTCTTTATTGAATGAGCAGAGCCAAACCAATAGATACCTCAAAGATAGAAGGGGCTAGGGAAGGTCAAAGTCTTACACAGTGAAGGAAGGATATTATCATGTGTTCAATAATAAGGTGAGAAGCAATAAAGACGCCAAATGGGCCATGATCCAGTGTAAATATGGTTTTCCCAAGGTGAATGTTTTCTTCTAGGTCCTCGCTCACCGAAAAACACTAATTGTCGGTAATTTGACAAAGTGTGGGATTGAAGGACCTCTTCATTGCATACTTTGCAAGAATCAGAAGAATCTCTAGAGCATATCTTCCTTGAATGCAATTTCTCAATGGAGGTTTGGACCTACGCCTTCAAAAGCTTGAATGTCAACATTGTAATGTCTAAAAATTGGAATGACTTATTCAAGTGCTGGAAGGACTTTTATCATGGCTCCCTTTCCAGGAAACCAGATTTCACAAGGGCATGGGAAGCTCTTCCTAGGTACATATGCTAGAAAATTTGGACAGCAAGAAACAAAGAAATATTTGAAGGCACTCCCTCGAGATCTAGCAGGGTCTTCTCCTTAGCCAAGGCCCTTTGGATTGAAGCCTTATCTATGTGAGGAATGCTAAGCATCTCGCAGGAACCTCTGACCGCTTAAGAAAGAAATTTGATGGCATGTTTTCTTGTGCCATCCCCCTCCCTGTTATGGATAAAACCCCCCAAAAAACTGAGGCCCTTAGCCTAGCATTTGTGGATGAACAAAGAAGAATTTCAAAAATGGTTGATGAAGTTGGGTTGCAGCATTTTATTTTTTGACGGTGCCTCGAAAGGAAATCCAGGGTTGGTAGATGCGGGGGGAGTAATTTTGGACTCCAAGGGGAACAAACAACGAGACTTTTCCTGGGGCATTGGAAAAAAGACCAACAATGGAGTGGAATGGATCGGTCTTATCAAAGGCCTAGAGATTGCTAAACACCTTGGAATCAAGAATTTGACGGTAATAGGGGACTCTTTAATCGTCATTAGAGAAGCCACAAACATCGTCACCAAGAGAAAGAACCCCTCCTCCAAGATGCATCACCTCCTAATCAGCACTAAGAAGGAATTCAAAGACGTAACTTATCTTCATATATCGAGAGGCCTAAATGGACAAGTAGACAACATGGACAACAAAGGAGTTGGGTTCACCTATGGTTCCCTTGATTGTGACAATGTCATCTATGAAAGCATATGGATTCCTTAGCCTAAGTTTTCTCCAGAGAACCCAAGCTCTCCTCACTTCAATAAGGGGAATAGACTTAGCTATGGTTTTTTCAATTTTTAGACCTCATGAATGCTTGTTTATTGAAATTCCAACCATGCCATTCAACAACATCCTTGATACGAGCGGGATCTCCACTCAGCACTGCATTAAAGGAAGCCAAACAATTCGCTAGTTGGTCGGCATGCGAAGCCAGGCTTTCTGCATAACACGGGAAGGGGCAACCATAGCTAGCATTCGTCTCTGCGCTGGTTTCTTCTGCCTGCATTATTCATTTTTCTGGAGAGGTGGTCTTTTTGTGAACATGGAGCACCATATTACTGGGATCCTTAGGAAGGGTATGTTTTGTAATTGAAATGTTTAAGAGGTAGCAAGCCAGTCAACAGCCCTCATGGAACCTGCAGATGGGCTATCCCGATGGTGGCCCTTGTCGTAGGCATACCAGGTCTGGAAGATCTCAGGGGCATGAATTTAGACATGGAAGCATGAATAATGAAGGGTAAATGCTGAACCGTATTCAGGATCTTGAGGTTCAAATTCGCTTGGTTCGTAATGAGAATCTGGAATTCAAAAATTTCTTGACTTGCATCTACTCCCTGGCACAATCATCTCACTCAGAGGTTAAGCTGCATAATAGCAAGGTGGTTGATAAGGTAGAACATCTGAAAGAGACTCTGGGTCTCTGTCACCCCCACAAAGCTCGTAAAGTTGATGCTATGAGCAGCAAAATGGAAGACCTTGGGAGGAAGATGAACAAACTGAAAAGGTTTATGGCTCATGCTAGAAACTATGTCGACCTCAACTCTGATAAGAATGGGACTAGAGAATCCACAGGCGCGGTCATGGACACTGGCCTCCACCCTTATGGGTTTGATAGTTGGATCTATAAGTTTTGGTTTCGTTATGATACAACTTCTGTTTTTATGTTTTTGGCTCTATCTTTTTGAAATTTACAGGACGAGAGTACTTCATAGGCTTGGAACTCTTTTAGAAAGCTCCATCCTTTAGTTTTTTGTATAAGGAAGCACTGTAGTTATGTTTACTTCTGTATTAACCTACTTGGATAGTTTGTAAGGTGTTACAATTTTCATAGAACAGGAAAATATCATGTCAGCTATAATCTTGAAGAAGATGAACATGGAGTGACGGATTCCACCCTGTTATGGGACAAATATGTCCTCTGTGCTATGTAATTTCCGTTTTCATATATAATCAAAGCTTATCAGCCGTTTCTGTAAAAAAAAAAATATAAATAATTAATTTTATTATTAACAATATAGAGATATTTAAATATGATATGTAATTATTATACAATAATTAATTAAGCAATATTACTTTATTAATACTTGGGATGTATTCAATACTTTACACATTAGTATCTCTATATATCAACATATTTTAAATGCTTTAATTATTTTATATTTTTAACCATTTTTTATATTTTAAATGTTTTAACTATTTTATAATTTTAACTATTTTTATAATATAATATTATAATTTAATGTGGTAATTTCTTAGTTAATTATTATATTAAAATCATGCAATTTTAATTAATTATACTATTATAAATTTATAAACAAATTTTTTTAATATTGAAATAATATTATTTTATTAATACTATTTAATTAAATAATTAAACAATATTAGTTTTAAGTTTTTTTTAAGAATGATAGGATTTTCCTTCAATTACTAAATAGAAAACGATTGTACATATTGTTACAAAATAGGTGTGTCCATGACAAAGACTAGATTTAATCTTGAAACCCTAACTATTTAAAGCTTGCAACACCCCATCCCATTACATATATTCTCCCTTCTCACTCTATCACAAAGCAACAAAAGCACTCTCATATGATCGTATATCATTATACTGCTTGAACAAAAAAAACCCAAGCCCAAGGTCATTATAGAAACCATCATAAAACATAGTACTCATTCAAACATGAAAAAGACATAGAAGCTAGGATTACCTGCCATTAGCTAGATGCGTCTCTTCCTCCATAGGCTAGGGAATGAGAATCGACAATGGATGAATTGGGTCCTTCTGAGGCGATTACACTTCATCCGGATGGCGCTTAAACAGATGCTTTGTGATGTCCATACCCACTTCCATGTCTACTATGTTCCTCATCAAGTCATGCTTTAGATTGCTTAGAATCTGGGCTACCAGATCTCCAATGCATTCACATTCCATCATGATTCCGAACAAAATATTTCTCATAGTAGAATAAGGGATTAAAACCATTGTTTCACCCTGCTCCTCCTTATTCTCTTGCATTTATTCTCTTTCCATTACCAAACTATCCTAGTCAATATCAGGAGGAATTCCCTCCACATACACTTGACTGCAATCCACTTCAGTAGGGCCTCTCACACCTCTGCCATGGAAAATTTTAGGGGCTAATATTAGACCATGGGATAAATTAGGGGTTTTAATTTTTTAATGGGATTTTTTTTATTAAGCACCCATTAGGTATGATTAGCCCAAATTTTATTTACTTATTTTTAATGAATAGGAGGTTAGCCCCATCAAAATTAAAAAGGGGAGCCAAGATAAAACAATATAGTCCTTCTAAAAATGGATTTAAACCTCTATTAGCCCACAAAAATCATTAGGATTCTCCCATTCACCCCTAATTTCCAGACATGATAATTGCTAGGGGCTCTTTCACCTTCTATCGATCATGGAAATTGAAGTCGAAGTTACGTTTGTCCATATTTTATGGGTTGAACCTTGTTTTCATCTATGAGAGTTCTAAATCCCATCACCTCAGTTCCAAAAATTCCCTAAGAAACATGGGGATTGTGAAGCTTGAGATCGATGATGTGAAAATAATGTTTTTATGGGTTTTTGGGGCATGATGCTTGGGGGATGGGACTTCATTTATATCACCTATAATTGGGCATGTAGGGGGGGCATGAGTTTCCAAGGAGAAACTTGCTAAAAGATTCACTAAGACTTCACAAGGTTTTATAATTTAGTGAAAGCTTCGCCAATATTTACTAGGTTTTATTATTTAGTGAAATACTCGCCAATAATTTAGAAAGTTATATAATTCAATGAGAGATTCGCTAAAAAATTATATATACACAACATAACATTGATAAAATAGCCTTCATATTTTCCTATATATTATGGTGATTCGGCCATTTATTATACATAGAAATTTAGGGAGGGGTTCTCAAATTTTTTTCCCTAGCCTCTTCCTCTTCCCCCATGATGGTTATGTATGCACTAGTGGGTATCCATGGCCACCTGTAAAACTTTAAGCACATCAATCTCCCAAACCACTGTGAGTGAATCACCCCTTCACCTTACCTTATCCTTCATTCCTTCTCCAACAATTATGCACCCTATATATCCAATTTCCGATACTTTGCAACCAATACCATGAATTAAGAGTCTCATCATTATCCCATAGATGTCTTTAACGGAGAATAAAGTTTATCTTTGGCTCTCCCTCCTACACCAGGATTTCCCCATTCAATTCCCATGCTCCCAAATTACAAAAGACTCATCTCATAGTAGATCCTTCTTAACAATGGCGTCCTTCTTTTGCCACATTCCCTCTTTGTGTCCTATCATCTTAAATGTGAAATTCCCTTCGTCGCTCCTACCCTCTTAGTGGGCCTTCCCTCACATGCTACACCCATTAATCCTCCCACATCCTGATAGACAGAGGTGGATCCTCTGACAAATCCTCCTCATCTCCATGCGCCATGCAAATAGCTACATGTGGCTGCCTAGCCAAGTGTGCTTCCACATCTAGGGCTCCCAAGTCTTGGAAGGAAAGATATTGACAATTAGTTTTAAAGGTGCCTTTTTGCAGCTCTTCCCACACACGTTCATTCAAGGAAATACTCTATTGAACTGCATAATTGGAAATAAAATATGCCAACTCATTGGAATTTATTTTTACATGGCTAAAAACTATCATTGGAGTGTGGCTCTGTAAACTATCCAGCTTGTCTATGCGTGCTTCCAATCTCCAATTCCTTGAAACTTTGGTTTTTAATGATCCATATTTTATCTTCTCTACGATATTAAGGATTAATTAGGAATCACACTCAATGATCATATTGAGCCATCGCTCATGTGGAACACATATAATTCCCCTAGTTAATCCATATCGCCATGCCACGCTGTTGGTGGATTCCTTGATATACCCCCATAGAATTCATGTGATTCTTCCATGATAGTTATGTATCGCTCCTCTAAACCTCAATGATCCATGATTTCCTTTTGATGCACCATCAAAATTTAATTTTAAGGAGCCTTCTAGAGATCTATGCCATGTAAATATTAGATCCAGAGATCACTACTCCCTCTGGATTGCCCTGAGATCTCAAGCTATATGAGTCTCTAAATGAGTATATGCTCATAAAGAAATAAACTCAAACATCTAGATCTGCTTTTACCAACTGAAATATAAATGAAATCAACCACATAAATAATAGATGTACCATAGAACCCTTACGGGAAAAACCATCTAACTATGGGGCTATCTTCCTCTCGATCCCAGAGCATATAGATATAAATGACACAATACAATACAAGATTACCTCAGTAGGTAACTCAACCGATCCAAAACTGAATAGACTCTATTTTGCATGCATCCAGCTGATGCATGCACTAACTGAGTAAGTCCCAACTGTCAAACTGGATCTGAGTAATCTGAAGATGCCTCTGACTGATCTGCCCTCTCTCTATCTCACTGCTATGATCTGATCTAAAACTAAAGAATCCCTCTGATGAATTCGGCCCACTCTGCATGCACAAGTGCGTACTCCCTCTAGATGTCAAATGCTCGTACCGGACTGGATCTCAGCAGATCTGAGCTCAGATCGTCCCTAACTTTCCTCTAATGATGAGGCAAGGATATCCTAGAAGTCTCAGACTTAGAATCGGTCAATCCAGCTCCAAACGAGCTTGTCCCTCCTTAAGAAAAATGTCCTCCTCCAAGAGAACTCAGCCTCCTCCAATCTGATCAGAAATCACATTGTGGAGTTCTCTCGGCTCACAGTACTATGTGTCTAGTCTCTCTGGAACTGAAGGTCACTGATCTAGCTCAGATATGACCTTCCTAGCTCTTGCAACAGCTCTTCTCTCTCATAGAAAGTCACCCAACATGGACAGCTACGCCCTCATCACTCTAGCAGTATCTCTCTCCGATAATGCAACTGAGTAAACTCATCTAGGGACTCCTTGCCTCTATAAATAATCTCATCGATGAATTAGGTTTTCCAAAACCCTAATTCTCGGTGCATGCAAAAAGTAACTTTTGCATGCATGCATGCAAAAGGTAACTTTTGCATGTAGTGACCCAATGCTGACAGTCCATGCAAAACTCATGCATACAAAGGTCAATCTCCCTGAAGTTCCGCACGCATCCCCCACTGGACTGATGCCACAGAGTAGAGTGCCTCTACTCCATCCTGATTCCTATGCAACTAATGTACCTCCACGTAAGGCAACTGAACGATGGAGCACATCCCGAAGTTACCATAATCTTACACTCCCTCTTAACGAGGGTAATCCTGACACTGATGCCTGGATCCATCAAGTCTGCTACTGCTGCCACTGATCTAACTGATCTACCTGACACTGCTCTCTGACCTAAAGGACTCTGATCAATATCCATATGTGTGGCTTAAGAAGAAGCCCTCTTGTCAACCACTGCTGACTCTTCCACTGTAGTCTGACTCAGACTCCCTCAAATTCTCTACTATAGTAACCAACTCTGAAATCCTCTGTCAAGTGGATCCACTACTCTGTAGGTTATATGCCTATGACCTTGAGTTGACTCAGCTCTGTAAGTCAAATCCCTTTGTCTCTCGACTGATTTAGCTCTCTCCAGATCCAAGTCCATCTCAACCATGTCATACCAGCTCACTTTCTGACTGGTGCCTACATGAGCAACATGTTCATCACTCTTATATGATCCCAAGGGCTCAATCTCCACATCTCCATCACTGTCAAGAGCATCTCGCTCATCCAACTGAACTCTAGAATCAGTGCCCTGATCCTCATCATGGTGAGCATTTCTCCCACCCATATGCTGAACAGGCTCACTCCTCCTGGCCTCATCTCTGCTATAAGAATCCTGCTCATCATCCTCCTTTGCATCTGAAGAGGATGCACTCAGTCATCCAGATGTGCCTGAAGTAGTCTGTCCATGAATGAAGTAATCACCATCAATCCTACGACCCAATAAGACTGGGTCTACTCCTCTAGGATATGTGAAGAATCAATCCCTGTGAAACACTACAGGGTGGACTGCTACTGCCAAAGCTGCTATTGAAAGGCCACTCCCTCTCATTCATGGAACAAAGAGGACTCCTGAAACCTCTAGGAACTTTGCACGGTCAAGCAGAAATCTCACTCTGCCCACTCCAGTAACCAAATAGTCAACCCCCTTAACATCCAGATCCAACTACAAGGACGTATGGTCTAGGATCAGGAATGCATATTGCACTCCTATCATATGACTGCTGAGAGTGTTGTCCACTCTCCACCTCTGATCACCCTGAGCCTGTGGTAGGATACTATAATGCCCATACTGAATTGAGGCCAATGAGAACTCCTTCTCAAAATGAGAAGTAAACTCATCAACCTCCTTTGCTGCTGTTACCTGCTCATCCTTAATCAACCATCTCTCAGTCTTCATGTGCATTCTGTTAGATTTAAACCAAATAGACAAGCAAGATCTCTGATAGAAACACAATCACAAGATAACACACAATATATCCTGGGAAACCCTCATGGGGTAGAAAACCCAGTAAAGCTTTCCTCAATAAGATGATCAACCAAAATACAAGATGTGCTCCTTCTCCTCTTGACTCCTTAGCAGATCTCCTCAACTAGTGCGCACCCTTTCACAAGTGAGTGAATGATCTAATGAGGAGTTCACCTCATCTATTTATACTTGACTCTCAACTGACTAAAAGACCTGTTGGGGCCGACCTCACCTGGAGAAGTCTAATAACCCCTAAAATATAACTACAGGGCCGACCCACACATGGTGGGTCTAATAACCCTAGTTAATACTAACCCTCGGAGGAATAAACATCTCCGGATACATAATAGGATTACCTCGGAGGGATGAAACATCTCCGGAATAATAAAGTACAAATATAATATTCTTTGAAGTTACAATATTTAACACTCCCCCTTAACGAGAAGGATATTATAACAGCATCTGCAGGAGCAAGGAGTCACTACACATGATACATCTATAAATCATCGGAAGCTTTCTTCAATTCGACTTCATCAGTAACTCAACCAGTTACTGGTACATCAATATCAACATCACGATCTTTAGCATCGTCTTCACATGATCAGCTGCATCGTCGTCATACGATCAACAGTTTCGTCATCACACAATCAACGGCATCGTCATCACACGATCAGCAGCATCGTCATCACACGATCAGCAGCATCGTCATCACACGATCAGCAGCATCGTCATCACACGATCAGCAGCATCGTCATCACACGATCAGCAGCATCGTCATCACACGATCAGTAGCATCGTCATCACACGATCAGCAGCATCGTCATCACACGATCAGCAGCATCGTCATCACACGATCAGCAGCATCGTCATCACATGATCAGTAGCATCGTCATCACACGATTAGTAGCATCGTCATCATACGATCATACAAGTATCCTACACAACAATATGAGTATCCCACCGATACAGATAACCACATCATCAATACAAGTATCCTACCGATACAAGTAATCACATCATCAATACAAGTATCCTACTGATACAAGTAACCACATCATCAATACAAGTATTCTACCGATACAAGTAGCCACATCATCAATACAAGTATCCTACTGATACAAGTAACCACATCATCAATACAAGTATCCTACTGATACAAGTAACCACATCATCAATACAAGTATCCTACCGATACAAGTAACCACATCATTAATACCATTACTTTCTCGGAGACCATTCGTCTACGGATCAATTCAGGGACCGAAGTCCAGGGATGATACAATCCCCTTCACGTACATTTTGAACCATCAGTTCCGGGATGATGCAATCCCCATCACGTTCATTTTGAACTATCAGTTCCGGGATGATGCAATCCCCATCACGTACATTTTGAACTATCAGTTCCGGGATGATGCAATCCCCATCACGTACATTTTGAACTATCAGTTCCGGGATGATGCAATCCCCATCACGTACATTTTGAACTATCAGTTCCGGGATGATGCAATCCCCATCACGTACATTTTGAACTACCAGTTCCGGGATGATGCAATCCCCATCACGTACATTTTGAACTATCAGTTCCGGGATGATGCAATCCCCATCACGTACATTTTGAACTATCAGTTCCGGGATGATGCAATCCCCATCACGTACATTTTGAACTAAGGTCCAGGGACGATGCAGTCCTATCTTCTATTCTCGGAGACCTCACGTCTACGGCTCTCTTTAGGACTGAGAGTCCAGGGATGATCCAATCCCCTCAAGTCCACCAAGGACTTCATTCTCGGAGACCTCTCGTCTACGGCTCTCTTTAGGACTGAAAGTCCAGGGATGATCCAATCCCCTCAACTGTCCACTAAGGACTTCATTCTCGGAGACCTTACGTCTACGGTTCTCTTTAGGACTGAAAGTCCAGGGATGATTCAATCCCCTCAACTGTCCACTAAGGACTTCATTTTCGGAGGCCTTACGTCTACGGTTCTCTTTAGGACTGAAAGTCCAGGGATGATTCAATCCCCTCAACTGTATCTTCATCCATACAGGTACAATCATATATCACATCAAAACATGTATTCATCACATCAAAACATGTGTTCATCAAAACATGTATACGTCAACAATCACATCAAAACATGTGTACATCAAAACATGTATACATCAGTACACATCACATCAAAACATGTGTACATCAAAACATGTATACATCACTAATCAAAACATGTACACATCACATCAAAACATGTGTACATCAAAACATGTATACATCAGTAATCAAAACATGTACACATCACATCAAAACATGTGTACATCAAAACATGTATACATCACTAATCAAAACATGTACACATCTCATCAAAACATGTGTACATCAAAACATGTATGTATTCTCACTAATACATCATATCAAATCATGTATAAACGATATGTAAGAGTTCTAAATCTAAATAATTGTAAGTAGCTAACAAAACAAAAAAAAATAAGTGACAGAAATACTATGCTACTCCCCCTTTCGAGGAGGGTCCTTCTGGACTAAACCAAGCTTGTCTCGGAAGTATTCAAACTTTACTCGAGACAGAGGTTTAGTCAAGATATCGGCAACCTGATCTTCAGTGCTTATGTACTCGAGCTTGATGGCTCCTCTCTGCACCATGTCTCGTATATAGAAGTAACGGATCTCAATGTGTTTTGACTTATCATGGAACACAGGATTTTCAGTCAACTTAATGCAGCTTTGATTATCACACATAATCACAGTAGGATCCATCTCTAAGTCAAAGATTCCAGATAAGAGTTTCCGAAGCCACACCGCTTCACAGCTGGCAGAGAAAGCAGCTATATATTCTGCTTCAGCGGTACTGAGGGCCACACTAGATTGTTTCTTGCTGAACCAGGAGATCATGGCAGATCCAAGACCATAACATCCACCTGAAGTACTTTTTCTATCTGAGACACTACCTGCCCAATCAGAATCTGAGAAACCATGCAACTTGAGTTCATTTTCTCTAAGATAGTAAAGACCATAGTCCACTGTACCTTTTAGGTACCTCATGATATGCTTTGCAGCTATAAGGCGAACCTTTCTAGGTTCTACTTGAAACTGACTTAGGGTATTTACAGCAAAGCATATATCAGGCCTAGTATTTGTCAAGTACATCAAAGATCCAATGATTTGTCTATATAGGGTTATGTCCACTAGTTCTGATGAATCATTAGCTAGTAGTTTTAGGTTGGAGTCCATGGGAGTGGCCATAGCTTTACACTCCAACATATCAAACCTTTTGAGGATCTCCACAGTATACTTACCTTGATTTAGAAATATCCCTTTTTGCTCTTGCCATACTTCTAGGCCTAAGAAGTAGTGCATTAATCCAAGATCTTTCATTTCGAATTCTGAAGAAAGCTTCTTCTTGCTTTCAATGATTTGTTTCTCATTTCCTGTTAGAAATAAATCATCTACATATAATAGCAATATAACAGGTTCATCATTCATTACCTTAAGATAGAGATTGGGGTCAGCTTTACTTTTGGTAAAGCCCATGCTTAATAAGAAGCTGTCAATTCTTCCATACCAAGCTCTGGGAGCTTGCTTCAAACCATATAATGCCTTCTTCAGTTTGCATACATGGGTCCTTCCGTCTTTGACCTCAAAACCTTGAGGTTGTTCTATGTATACTTCTTCTTCAATTACACCATTCAGGAAGGCTGTCTTAACATCCATTTGATGCAATTTCCATTTCATCATAGATGCAAGTGCCATGATAGTTCTAATCGAAGTATACCTAGCAACAGGTGCAAATGTATCTTCATATTCAATTCCCTCCTTTTGAGAGAATCCTCTGGCTACAAACCTTGCCTTGTATTTTTCAATGCTTCCATCTGCAGCATGTTTTATTTTGAAAATCCATTTGGAAGAAACCACACTTTTATCTCTTGGTTTGGGGACTATATCCCAAACATCATTTTTCATTATTGACTGATATTCTTCAGTCATTGCTTCTACCCATTCTTTCTTTTGAGCTGCTTCTTCATAGCTAGTAGGTAGTTGATCCACAAGATCACACATCAAGGCCATATAGTTGGACACTAGCTTTGGTTTCTTCCTTTCTCTAGTGGAGCCTTCAGGAGCACCATATCTTTCAGCTCCTTGTATAATATCTCTAGCCCATGCTGGTCTTCTTTTCCTAGATAATTCTGCAACAGGGGGTTCTTGTGGTTCCAGCATGTCATGATCCTCTGTTATGTCCTCCTCAGGGATGTGAACAGTATCTGAGACTCTGGGAGATGTATCTTCTTCATAAACTTCTTCAAGTTGACATTTTCTAGATTTCTTAAGAGCTGCTTCCTCATCGAAGGTTACATCTCTACTTATTTCTATATGATGAAAACCTGGTATGTAAATCCTGAAGGCTTTGGATGATTCACAATAGCCAACAAATATTCCTTTCTTACCAGAAGGATCCAACTTGGTTCTCTTTTCCTTTGGAATGTGGATGTACACAGGACACCCAAATATTTTAAGATGGCTTACTTCGGGCTTCTTTCCAGAAAACACTTCTTCTGGAGTTTTGAAATCAAGAGCACTATGAGATAATCTGTTTTGAACATATACTGCTGTTCTGGCTGCTTCAGCCCACAGATACATGGGAAGATCCTGGTCATGTATCATAGTCTTCACAGCTTCCATGATGGTTCTATTTTTCCTTTCTGCAACCCCATTTTGTTGGGGATTGTAGGGAGTGGTTAGTTCTCTTTTGATTCCAGCTTCCTTACAGAATTCTTCAAACTCTTTTGAAGTATACTCTCCACCATTGTCTGTTCTGAGAACCTTGATTTTCTTTTCTGAGAGATTTTCTATTAGAGCCTTGAACTCTTTGAACTTCCCAAAAACTTCATTCTTACCCTTTAGAAAGTATATCCAAGTTTTCCTTGAATGATCATCAATGAAAGAAAGATAGTATTCAAACCCACTTAGAGAGGTGGTGGGCATTGGACCACACACATCTGAGTGTATTAACTCCAAGATCCCTTTGGTCTTTGTTTCACTCTTTGGAAATGGGTTCTTGACATTCTTGCCTTTCTTACATCCTTTGCATGAGCCATTATGATCCACCTTTAAATCTGGTAGTCCTATGACCACCTTGCTTACATAAGGTAAGGCTTTGTAGTTAATGTGAGCTAGTCTTCTATGCCATAGCTCACTGGGGCTAGAGGTTTCATGAACAAGAGCAGCTTCTGGATGACCCTTGAGTTTATATAAACCTCCTTCCTCTTCACCAATAACAATTGCATCCTTAATGGATTTGCCTTTGGACCACATTAACACTTGTCCATCAATGAATGCAACTCTATAGCCTTTCTTGTCTAAAGCTGAGATTGAAAGCAAATTCTTCTTTAATCCTGGAACATATAGAACTTCCTTCATCTTCATGGGGGTTCCAGAATCGAGTTTGTAGTTTGCTTCACCAATTCCCTTAATGGGATATTGATAGTCATCTCCTAGAGATACCTTTTGGGGAGAATTCTTTTCTTCAAGATTTGAGAGGGTCCTCTTCTGTCCAGTCATGTGCTTTGAAGCACCACTGTCAATAAGCCATGTACCTTCACCAGGGGTTATGGATCCAGAGAGTGCGGAGAATAGAACATATTCTTCTGCATCTTCTTCTGTGTTTCTTCTTGACCTCCTTTTGAAGAAGGTCCTTTCTTCTTCTTCCCCTTCATCTCTAGGCCTTTTATTGTGAGACCTTTCTTCCTCTATTTCTTCTTCTTCACTGTCATCCTCTGCAAGATGTGCTTGATGTCTTTTGAAGTGATTACCCTTTTTCTTCTGTAGAGGGCAATCTTTAGCAATGTGTCCTAATTTGTGACAAGAGTAGCATTGGAAAGAAGAGTAATCCCTTCTTTGA
Source organism: Larix kaempferi (assembly GCA_027924585.1). NCBI lineage: Eukaryota > Viridiplantae > Streptophyta > Pinopsida > Pinales > Pinaceae > Larix > Larix kaempferi. The sequence goes on from BSBM01001314.1 coordinate 858,880, forward strand.
GTAGATCCTCTTTTCTTGTGAAATCTGTGAGGAGGATGAGACTCCTTGAGACCACCTTTCTTGAAGTAGGATTGACTCCTTCTTCTTTTGGTATGAGTGGCCAAGGCTTGGTCATCTTCTTTGAGCAAGGCTTCTCTATTTGCAACCCTAGCCTCCTCTTGTACACAATCTTCCCAAACTACATCAAACTTCATACTTTCTTTTCTGGCACACATAGTTTGAATGAATGACTCCCAAGGTCTAGTGAGACCATTTAGAGCTGTCATCACAAGTTCATCTTCATCAAGGGTATCACCAATGGCATCTAGTTGTTCTTTGATTTGATGGACTCTTGAGAAGTAGTCTTGAATGGATTCTCCTTTGTTCATCTTGGTGCTCTTCAACTGAGTCCTTAGATTCATCTTCCTATTGATGTTCTTTCCTTCATACATTCTTCCTAGGGCATCATACATTTCCTTTGGAGTCTTCTTGGAAGACACTTGGGGAATCAAGTGGTCTTTAATGGAATCAGCTATGATTCTCTTTGCCCTAATCAGATCCTTCCTGTGTTTCTCTTTGGCTTCATCTTCTTCTGGTTCTGCAACTTCCTCCTTGATATAATGAGCAAGATCATTCTCCTCAAGAATTAGACCAATTCTGTATTTCCATGCTCGGAAATTCTCTATGCCTTCTAGCTTGTCTTCAAGCTTAGTATTTGGAGCCATCTTCTCTTGGGGGAGTCCAAGAGACAGAGTAGACTTACCTGGAAAGTTACCTTTTACTTTTCCGGAATCTGGAACAGAATTTTATCGCACTTTTGGTAGAATTAGGGTTTGAATTTCCCGGAGTTCTACCCAACCAAAAAGTTCGATCTATAGCTCAAAAGAATGCTCTTGAGAAGGGATACCCAGCCATATAATCAGAATTCAAAAATTACAACTTTTTCTGAAACCAAAATCTGACGTATCGCACTTTTGGTAGAATTAGGGTTTGGATTTCCCGGAGTTCTACCCAACCAAAAAGTTCGATCTATAGCTCAAAAGAAAGGTATTGAAAAGGGCTATCCAGCCATGCAACCAAAAATCAATAATATCAACTTTGGGCTGAAACCCTAACTTCACCAAAGAGAGAGAAAGAGGTATTCTTACCTTGTGAAAGATGTCCTATTCAGTTTGGCTCTGATACCATGTTAGATTTAAACCAAATAGACAAGCAAGATCTCTGATAGAAACACAATCACAAGATAACACACAATATATCCTGGGAAACCCTCATGGGGTAGAAAACCCAGTAAAGCTTTCCTCAATAAGATGATCAACCAAAATACAAGATGTGCTCCTTCTCCTCTTGACTCCTTAGCAGATCTCCTCAACTAGTGCGCACCCTTTCACAAGTGAGTGAATGATCTAATGAGGAGTTCACCTCATCTATTTATACTTGACTCTCAACTGACTAAAAGACCTGTTGGGGCCGACCTCACCTGGAGAAGTCTAATAACCCCTAAAATATAACTACAGGGACGACCCACACATGGTGGGTCTAATAACCCTAGTTAATACTAACCCTCGGAGGAATAAACATCTCCGGATACATAATAGGATTACCTCGGAGGGATGAAACATCTCCGGAATAATAAAGTACAAATATAATATTCTTTGAAGTTACAATATTTAACACATTCATATCTCATGCACATGCAACATGCATATCTCATGCACATGCATCATGCAAGACCTCATGCACATCTGTGTACTGACACTTCCTCTCAGCAAGGAAGGTACTGCTGGAGAAGCAGCCACTAGGATCAAACACATCATATGCTACTGCAGCTACTCCCTCTGAACTGGACGACCTTCGAGCTGCATCTGTTGCACTCTGATATGAAGATCTGCGCTCCTCCTCTATCAATGTCATCTTAGAGAAGCATCATGCTCTGCCTCTGTCACTGATACTAAAACTGCATCCAAGGTCTCCCTGGACCCACATACAGGCTTTCCCATCAACCTGTACTATACTCTCAAGCTAATGGCCATAACTCTGCAAAACTGAGATACTGTAACCCATAGTGGAACACGAATCTCTCCTTATCACAGATATGGTAGATCTATCTCAGATCTAACCTATGAACTCATAGATCTGATAGATCTAGTATTTATCCTAACAGATATGATGTCTACACTCATAGATCTGAACTCTTCTCTTTAGATATGGACTCTCGTCTCACAAATTTGAACTCTACTCTTTAGATATGGACTCTGCTCACACAGATCTCAACACTATGCTTCAGATCTAATATATTTTCTATAGATTTAGAATCTGCTCATGCCAAATCTGAAATATCTATCTCAGATCTCACCTCCAAACTAGCTGATCTGATATATATGACCTCTACAACCTCATATATGAACTGTGTTGTTCAGATCTGGTTGATCTGGTCTCTATCTCCACAGATCTACTAGATCTATCTGATATCTAGTCACCAACACCACGATATGATAGATCTGACCTCTACAACCTCATATTTGAGCTTTGCTCCTCAGATCTGGTAGATCTGGTCTCTATCGTTACTGATCCACTAGATCTATCTCAGATCTAGTCTCCAACATCACAGATCTATGCCTGACTTCCCTCTCTGACCCTTAATAGGGCTCTAATACCATGTAAATATTAGATCCAGAGATCACTACTCCCTCTGGATCACCTTGAGATCTCAACCTGTATGAGTCTCTAAATCAATATATGCTCATAAAGAAATAAACTCAAACAACTAGATCTGCATTTACCAACTGAAATATAAATGCAATCAGCCACATAAACAACAGATGTACCTTGGAACCCTTACGAGAAAAGCAAGCTAACTGTGGGGCTATCTTCCTCTCGAGCCCAGAGCATATAGATATAAATGAAACAATACAATACAGGATTACCTTAGCAGGTAACTCAACCATTCCAAAACTGAACAGACTCTACTTTGCATGCATCCAGATGATGCATGCACTAGCTGAGTAAGTCCCTACTGTCAAACTGGATCTAAGTAATCTGAAGATGCCTCTAACTAATTTTCCCTCTCTCTATCTCACTACTCTGATATGCTCCGAAACTAAAGAAGCCCTCTGATGAATTTGTCCCACTATGCATGCACAATGCTTGTACCGGACCGGATCTCAGCAGATTTGAGCTTTGGTCGTCCCTAACCTTCCTCCAATGTTGAGGCAAGGCTATCCTAGAAGTCTCAGACTCTGAATCGGTCAATCTAGCTCCAAACAAGCTTCTCCCTCCTCAGGAAAAACGTTCTCCTCCAAGAGAACTCATCCTCCTCCAATCTGATCATAAATCACACTGTCGATCTCGCTTAACTTATAGTACTGGGTGTCTATTTTCTATGGAACTGAAGGTCACTGATCTAGCTCATATCTGACCTTCCTAGCTCCTGCAACAGCTCCTTTCTCTCACAGAAAGTCACCCCACATGGACAGCTACGTCCTCCTCACTCTAGCAATATTTCTCTCCAACAATTCAACTGATTAACCTCATCTAGGGACCCCCTACCTCTATAAATAATCTCACTGATGAATTAGGTTTTCCAAAACTCTAATTCCCGGTGCATGCAAAAAGTCACTTTTGCATGCAGTCACTAAATGCTGACAGGTCATGGAAAATTCATGCATGCAAAGGTCAATCTCCCCCGAAGCTCCGCATGCATCCCCCACTAGACTCATGCCATAGATTAGAGTGCCTCTACTCCGTCCTAATGCCTATGCAACTAATGTACCTCCATGTAAGGCATCTAAACAATGGAGGACATCCCGGAGCTACCATAATCTAACATGCCATACTTCTGGACCATTACCCTTTCTAACTTTTATCCTTAATGGGACATTGTACTTTGTGATGGTGCTAATATCCTAGTCATGTAGAATTATTGTTCCATCTATCTCGGCTTGAATATATCCCCCCCTCCATTATTTTAGTTTTAGGTTCTCCTTAATGCGAGCCTTCAATAGGGCCCACACCTCTTCCTCTTTTATGCATTTTCCTTCAAATATTCATTGATTTCTTTCTTTCTAGATCTCCCAAACTAAGAATCCAGCGGAAATATCCCATGTGTGGTTGAGCATGAGATTATTGAGAGGTTTGTCTTTCCATTCCAAAATTGAGTTGAATGGATTCCCTCTTACTTTATTTGTCTAGTGGAGGATCATTTTCCATTTCTTTCAGAGTGCCGAGGCAAATTTGCACCCATCTAGTAGATGATCTATTGTTTCTCCTTCCCTGTCACAAATAAAACACTAGGATGGTCCCTTGAAGCCTTGTTTTAGCAAATTCTCCCAAGTGAGGATTCTATGTTGCATTAAGAGCCAGATCAATAGTGTTATTTTTGACCATAAATTAGCTTTCAAAACTTCCCTCCACTTTGGTTCTTTGGGTATATGGTTGTAGCCTGCATGTAAGTAGGTCATATCCTTCATATTGAAGGATCCCATGGGGGAGTATCACCAATCCCAAAGGTACTAAATATTTTCTAGAGGTCTCTACCTTTTTCTCCAACCCATATTCTTCTAGCGTTGCAAAATGCCATCTAGGTTTCATATATCCCACATTTCCTTCACCTTACCCAAGTTGTTTTCCCGTAGATTATCATGGAGGATAGGGAGATGTATGGACTCTGAAATATGAAGAGATTGTTTTGAAGGGTCCAGAAAAATATATGGTGATTCCCCATTCTATATCTCCCAAAATATATTTTGTTTAATCAACCTTATGTTCTTCTGCACTGCTCTCTAGATGTGCGATTCTGGGGTTTCCTCCGCAAATCGGATTAGATTTTGTTTGTCCCAATCCTTTCATATTTGTAGTGCCACTTATGATCCCAAGTTTTGTTTACATATGTGACCTAGTTCCACCATATATTTTCTCCCATTACTTCATTGCTAACCTTTGGATCCCTAAGACCTGATTCCCCCATCAATTTTGGTGTGCAGACTATGTTCAAATCCGTCAGAGCCCATTTGTGACGTTCTTCAAAGCCTTCCTGTAAGAAATTGTGTTGCAAGTATTTGATTTTCTTCAAAATCAATTTAGGCACTGCCAATACTGAAAATAGATAGAGTGGCAACACTTGTAGAACCGATTGAACCAAATTTAACCTCCCGGGAAAATTAAGAGTCCAATTGGACAAATTCAAATTCATCTTGTCCAACAAATATTTCCACAAGATTTTTTTGATGACCGGATTTGAAAGCGGAGCTCCTATGTACTTTGAAGGGAAGGTTCCCAACTGAAATCCCAAAATATTTAAGATATTCCTATGAGTTAACTAAGGAGTATTGAAAAAGAATACCTAAGACTTTTCCTTGTTGATTTCTAGACAACTATCCTTCAAGAAATCATTGAGACCTTTCTTTATCGCATGAGATTCTCAAACTGAATATTTCCCCATTAACATTGTGTCATCAACAAATTGTTGATGTGTTTGAGGTTGATCTCCCTGATGCAGGCGACGAGATTTGATATTATTGGCATTCACCATAGTTTTTAGGGATATCCCCATACCTTCCGCCATCACCACAAAGAATAAAGGAGATAAAGGATCCCCTTGGTTGATTCCTCTCTATGATTTAAATGGACTAGATGCAGTTCCATTGAATAAAATGGAGAAAAATAATGATGAGGAGATATTCAAGAACCATCTAATCCATTGTTCCTGGAAACCAAAGGCATCCGACATTTTCGCCATAAATTTCCAGCATAATTTGTCTTAGTCCTTTAATAGCTCCAATTTGATCAGCATTCCAGGGATTTTTTCACCTTTAAAGAATGAATAACTTCATGAGTGAGCAAGATTCCATCCAAAATATGTCTTCCTTCCACAAAACCAACCTATTATGGGGAGACTAATAGCAATAACATTGGTTTTAGTTGGTTAGCTATAACCTTTGTTATTATCTTGTAAATAACATTACATAATTTTATTGGTCTAAATTTACTTAGCAGGTCAGCTCCACTCTCTTTGGGGATCATGGTTAGAAAGGTGGAATTAAAGGTTGATATTACTCCACCTATTTTCTTGGAATCCTCCACAATCTCCAGCACTTCTTCCTTTAGCATTTCCCAATAGGAGTGGAAAAGTTTGTTGTCAAACCATCAGGCCCTGACATCTTTCCTCCTTCCATATTCTTCACTGATTACTCCAACTCTGACATCTCAATCGGCCTCATAAGGATATCATTGTGCTCTTGAGTGATCAGAGTTGGGATATATTGAACCACTCTATCTATGTGCATGCTTCTTTATGGAATTTGTTCATCCAAGAGGTCCATGAAGAAGGTCTTCAGTTATTTCTCTATGTCTCTCTATGTATAGACATATATACCCTCCTTGGTTTTAAGTCTTATGATTTTGTTCATCTATCTCTGTTGGATAGTAGACTGGTGGACAAGCTTGATAGTTTAGTCTCCTTCCTTTAGCCATATGTTCGTAGACTTCTGTTTCCACAACAGCTTCTCTTGAATTTCCCTATTGTCCAATTGAACTTGCAGATTGGTCTCTTCAACCTTCATCTCCTTAGTGTACCCATTTACCATTATAGATTTTGCAACTCCTCTAATTGATTTTCTAGCCACCTCTTTTCCTGGAATATGTTCCCAAAGGATTTGTTGTTCCATTTTTCAGTTTCTCTTTTATAAATTTCATTTTTTGTTGAAATTTGTACGTTAATGTTCCTTTAGGAGGATCATAGTGACTCGACCAATGCCTCACCATCCTTTGAAAAACTGGGTGAGAAAAATAGAACTATTCAAAGTGGAAGGGTCTCCTCAGGTGCTCCCCTATTCTTCCCCATATCAAACTTATAGGCCAATGGTATGATCCTGCACCTGGCAGGACCAAGGAAGATATATCCCATCGTTCCACCAAAATGGATTCCAGGACCAAGAAATAGTCTAGCCGAGATGATATTTGTCTATCTCCTACATGCTTAAATTTATTCCAGGTGTAAAGGCTATTTGACATTCTCACATCCACCAATTGCAGGTTATCAATCATTTCTCAAAATCTAAGATTACTATTGTTCATGTGTCATTGTACACCCCTCTTTTCATCTAAGGTCTTGATCATGTTGAAATCAAATCCTATAATTCAATGTCTCTACCCCACCCATGTGCTGAAGTGCTCCATTGAGTCTAAAAAAAATTCCTTTATGGAGGATTGATAGGGGCCATATACATTTGATATGATCACTCTTACATTTGTACCTATCAGATGAAATTATGCAGATAAAATATGCATTGTAGCAAAATTCGTCATACTTACCTCTTGTGGATTCCATAAGATCGCTAAGCCTCCAGTCGTCTGAGCCACGTTAATGGCTATCATTTCATTAACTCTCCAAATCTTCATTCCCATTTCTCTAAGATCACCTTTCGAGCATTTTGTTTCCCGAATCATCATAACTACAGGTTTCTCATTCTCAATCTTCCTCTTCAAAATTATTCTCTTCTTAGGGATATTCAAGCCTCTAATGTTCCATGATATAGTTTTCATTGTAAGGGTTTTGCAATAGCTTATAATGCCTCCTTAATGGTAGGGTATTGTCCAATAGCCACCAATTCCCCCCCTCCCTCCCCCACCTCCTTGATCCTTTGTCTATTGCTTCTTCTTCCATGTTTTTCTCCTGAAGTCTTCCTATTTCGTTCACTATCTTTGAAGGATTTTGGAACCACTCCAAGGTTCTTTGTGGAGGTTGTCTTGAGAATCGCATCTCTAAGAAGACACACCTATTGAGAACGTATGTAACCCAAGTCTAGTTTGGAGCATGCATGCTCAATCCCGTCCAGGTCTAATTCCTTGAGCTCCAGATCTTTGTCCCCTTTAGCTGCATCTTAGTGTCCTCATGCTCCTCCCATTCTTTTGGGTTTTCCAATTCACCTTCCTTTCCTTTATCTTTCTCATTCCTTTTTGGTTCTCCTTCCTCTTCCTGAGAAACCTGAGTATTCTATGGATCTTGATTTAAAGTCTCAAATCGATTGGTTGTTTGAGGATTCTTGTGGATCTCAGGTCTCGATACTCTCTTTGCATGTATTTTCCTATTATTGACCTTCGTGAATCCCTCGACCTCTTTATCATCTTTGGGATTTAAAGGCATCATGGGTTAGTTCAAAGGACAATCTCTAAAGAAGTCCATGTTCGTGACACCTTCTACACCTAAAGGGCACATTCTCATAGTTCAACGACTATATCCATTCCTCACCCTCCCAAGATAGATTGATTGCCTTTGAAAGATCTTTTGATAGGTCCATATACACACATATCCTTGCATAGGACATATATCTCATCATTTTTGTTTGCTCATATGCGTTTACAAAGGTTCCTGAAGCATTCCCTAGATCTTCTAGGAAGTCCTCCCTCCAATACTCCTACAACAAGGAATAGAGGCAGATCCAAATTGGTGCCACAGTTAAATCCTCCCTCTCTAGGTTGAAGCATTCCTTCCATGTTCTCAATAATAGATCTGCCGAGTTGAAGAAATATGGCCCACTGTTCGTAATCCTATGTTCGTAATCCTATTTTGGTCTTCATGATCAAAAAAGAAGATGATTGTAAAAAATCCTTTTCCTCCCAATTGTAGGTCCCATTAATCCACCATGTTAATAATTTTTTAGATGGCTAGATACCTAATCTGAAAGGATGGGATCGTTGTGTTTTGGGGCATGCATGCAAGGGGAAAATAGAACTGCAGATATACCCTTACTAGAATTTTCTATTTTCTTCGGCGATCGAACTATTCCTAAGCTTTAGGGCTTTTAAATTTTGGTGATCACGGATTCACAGAATTTTAGTTTTATTTTAACATTTTAAACTTATATTAATTTATGGAGACTCCCAGTTCCACCGTTGCATGTGTTTTTATGGCTGGCATGCAGGCTTATTTGCACTAAACAAAACTGCAGATATGTCCTTGAAATCAGCTTTTATTTCGGCAAAAACTGTTACATTGAGTGAGAGTGAGATAGATTTTCTCCGTTGGTCTGCCTGTTGCATGCTAAGTTTAGAACACTGTTTTCATTCATCATAATGAGTGAGGGCAAGTCTTAAGTATTGAGTTGCAGAGCATTTAATACTGTAGCTGAGTGCTTTTGGCTTTAGAGAATCTTCAGATCCAACAGACCCTAAGCTCACTGAGCTGCAGCATTAAATGCTCTGCAGCTCAATGCTTAGGGCTCGCCCCGAGTGAGAGTGAGATATTTTTTCTCAGTTGGTCTGCCGGTTGCACGCTAAATTTAGAACACCGAATCCATACTAAGAGTTTTTTTCTGAAAATCTACCTATGTAAATCTGCAGATTAGCATTTCGATTATGACATTGTTTTCCTGAAATCTGCCTATATAAACCTGCGTTACTGAATTGTATTGTATTGAAAGAAAACAAAGTTATAAAGGCATCTAGCATTTTTCTGAAATCTGCCTATATAAGACTGCGTTACTGAATTGTATTGTATTGTATTGTATTGTATTCAAAGTAAAGGCATGGCCGAGAGGGGACTCTTCTGGTTCATAATACAGTTGTGCATGTGTAATGCTGATCCAACGTTTGGACTGATGATTCCAATGGCAGATGTAGAGAAGTGTATTCTTCCATTCTGCACCGATTATGAGAAAGAAGTTCTCAATGGCAATGCTAAGAGATGCGGTATTCCGTTGCGAATAATCGACATCGACGAGGGAACAGAAAACACATTCACCTTGAAATTCTTGCCAACTTTTAGGTTCTATGTTTTAGCAGATGGATGGAGGGAATTTGTCCAGCAGAGAAGACTCAACGAAGGTGATATTCTCACGTTTTGGCGGGATGAAATCGATTGTCAGTTCAAGTTGTGGATAACCGGCCTTCAATGACTTTAATCTTTGCAAACCTGGAAATCGATGGTCAGATCAAGTTGTGGATAACCGGCCTTGATCGGTATCTGAGATTTTCTGTTAAGTTTGTCAAACCGTTTTTGGTTTTGTTTGAATAAAGAGTTTAACTAGGATGGACTCGCTTCTCGTATTGTTGGGTAATTTTGTTAAGCTTTCTGTATCTTTGAAAAAATGAAAACTGGTCCGAGATTCTTAGGTTGAGTTTCTCAGACCGTTTAATTATTGCTCAATTCTTCAGTACTTCAGTAGTAGCAGAGATTTGCAGACCGACAAAAGAAGAATAGTTGCATTGAACAATAGTATAACAAAATTTTGGGTGGTTTCTCTTATTGATCTGGTTGAAGCACTCAAAGGAATAGCTCAAGATACAACCACTGCATCGTATATAGATACACATTCACAGTTCACTCCCTTCACTAGTTCAATGCAGATCAAATAGATAAATAACAAAAGAATAATAAGTACAATGTGTATATTGTGTAATATATATCTTTTTGTCCATGATAAAACATTAACAACGAAAACTATGGTGTTTAAGTAGTTCTCTCTCCATCTCTATGTTGATTTAAGATATTAAAAAAAAAAAACGATATATTAACCAAGTGCTTTAAAAGCCATTTGTTTGCTACAAATTTAAATACAAAATGTATATGTTAGTTATGAAAGTTGAATAATTAGTTAACAGATTTTGTTATACCAAGAAACATACTAAATAATGACCGTCCTTTATAGAATCATTCCTTACATATGTTTTTACTTTAAGAGATTGGATTGGATGGTGGGATGAAGGTGTACACTTACTTATATGTGAAATATGTCATTAGATATTTAATATTTATTGAGTTATAAAACACTACATTGTTATTAATGTAAAGTGGAGAGTTTCACCTTATGAAGGTGGGTTATGGGGACTTAAAGTTCTAAAAAAAATATTTTACTATGAGATGGTTGGTGGTGGGAAGTCAAAGAGTGCATTTGGCGCACACATGTACATACTATTAACACCTTTACCTCATGAGTGCAAGAGCAAATGGTAGGAGTAAAGTTGTGCATTTGAAAATCCAAATACACACTTCACTTGTTTATTTTATTATTAATATATTATAAAAATAAAAACTACTTCTCATTAAAGTGTGCACTTCAGTTGTTTATTTTACTAATATAGAATCAATTCCCATCTCTCTGCTAACTAATATTGTGATAGTAACCGGGTTGAGAGACCGGGTAATTCTCTTTCCCCTATTTTCTGCCTTGTTGGGGTTGATTGGACTTTTCAAGGGAAAAGCACACTGTACATTTAAATAGATGATTTGCATATTTAAATAGATGATTTTTTTTTTCAGAACACTTGTTTCATTAAAAATATATTTTTTAAGGCATAACAACTAAAACATCTTACGCAAAGTTACTCTTTGTTAAAATAGAACTTTCACTGTGGTGAACTATTTGTAAATCTACACCTTAATACATCAATACATGGAAATGAGTTTCTACTTTGATCTTTTACTTTCACAAAACTTGGGTTCTTGATACAATCTTTAGGGATCTTCACTTCTACTCTTCTCCTCTTCACCTCTCTCTCTGTGTTTTTAACTATTTGCTTCTACTTATAGAGTTTCATAGCAACCGACTTAAGATCACTTCTGTTTACATTAATACAAACTTGACGTGCTTTGGATTGGCTACGAACCCATTAGATACGCTATCAGATACGCTATCAGATATGCTATCAGCTCATAAATACATATTTTCCAACAACTTTGACTGCGAAAATGAGAAATACATAAGCAAACATTCTATGAGTGCGTGGATGTTGGATGTGCGATAGCCCTCAAAGCTGGTATCCTGCAAAGATATTTCATTCTGCAATTTGCTTAATGAAAATCCAGCTCATATGTTCTGGAGCTTCATATCGCCTGTCTTCTCATATTGTCTGTTCGATTTCTTTTTCTTCCTAAGTCCTCAGGTAATACATCATCTACTGCTTGAACAACACGATATAGCAGAAATATTAACGAGTGGTGAGAGTGGTTTATGAGATGACTGAAAATGATATGTGAGCTCATTCATTATTTCGAAATCGTTTTCACTTGTACCAGCAAAACAAATCGACAGAATATGGCTCGGACCACCCATTATGTAGTTCTATTACCACCTAAACAAATCGATAGAATATGAAAGAGTGCTGTTAAAGTTGGGGACCAACTATAGAGTTCATAGATGCACTTGAATTTAAGTATGCTCGAAAGGCTATGACGTGTATACATTCTGTCCAGCATTTATGACCGCTATGGGTTCAAAGTTGGAACTTTGGATCTGTACGCTGCAACTACCTTGTCTACTTCACTATCAACTCGCACATCTTGTCGTAAAAGTTCAGTTACGGTAGATGCACAGCAAATATTAAAAGACTTGAACATTGAAAAAAATTATAGTCGTTTTAGTCATCTTCATGATCTGAATGCTTGGAAATCAGAATTTTAACTCAAGTAGAAGTATAGTCATTTTAGTCGTCTTCATGACTGACTATAGGAATTTGGAGGTCCAACGTAAGCGTCCGTTATCAGTGATATCAGGTCCGTTTTTGGGAATCAATAAGCACTCGGTTGCGCAAGCATCCAAGCAAGCATCTAAGTCGGCCATGGATTCGAAGCGATTCGACGAATATGTCATATAGTGGAGGAGGTTCAATTGGGACTTCATTTCTTTCCCCATCGATCTCAGTAACTCTTATCACGTCAGGATTATTTGGGATCTCCGTACGTTTTATCACCTTGGAATTATCTCCTTCAATATCTTCTTGATCATTTGGGGTCCTTTTCCTTTTTATTATCTAAATTTGCACACAAAAACAATCTTGATAAATATTTATCAATATAAATTTAGCTTTTTTCAAATAAACTAAAAATTTACATCAAAATCAATCTTATCACTTGTGAATTATCTCCTCTACCATCAGCATCTTCTTGATTATATGGGAATAATTATCTCCTCATTTTTTAATTGATTATATTTCTATATCTCATCAATCTATTATAATATAGATCAATTTTATTATTATAGATATTTATTTAAATAATATTATTTTATTAATATTTTGGAGATATTTAAATATATCTCTAAAGTATATTTTATTATTATTATAAGTCTATCAATTTATTTGGACATATTAATATTATTAAAGTGGTTGTTGCTAATGACAACGATAGGTGTTTATATCTTAGAATTTGGGTTGGACTAGGATTTATGTTTTTCTTAGATAGTACAAAGACGAGACAAGTGTATGTCCAAATTGATTCTATGGAAGTCGTGAAAAAAAAAAACTATAAAAGAAAAAAGAATATAAAAAATAATTGGTAATTAATGCATGGATACCTCTTAGTCGATCCATGGAGGTGTTCACTAGCCACAAGTTAGTGGTTGTGTTAGTATTATTATAATCTTAACATTAAAATAAATATACCCTAGGTCATATCTGTCACAGCCATAATCAGTTCACCTTACTAGCTCGCTAATTGTGGTGTGCAGCACTGCCCAGGAACATCTTGAGGGCATGGCCAGCTCAAATGTTCACCAGCAGACTATGCCTGAACCTACAAAAAAAATTTAGCTAATACTTTTCTTGTTTACCAGTTTACTTATTAGCACATTTGTATAGAATCCACATTTACCCAAATTTTAACATACCCAACATAACACGTAAACACAACACAAGTATTAAGTTGGGGTTTCCAAACCAACAAACCCCCTTAAGCTTTTGTATATGTACAAGTTTACAACGAGTGGAGTTTCCACAAACTGGCAGAGCTACGGGTGTGTTCCCAACTAGCGTAACACGCCACTTTAAAAAAGTACAAAGAGTTGAGTTGTCCCTCCATGGGCGTCCAACTCGTTAGACTGTCGACTACCTCAAACACTCGTTGCTGCTTGAAATGCTCTTGCTTCCAAACGATGATGCTTATAAACCGCACCAATTTTTTTTGCTAAGTCCCCACTGCTTATGCATCACTCTGCCAATACACCAGTCTTAGTTCCCTTCATCATCTACACTGTCTGGGTGATCAATCTGTCCATTGAGCTTCCATCGGTATGTTTTTCCCTAGTCCTCTCTGCATATGTTTCACACTTGGTGAATTTTATGTTGTAGAATGAAGCCTGCTCGCCTCATCCAATGTTTTTTTCATTCTAGCATACTTCTCCATGAAGCATATGTGGTCCTTCTACCTATGCCAAGGGTCGAGGCCATGCCACAATTGCATCTAACCAGACGAAGAGGGGAGAGTGTGCTCCCGACCATCACCCAATGTTTTCTCTTCCCTCCATTGGTTTTATGTTTTTTGGCTCAAGTAGAGAAGGAATGGCATGTTTCTCCCAACCATACCATTTCCTTCATTGAGAAACCTTTGTGCTTCCAGGTCATCTAGCCACACACCTATTGTAACCAAATCATCCTCTTCATATGCTAGCGATGTGTCCAATTCAACCACCTTGTCACATTTTCGTTCTTCTACATCTCTGCAGAACTTGGTGAGTTTTTCCAAACTCGTCATGGCCAATTCCACGACCTTTTCCATAGTTTCTAGTCATTATTCTAATAAACTGACCGACTCCTTGGATGCGAGGAATTTTTCCAACCGAGCGATCTCTTCTTTTTCAACGCATTCCTTGCAACGTTCTCCCTCTGGCTCCTTGTGAGTGCTTGTTGTAGTGGTGGGAGTGGAAGATGCCAACACAGTCACCTTCCTTTCTCCCAGAAACTTCCTCATGGTCCGCACTATTAAGATTCAATATGATAAGATAGATAACATCAGTATCCAATTCGATTTCACAACAATAGCATATACAAGATCACTGAAAGAAACACAATCACAAGATAGACACAGATTTATCCTGGGAAACCTTCTAGGGGAAGAAAACCCAGCAAAGCTTCCTCAATATAAATGATCAAAAGTACAAAGACAAAACCCTAAACAAGTGTTCCTTCTCCTTGCATATATATATATATATATATCATATGCGAATTACACAAGTGAGTGTGTGTGTCCAAATAAGGAGCACATCACTCCTATTTATACTTTATCTTCCACTTGACATTTTCACTAACTAGGTCAGCCCCAACACACTTAATTGGGCTGACTTACCTAGGAAGACTCAAAACAATATAATATTACTTTCTAGAGAGTTCTATAGACTTGAATTACAAAGGAGGGTTTACCTCATGACTCGATGATGACCAAATACAATAATAACATCCCGGCAGAGGAATAAAACATCTCTGAATAAATTACAATAATAAAATACAATAGAACATTCTTCGAAGTTACAATATTTCAACACTCCCCATTAACGAGAAGGGTATTCTACTGACAACATCAACATCAACTGTGGGAGCAAGGGGAGAGAGCATCATAAACAACATCAATGTGATACATCTATAAATCATCAGAATTTTTCTTCAGCAGCATCAGCAACTGGAACAATTACTGGAACATCTTCAACATATTCAGTACTAGAGCATCATCTTCTACAACAGTGAGTCTTCGCCTTTGATCTTCATTTTTTGTAGCACTCGATCACTCGATCGTCTACAACAGCACTTGATATCTCGATCATCTACAACAACTCTTGATCTTTTGATCAGCAACAACATCATCTACAACAACATAACCTGCAACACACATATGCCAAGTACGGGATGATCAATCCCTCTCACTTTAGGACATAAGTCCAAGGATGATGCAATCTTATCCACATCACGGAGACAAAAATATGCGGATCACTTTAGGACTAATGTCCAGGGATGATACAATCCCAACCACATCATGGAGACAAAATTCTATGGATCACTTTAGGACTAATGTCTAGGGATGATACAATCCCAACCACATGACGGAGACAAAATTATGTAGATTACTTTAGGACTAATGTCCAGGGATGATACAACCCCAACCACATCACGGAGACAAAAGTATGCAGATCACTTTAGGAATAATGTCGAGGGATGACACAATGGCAACCATATTACGAAGACAAAATTCTATGGATCACTTTAGTACTAATGTCCAGGGATGATACAATCCCACTGCAACATCACGGAGACAAAAGTTTGTGGATCACTTTAGGACTAATGTCCAGGGATGAATCAATCCCACTGCAACATCATCATCATTGCTCCCCCTTTTGAGGGAGACCCTTTTGAACCACACCAAGCTTGTCATGGAAGTACTCGAGCTTCACTCGAGATAGAGGCTTAGTCAACACATCAACAACTTGCTCATCAGTGCTCACATACTTGATATTTATAGCTCCCTTTTGTACCATAGAATCGATGCATACTCCATTCACCATCCTTCTTTAGGGTGACAACTACTGGTACTGCACATGCATTCAGAATTTTTTGAACCAACCCCTTGTCTAACAATCCTTGTACTTGTTTTCTAAATTCTTCATTCTCTTGAGGTGCTAATCTATATGCTTCCTTGTTTGGTAAGCTTGCTCCAGGAATAAAATCAATATGGTGACTTATATCTCTCTTCGGTGGTAACTCATTGGGAAAATCATCTACCACAATGTCACTAAACTCCCCTAGCATCTCCTGAATCTCCTCAGGTAGGTCTGTAATATTGGTCTTCATTAATACCACTCTAGGTTTACATACCACAACATAGTTCATCTCCTTCTCATCAATCTGTTGTAAATAATCTTTCCCTGTCAACATTAGGACCTTATATGTATGTTGTTATGTTGTACTCTCTCCTTGAAAAGGAAGAAGAACATGTCTTATCCCATCTTTCTCAAAACTATGACAATTTCTCCTACCATCATGAATTACTCTTTTGTCAAATTTCCATAGTCTCCCTAGTGTGAAATTCAGATCACATCCAAGAACTATTCAAGAAATTACACTCTCTCATATGAAAAATCTCACACAACTAGTCAAAGACACAAAAATTATGCACAAGAGATGATTTATGTATTAACTTCTCATTATAAAAATACATCATCCAACCATATATCAATAATAGGATGCTGTTAAATAACTTTACATCAGTAATTCGAATGGCTAAAGATGCCAAAGGAATCTCCACTTAATCAGACTTGCTAAATATGCCCATTCCCCCTAGGTGGCAATTTGACTTTCCAAATCATCCCAAAATATCACGAATTGCTAAATTAGTGAGCTGAAGGTGAAATATAGATAAAAACAATGCCAAATACAAAATTTGGGTGGAAAAAACATTAAGAAAAGTTTTTGGTGTAAAAAACGGTTTCCTAGGTAGACTAGCTTTTCCCCCATAGGGAAAAAGCAGTAAAAAAGCTCTAAAACTCAGAAATGCGCCCTTCCTTCTAATTCTGGTCTAAAATCAGTTAGGAAAGTGCCCAAGTGGCCTAGATGACTTGTATATCACACCTTGGATGTATTCCTATCCTCCCATGTTGCCTTGTGGTCCACACAGTGGCAATTTCCTAATTTATTACATAGAATTAACCAATAAACGATTAATTAATGTATCTCATGTAAATAAATAAATGGTAGGAAGACTTAATTATTCCAACACCCCCTATTAATTCTAACTTAAATGATCTAAATATCAGAAAATGAAATACTAAGGGCCCAGTAACAAGACTTGGTCACCCCGTACAATACTGTCGGTCCACAAAAACAAGGATAGAAGGAAAACCTCATGGGAAAAACCTCCCCTCAAAACATGGACATATCAAAATTGAAAGGTTTTTTATAAACCCTTCACTCCAACACATGTTCAACCATCCCAAGCAGTGATATAAGATAGCTAAATGTCTTCTCTGTGAAAGCCTTGGTGAAGATATCTGCAGTTTTCTCACCTCTGGGGCAATACTATAAATCTATGATCTGATCATGCACTAGGCCTCTAATGTAGTTCATATGAATCTCTATGTGCTTGGTCATCTTCCTCTATACTGGATCACATGAAACTCTAATGGAACTCTAGTTGTCACAATAAATGACAGTAGGAGTACTGAAAGAAATCTCAAGCTCAGACAAAATCCCCTGCAACCAAACACACTGTGTAGCAGCATTCATTGCTCCTTTGTACTCTGCCTCCATTGAAGGTAGTGCTATGGAATTTTGTTTCTTGTTGGACTAGAAAATAGGCCACCTCCAAGCATGAATACAAATCATAATGTGGATTTCCTGTCAGGGCTATCACCAGCCCAATCTGAATCTGTGAATCCCAAGAGATGTAGGCTCGAATATGTAGCATAGTGAATCCCATTACTCTTTGTTCCCTGCACATAATGAAGGATTCTTTTTGCAGCCATCCAATGTAGCTCATGTGGCTGCTCCATGTATTTATATACTACACTCATAGCATAAGCAAGATATGGTCGAGTGTGTGTCAAATAAAGCAAGTTGCCAATCAACTGTCTGTATAAAGTGTTGTCAAATAATGGTGTAGATTCTGCATCTTATAGTCTAACTCTAGAAAGGAATGGATTCTTAGAATGCTTGCAATCAGCCATCTTAAACTTATTCAACAGATAAGAAGCATACTTTGACTGACATACCTTGGTTCCTTCTTTTGTTTGAGAAATATCAAGCCCCAAAAATTGCTTAAGAATTCCCAAGTCACTCATGGGGAATGCTTGGTGCATTACAGTCTTCAGTGATGCAATTTGTTCAGTGCTATCACCTGTGATCAACAAATCATCAACATACAGCACTATTTGCATTATAAAACCATCAGAAAACTTCATAAAGACATTTGGGTCAGATTTACACTGAACATAAGATTGTGACAGCAGGAAACTGTCCATCTTTGCATACCAAGCCCTAGGGGCGTGCTTGAGTCCATACAATGATTTTTTCAACCCGCAAACAAGGTTTGGATCTGCTGTGTACCCCTATGGCTACTACATATATATTTCTTCTTCAAGCTCCCCATGGAGGAAAGCGCTTTTCACATCCATGTGATGTACCTCCCATCGCTTGGAAGCTGCCACTGCCAAAACTAGTCTAATGGAGTCTTTCTGAGCTACCAGTGCAAATGTTTCATTATAATCAAGTCCTTGGACATGAGAATACCCCTTTTCTACCAACCTTGCTTTGTACTTAATGTCTGTACCATCCGCTACACATTTAGTCTTATAAATCCACTTGCATCTTACCAACTTTCTGCCTGTGGGGAGCTTGACTAGCTCCCAAGTTTCATTCTTCTACAATGACTGAAACTCCTCATCCATAGAAATCTGCCATCAAGGATCATGTGAGACATCCTCATATGTTTTTGGATCAGAATCTATCATCATATAGCACTTCTCAGAAAGATAAGGATCATTCACATTGAGAGCAGTCTCAAACTGTGATCTAGTCCTTCTTTGGTCCTGAGGGTTGCCTGCTAGTTCACCTGCTGCTTGCAAAGTTTTTGCATCCCACTTAGGCCTTGTATGTGAGTTAGAATCTGCAATAAAATGATCCTCATAATCATAAATATCATAATAAAAAACATCAAGAACATCACTTACATCTTCTTCAGACAGTGGTGAAGATTGTTCTCCAATTTCAGCGCTCCGAGAGGCCTCTTCTTCAAACTGCACACTTATTTCAATGAATGCTTTATGAGTGTTCATGTTCAGCAACTTATAACCTTTGGAGTCCTCTGAATATCCAACAAATAAACATGGTTGGATTTGGGGCGGAAATTCCCTCCTCTTCTCGAGTGGAATCCTAGCCCAAGCCTTTGAGCCAAAAATCCTGAAATGAGAGATGTCAGGTTTGTGACCTGTCCAAGCCTTGAAAGGAGTGATACCTTTGAGAGCTTTGTGTGGAACTCTATTTTGAATATAGGTGGCACAATTTATTGCCTCATCCCATAGCTTAGGAGACAAATCTTTTGCCTCAAGCATGCATGTGGCCATCTCATTAAGAGATCTATTTTTCCTCTTAGCAACCCCATTTTGCTGAGGTGTATATGGAATTGTATGTTGCATCTATATGCCTAAAGAAGCACAAAATTGATGAAACTCTAATTTCACATATTCACCACTAGTATCAGACCTTATAAATTTTATATTCCTACCAGACTGATTCTCAACTGAGGCCTTGAATAACTTGAATAACCCAAAAACTTCTGATTTTAGCTTGATGAAATAAATCCAACAATACCTGCTGAAATCATCTATGAATGTGTGAATATATTTTGCATGATTCAATGACTCATGAGGAAATGGACCTAATATTTCAGTGTGTATAAGTTTGAATGGTGCAGTGGTTCTCTCAATTGTGGATCTCTCATACTTATGCTCAGGGTGTTTTCCTAGGATGCAAGATTGACATACACCTTTTGGAAAATTTGATATTGGGAAGCCCTATAACCATCTCTTTCTCATGAAGTTGGGAAAGGTATTTGTAGTTTAGGTGGCCAAATATTTCATGCCATAGCTTTCTGGACTCATTGGCATGGGTCAATAGAGAAGAAGGTGAGGGGTTTGGCACAAAATGAGAAAACTTGTAAATTCTAGAACAATGATTAGCAGTACCAAATGCAAAACAATTTCCTGTTGAAATTTCTGCTATCTCAACATCATTGGGGGTAAAGGTTACTCTCTTGTATATGGGTCATCTGATAGACTGACAGTAGGTTTGCAGCAAGTCCAGGGACATATAAAACATTATTAAATGACCCAAACTCGAGATCTATGCTACCTTTGCCTTTGCTAGAAGTTTCAGAATTGTCTCCCAATACAATATTCGGACCACTGGAAGAGTCAAGTGAAGTAAAATACTTACTTCCAGACACCATGTGTCTTGAAGCACCGGAATCAATGATGAATGATGAATATTTTGATTTGCTCGCCATCAATGCATGAAATCTCTATTTATCATCGGAATTTTGTCCTCCATCCTTCCTCCTTGCACTCTCTGGAAGAGGAATGTTGGATTTCTCCAAGAGTGAAGTGAATTGGTCAATGGTTTTCTTCATGCAAGAGCTTTCAAGATGAAAGCCCTTGCTGCAATAATTGCACTTTGTCCTCTCATTCTTCTTGTTTGGATTCTTCTTGAAGTTTGATGTCTCTCCATTTGAAATCTGCTTGTCTTTCCTCTCACCAGTGAGCTTCTTGAAATTGCCCTTCTTCTTGCCTTTCGAACCTCTTGAATATCCAACATTCAGACAGTGATCTTTGGATGGATTTTTAATGGCTCCCATCAAGACCATTTTGTTTTGTTCTTGTGTCAAAGACTCTATGAATTCTGAAAGTGTTGGGCTCTTCCAATTTTTAATTGCTTTCCGGGTGGAATGGAAGGTCGAGACAAAGATTGAATAATTGAGGCCAAGCTTGGAGAGAATGGCCAAAAATAATTGCTCATCTTTCTTGTCAATACCACATTGCTTTAGCTGCAATACAAGAGATTTAAACTTGGAGAAAAAATCATGTATATTATCAAAATTTTGCGGGCTCAAAGAGACTAGCTCGTTATCCAATTGGTGGCCTCTCAATTCATCGGTTTTCCAGAACAATTCTTGAAGTTTCAGCCATACTTCATTGGGTGAAGTGAGGCCATCAAGATGAAACAAGATTTCTCTAGATGTAGTGAGACATATCAACACATAGGCTCCATCCCTTCGATTATGCCATTTTGATTTCTCTACTGCTTAGGTTGGCTCAGCTTCAATTTCCATGGTCACCCTGTAGAGCACTTTGCTCCTCAGTAGAATCTCCGTCTGTGCTTTCCAATCAAAGTAATTGAAAGGAGTGAGGATGATATGCTGTGTGTGATCCATTGCTTCTCTGAAATAAACTTATTGACTGATTTTAGAACACTTCTGGATTCCAAAATGTGCCCTGCAGAGAATACAAATCACCTGGTGAATTGATCAATGCGCCCTTCCTTAGACTGTTGGATCCTACAAGACAATCAATAGATAAAAGGAATAGATTTATGGCTCTGATACCATGTGAAAATCAGATCACATCCAAGAACTATTCAATAAATTACACTCTCTCATATGAAAAATCTCACACAAGTCAAAGACACAAAAATTATGCACGAGAGATGATTTCTATATTAACTTCTCATGATAAAAATACATCATCCAACCATATATCAGTAATAGGCTACTGTTAAATAAATTTACATTAGTAATTTGAATGGCTGAATATGCCAAAGGAATCTCCACTTAATCAGACTTGCTAAATATGCCCATCCCCCCTAAGTGGCAAGTTGACTTTCCAAATCAGCCCAAAAGCTCATGAATTGCTAAATTAATGAGCTAAAGGTGAAATATAGATAAAAAAAATGCCAAATATGAAATTTGGGTGGAAAAAACATTCAGTAAAGTTTTTGGTGTAAAAAACAGTTTCCTAGGTAGACTAGCTTTTCCCCCATAGGGAAAAAGCAGTAAAAAAGCTTTAAAACTCAAAAATGCGCCCTTCCTTCTAATTATGGTCTAAAATCAATTAGGAAAGTTCCCAAGTGGCCTAGATGACTTGTAGATCACACCTTGGATGTATTATTATGCTCCCATGTTTCCTTGTGGTGGACACAATGGCAATTTCCTAATTTATTACATAGAATTAACCAATAAATGATTAATTGATGTATCTAATGTAAATAAATAAATGGTAGGAAGACTTAATTATTCCAAAACCTAAAAGAATATGGCAAACATCCATGGGCATAACATCACATACAATCTTATCCTTATATTTTCCTATTTGCAAATCAACTTCACATTGTTCACTTACCAGGATTTGATGTCCTTTATGCAACAAGGATACCTTGTATGGAACAGGGTGTTTGGTATTCTTCAAACTCAGCTTCTCCACCATCTCTATGGAAACAAGATTGTCAGTGCTCCATCTATCAATCACCATCTTACAACATTTCCCTTTTACTTTACACATTGTTCTAAATAAAACCTTCCTTTGGGCGGGTTCCACCTTCTCCTTCTTAGTCTTCAATAAGAATTTGTTCATCATCAAAGCCTCCCCCATCTATGGCATATTCTCAGTCACTGTTATCTGCTCTTGTTGTTGCTCATTCTAAGATACATAGGATTCCCTCTGTCCTATGTCTTCTTTCTCAGGACATTCAAAGGATATGTGTCCCAACTTGTTACATTTGTAACATATGTAGACAATTTATCTACCTTTTCCTCTACCTCTACCTCCTTGGTAAGGTCTTCTCCCTCTTGGGTTATCTCCTCTACCTTGCTGCTCTTGTTGGTTTGAGTAGTTGGATCCTCCTTTTTGGGCTACAAACCTTTCTCTTCCAGCTATTTTCCCCCTTCCTCTTGTTGAACCTCTTCCCCTATTGAAGTTTTGTTTTCTTACTAATTTTTCATCTGCTCTCAAGGCACATTGGTATGCCTCCTCCATGGTTCTCAATGATATCATGCTCATCTCATCTTGAATTTCGATCCTTAGACCATTGACATATCTAGCAACCTTCTCTGTTGATTCTTCCACATAACCTGCCCTCACGTTAACTTTGTATAACTCTTCAGTATACTCTCTTACAGTCAATAACCTTTTCCTAAGGTTCTACATTTGTCTATACAAAGTTAGTCGGTAATCCTTGGGAAAGAATTTGGCTCTCATATTAGCTACCATCCTATCCTAGCTCTTTATCAATGGCTTGTTCTTCCTTCTCCTTTCAACTTGCACACTATCCCACCATAGGGATGCATTTCCTTTCAATCTTGTCACTGCCAACCTGACCTTCTTGTTATCCTCAACTTCATCGTACTCAAAGTACTTGTCTAACTCATTGATCCAATCAATGAGGTGTTTAGCAATGAGACTTCCCTCATAGGTAGGAAACTCAGGTTTTGGTCTTGACGTTGCTCCAAGAATTGACCGAACATATCTCAACTCAGTGTCTCTCACATGGGTGTTGCTTCTTCTCCTTGTTCCTCTTCTTCAAGTTAACTCACATCCCATGCTTCTGGGTCTCTTCGTCTACCAATCTCCATAGCTTCCATATGTGCCCTTAGTTCTCTCATTTCCTCCATGAAATCTGCATTCGTTGTTGGTCTTCCTCTATCACGACCTCTTTCTCACCCTACACGTATCGCCATGTCTTTCTTCAATTGTTATGAGCAAATCCCACTATGGTACCACAAATGATGCAGGAGGGAATGACCAGAAGCCAATCCAACCCGCTTCCCAGGAATTAGTGTGATCCTATGAAATCATACCACCAACCTTAGCTAACAACCAGCTAGGTTCTTCTTAATTGTGATCCTTCCCTTTGAAATGGGATTTCCGCAACATTCTGATAGTCTGAATTGATCTTCCGCAACAGCCTTGCGGAAGCACCTTCTTTCTGCAACTGCAGTGCTCTTCCACAAATATCTTCCCACGGTCTCCTTCCCGCAATGACCCTTCCGCACGTTCCTTTCTGCAGTTTGCATATTGTGGGTGTGGCTTTCTTGTTTTCTTGCACGAGGCTTTCACAAAGACTCTCCCGCAATGCGATTTTCACAACTCTAGCCGTTAGCTTCCGAACTCTTTCCTTCTGTGGAACACTATGCAATCATCGATCTCTTGCGGATGGAATCTCATTCGTTGATCTTGATGAATGCAGAAAACTTCCCATTTGCTGATGGGGACGCTGACTCTAGTGCATGTTCACTTGATCAATTCTTTCCCCTCCGTTGATCTTCCTTTTGGCTTTGATCTGAGCCGTTCAACCTCTGATATTTGAATTGACTTTGACTTTGTGATTTTCTCATGGATTGATCAGAGAATCAATCAATCCAACTTAGTCTTTGTCCAGATCTAATGAGAAACTAAATACGACAAGAAACTATATCTGCTACACATTAATTGTTTGTTTACGAAGGATTTGGGTGTTCTTACTGCTCATACAAACACAAAGATGAATATTCATTCACACAGACATTAGGTTAACATTCGCACACAACTCTACTTGATAGAATCTAGGTTACTTTGGTTCAAATGTACAATAACACCATTAACACACAGAAATGGATAATTTCATTCAGTAATAGAAAAAACATATATACTGTTGTATTTTCCTCTGGTATGCAGCAAAATATCCCACTGACTCTTTCTTACGTAGAGATATCTCTTGCGCTAATCGACCTTCGAATCCCCCTTGAGTTCCTATCTTCCCCTCTTTCATTCATTCGAAAAATCCCCCAAAAATCGAATGGTTGAACCGTGAAAATAGTCTCACTAACCTACTCCCCCCCATCATTGAAGGGGTCACTATCATTCAGAAACAGATTGGATAACTGGCTTGATCTCCATGCAGGTAGTATCAACTCACCACTATGTCCTAGTTCTCCCAAAAACTGACAACACACTATTTGGTTACATACTTGCAAATATTTAAATTACTTAACAAAACAAATTTCCTTCATGAAAGCTTGTCCTCCTGTTAGCCACAACATGTGAGCATGCAATCACATTGTTGGATTAGCATTGATGCTCCTGCATCACTTTTGATCATTTTACATTTTGCATTTTCCATTTGGAGAGAAGAGCTAGTAGAGAGCTAGTCTACTTGCCTTAGCACCAATTTCGAGGGTGAAAGATTCCCATCCTAATTGGAAATTGGAGAGGATATCCAGACCTTTCATTTGGATCTAAAATGGAGACTTCAGTTATAGGTTGAATCTACAAGGCAGCTCGTGGTTCATTCATCTACAACTTGTTCTTGCATCTCTTTCACATTTTCTTGCATATTTGGGCACCTGGAGGAATTTCACCCTTGGTGAGATGCTGATACCTTTGCAAGATTACATGAATATTAATTTATTTGTATTCTGATCTATATACTCTTTATTTACTGCTCAAAAGACTCTCAGGTCTAAATACCAAGTGAAACTATATAAAAATATCAAACAATGTATAAATGATGGCATTTTCTCCATGTCTTGTTGTTGGAGCTTGAAGAGCCATTATTTCGAGTTGTATCAGTCATTCTATATGATTTTGTTGATTTATGGAGTGTCATTAATGTTTTGAAGAAGTTTCATTAGCATTTCACAAGTCCTTGGCACCTGAATTTCTAATTTCATAACATATGGTGAAAATTACTAGCTTCCCCCCCTATGTGAAGACTTGCATATAAACATCTGAGTTAAGGGAGTTGAAGAAGGTCATAAGAACTAATTTATGATACATTGGGAATATAATTAAATCCAATTATCAGTACCATACCTCTGTTCATAAATTTGGAAGGTTTTAACCACATTTGGGAATTCATCTTTGTCCACTACCCTTTGGGGTTTTGAAGCTCGAAATTGCTAGTAACTTTCCCTACTTTGTCCAGATTGTAAATGAATGTTGCAGAAGTGTTTTAAGGGTTTTTAAGCATCCATCAGCCTCATTTATATGTATTAATACCTTTCAAATAATTTAAGAACCAATTTGGAATCATTTGGAAGCAGTAGTGTCAATATTAGTCTAAGGGCCGAATTGATTAAAAATTGCAATTTTTCCTAGTTTGTTCAATTTTCCTAAAAGGGACACTACAAGTGGTATCAAAGCATGGTCCTTGCACCCGTTAATTAATATCATGCATTGAATAATAATTTGTAGCCATGTCTTACTATTATGATGAATCCTATGAGTACAATGCTTATGAGCAGTATGGAGATGATTGTGAGCAATATGAAAGAGAATGTGAATGGTAGGAGGAAGAGGTGCCACCATGCAACACTTCTTACAATTTCATGAGGAATTAATATTATTATTATGACCCTATATATGATAAAGATGAGTGTGTCACATTACCAAAGGATAATTCTATGAATGAGTTACAAAGATGGAGAGCAACATATAAAACCTTACCCCAACAATATCAGACATATCTTGAGTTGTATAAGGGAAATACAAAAAATGCCCCTTCTTTCGAAGACTTTCCTGATTGGGTGTTTTCAAATAGGACCAAAAATGAGGATGTGGTGTTAGTAAAGAAAGGTTTATGCCATTCTTGTAAAATACCTTGGAGAGAAAATGATATGTGTGTGAGTGAAAATAGCAATGAAGTATCTGAATTTTCAGGGAATGCTTGTATTTCCTACTTGAAGAGAGTTTTTGGTTTTCCTTCAAAAAGAGATTCCAAATATGAAGAGACATCATATGAGCATGAAGACGACTCTATCGAAAATATTGAATATCATTTCGACACACATTCTACCTTGGACATGACTCAAAGAGCATCTGTTGATGGATGTTTAAACTATGAAGGAGTACCTACTGATGGGTGCTCACACCTTTATGTTGGTGACATAGAGATAAATTTTGAAAGTGTTGTTGCAAGCCAAACTTCCATTAAGCATGAAAATGAAGACCTTGTGTAATACCCCAAATGTTGGACTAGTAACCCCTTTGATATTTCTACTAAGTATTATTTCAGTTTACTTAGATGACATTAGAAAGGTTAGAAATTGATTTCTAATGACCATGTGGACCAGCACATTAATGAGATGGGAGTCACAGTCCCATATGGGTTGGAGGGAAAAATCCAATTAAATAATAATTTGAAATTCTTAATGGAGAATATGGAAAACCCTAAAGAAAATATTTGAGAGAATAATGGTTTAAAAGAATTAACTAAATGAGAGTTTTTCACACCTAAGAATATAAGAAAGTGAAACTCATTCAAACCATTCAGATAATTCTAAACTATGAACAAAAATTCTGAACTCTCTCATGAGGATAATCACCCAAGAGAGTTGGGAGTTGGGAAGAACAAAAACCAGAGTAACTAAAGACAAGTAAAGAGGGACGGTTTTGGAGCAAAAAACTAGACCATATTAAGAGAAATCTGAACAACTGGGTATAGCTTGGACACTTGGTTGTGTTCAGGTAGGAGCACTACCCCAAGTTTGCAGGAGCAGTATAGAAAATACTCTGAATAGGCTGTGATATTAATGATTCTATTAATGGCTGAGGCTTAAAATCCCCTAGAGCATCCTCAAGCTCAGGAGCACTGAGTTGGATGTTGGGTTTCCTGCTGCCACATAAATTCACTAAATAACTTGGGGAACAAGTTAAGGGTAAATACAATCTAACTCTTAAACCAGAGGGGACTGTGAACTCAGCTGGAGGGTGACCTGGAAGTAAGGTGAACTTGCTGGTCAAAGGTTGGGAGGTTTGTGCTAAGTCCACTGGTCTTCAGATTTCAATTAAGTCTATTTACTGCATTTATCTGTTATATTTTATGGAATAGTTTCTAGGGTTATTGTTGTATAAATATGATCTATTGTTGGATGGATTGTTTATGAGATCTGAATATGACTGTGTGATTATACTGAACATGGTTTATATATAATTGATAGACCTTTAGGTCTTTGTTTTATTATGCAGCTTTATGATCTATTAGATACATTTCAGTTTCATAGTCTATGTTTGATTTACACATTCTTTATACAATAAGCAGTTATACTTGTAAAATAAATGATGATATATAAGCCTATGATAGGCAGTATGAATGATCATTGCTTATATTTAACCCTAAGGCTTTGTTGGTTATGTTTTATAGAACAAGGTTCTTGTGCTCATCATATCTTATTATTCAACAAAGCATCAGTTCCTATTTTAATGGTTGAAAGAGGAAGACATGTAAACCATGAAGTTTACATGTCTAGCCTTTGCATTATTTAAGTCTTTATTCTATTATTTCATAGATAAAAGCAATGCAGTGATTAAATGATGGTAAACCTATAGTAAGTAGTTTTCGTTTAATCAACAGAGTATTTAATTCTGGATGAACATACATATATGTAAATAGCATTTACAACTTCAGTATGGATATTATTTGTAAATAATAATTAAATCCCAGAATGCATGACAATTTTATATGTATCTTTCTTAAACTGAGCATTACATGTTATTTTAATTCCTGTATGGAATTTGTATGCTATCCAAGCTCTGTTCACCCCTACGCTCAGTTCTAGCATGGAACTCAACCACATTATTTAACTCATTATATGCATAATATGGTTTATGGAATCCGATAGGGTTCCATTGTATTGCATTTTCATAAGAAAATAAAATGTATTGTACAGGATACATTAACTTATGCCCAAAGGCGTTGTATTATGGGTAAGTATGAGTGCGGAAGCGTAGTTGCAGCATGCTAAAACCCTGTGTGCATCTACATTTTATCTACCAGGGTATATCACCCTGCGTGTTACGATTCAGTAGACAATAGCATGGTCGCCATGCGGTGCATACGGTGGCATTTATTTTTAATTAATGTTAAGTGTTGTTTTATAAGGCGACCCTAAATCTTGCAGACGAGTGTTATGTATGTTTAACCCATTGCTCAGCAAGCATTCATGTTGTTCGAAGTTCTCTTTGGAACCCTAGTACCACGCGATAGCATAGTGGCTTCAGTTTCAACAGTTGAAAAGTGGGTGCATCGTGAGGTAGGCTTGGGAGTCAAGTGTTGTTGGTCGAAGCTTGACCTGAAGTGCTTAGCTAAGCTAAGCACTGTGCGTTGAATGCATAGTATTATTATTATGATTTCATAACAAGTTTAAATGCCTAACTTAATAGCTGTAAAATCGATGCATGCAGGCTAAGTTTTGGTTAATGCCTATTGGATTTACTTACACAGCAAAGAAATCATTTAAACAACTAGAAATCGGAATAAGTGAATGCATTCATCTTTATATTCATAAATATATAACCATAACCCTGTTCATTTTTTCAACCCAGATTTCGAATGACAGGAAACAAAATATATTTAAGAAACAATACTGTATAGGCAACCGCGAAGGTTTGATACAGTCATCATAATGCATTCATTATTTACAAAGAAAACTATTTGCAGATCTTTAGTATATCTTTTACAGAGCAGTGTCCCAGCATGGGTGTTTCGAAGATGCGAAACCCAGTTGAGGACCCAGGACCCAAAAAAGTGGTCAACCCAAATTTTAAGCATTTAAATGTATTGCTCGCAGCATACATTACAAAATATATTAAAAGTGTGCAACTACCTACAGGCTGAGCAAGCCTTCACAATAAATTTTCATACAATCGTGTGCTTCTGCGAGCATGCCCGAGGGCCATCACATTTCATGTTGTAAACCAACAACCGGAACCAAGTCTTAAGTAACCCACCTCAACACCCGGGAAGTTAACCCAAGAGAAAAAGCGAGGATTATTTACCTAGTCAGTATGGAGACCCTTCTCTTCATCGAGGTCGTGGTGCCAGCTGTGGAAGCACCCAGCACACCCTCGTCAAACCCTAGTTCCTATCACAACAAACAAATGCAACAGAAGTTAGTTGGAGCAGTAAGAATTGAAATGTAAAAGCGTTGTGGTAAAAACGATGACCATTGTAACCACTCACCTTTAGGGTTTGAGCTGGATGCAATGCCCAATTCATGGCTACTTTATACCTGCACAAGGGAAGCACGACAGTGTCATTTGACAATGTTACGATTTGCAACCCAAAACCAACCAACAAAACTAGTAACAAAGCTTAAGATGAGGTGTACTTTACCTGCGTTGCATGGTAGTGTGCCAACGACCTTCCTAGTTGCACTTCGCCATGCTGAAGAACACGTTTTCATTCTACTAAACGGGAATGAGCCCTTTGCTCAAAGCAGAGGTGCTCTAGGAGCCTTCGTCGCAGTGCCAAATGAGTATACAGTCGACAAGACCATATTTTTGTGAGCTTGTGAAACCGAATGAGACAGTCGTGACCACTGAGCCCGGTGGTTCTTTCCCTTAATTTCTTGGTACGTTGAAGTGCTTGTGCCAACCTCCAAAACCATATCAACAATATTGAGGACCTTCACATCACCCAATTAACCAACTCGAATCACCATCGATGGTTGGATTGTTGTGGCATTAAATTGTAAACCAGTGGATCATTAATTGCATGGAGCTTGGGTTGGTAATCATGCATGCGAGCCAGCTTGAGCTAGTTGTCCATGCGCGTGCTCCTCTTTGCTGGGTGGTGTTCTCCACGTTCACCGAGAGATGAGTGTTACCTGCCAGGAGGGCACACCAGACAAGGTTTAAAACGTTGTTTCATAAGTTGAAGTCTATGTTGAAAAAGTTAAGTCAAAGCACAGTCACCATGTCAGCTTATGTTATGCGCATATTACAAACCTTTGTAGTTTACAAACCTTTACACTAACACGTTATAACATATGAAATCATTTACGACATTGACAAGGGTTGGAGTGGTCGTCGTAGTATTGTTTGTTATGCATTCTAGTTTGGTAATCAACTTTGGTTCGACCCTAGGTCAACCATATAGCGTATAACCCATTGTTGGTTTATATTAATGTTTTCCACATATGTATATTATGTTAATACATGTTACCTATTACATTGAAACCTTGTTTTTAAAGTTCTAATGGTTGCTATATATTTATATTATGTCAAGACTTTAAACATATCACTTTGCAACCCTTTATTAATGGTATATCGTGGTTGTAGTATCACTTGGTTCGACGTTATGTAAACCATTGAAATATATGAGATATATATAATATATAGAATTATATATTATATTATATAGTTTATATATGTTATGTTAACATATAGTGTTACATTATTACATTTTAATGTTGCTATTGTATTAAGATTTCCTTATGGAGTTAGCATAAGTGCTTTATTTTTTTTTTAACAAGAACAGTTATATTTTATTGGAGAAAACATGGTTGGGATTACGCCTAATCAACCCATCATACATTGCCGAAGGGCATAAAATTAAAGGGTATCCAATTCCAACACTTACAACATACTAGTAGCTTCCATCTTACGGAATGGAGGACCAAATAGGAATTCCGTCATTCTGTATCAAATCTGCTGGAGCAAAATTGTAGCCTACATTGACCCTAAAGTCTGTTTCTTGATTTAAGCTCCGGAGGATGTGGAAATAGGAGACATAATTGAATTTTTTCAACCAATTCCGAACACATTGCAAAATCTTATTTAACACTGCATTATTGAAGTGGTCTTCCATGTGTAAATGTTTTATTAGGATTTTCGAATCTCCAAAAATCTGAATGTCAAGATCACCATTTCCATGAGCTATCTGACAAGCTTTAAGCATACCTAAAATTTCAGCTTGATTATTAGTACACTGTCCTATCCCCCAACTGAAGCTTCCTTTAAGGTGACCATCAGGATCATAGAACACCCCTCTAGCTCCAGCTTTCCCAGGATTTCCTTTAGCTTCCCCATCGAAAAAAATGGTGACTTTACCTTGACTCTTCCACCACTGCTGGAAATCTGTTTCATTGAATCTGATCTGCCACTCTCGATTGCTGACAGGTCTAGCAAAAGTCTTATTCCTAGTCCACAGCATAGGGTCTCCCATCCAGCTATTCTCGGCAGGAAGAAGCGAGTTATTCTAATTAAAGGAATGATTTTCCAATGTTTCCAAAAGTAACGCCTTGGCTTTAGCAACCACCACTGTAGGAGAACACAATTTTTCTTGGAATATGCCCTCATTCCTAGATAATCACACTTCCTAGCATAGGTATTTTGGGATCGCTTGCCATATCTTGTCCCACAAAGAATTGCTCTTTATCACCAGGGGATAACGTTCTGTCCAGGTGGAGAATAAGGAAACAATGTTACACTGAGATGGGGTATTAACATTGAGTCCTTGCAATGCCAGCTGCCACACCTCCTGCATGAAAGGGAATTCAATGAACAAGTTGTCAATTGTTGCCTGGGCTACATGACAGAGAGGACATCTATGTGGCCCAACAATTCCTTGCTTAACCACGTTCTCACCCGTCAAAAGTCTGTTGTGCAATAGAACCCAACTGAAAAAAAAATTATTTTTGGAATGCCAAATGTATCCTAGACCTTCTTCCACTTTACAATATGCTGAACCTGTGGCTGCTGCATCTGTAGGGCAGCAAAACCCAAAGATGTTGTATATTCCCTTGTCACTCCCCATCCCCATTTATCTCTCAAACGCATATGGATAGGAGCTAATCCATTAAGTGTTGTGATCAGCAATTTCAACTGGTTTAGCATCATGGCTGGTGGCCTAAGAAGGTTCCACTCACTCCAATTACCATCCTAGTCCCATTTGGAGATGTCCACAAGTTTGGTGATGCCACACTAGGTAAGCCAGCTTCTTAATTCATGGAAAGCCTCATTATGCCGGAGAGGAGGCCATCCCATTATCGTGTCATTCCACAAGAAAATGCTTCTCCCATTTCCTGGTATTCGATAAAGATGCTTTTTGAAAAAAGCCCAACATTGTATGCATAATTTCCACAACGTAGTTCCTTTTTGGACCGTGGCTTCATCCATACTTGAAACTGAGACTCCATTCATATATTTATTAATAATAACACTGCTAACAGGATGACTGGGCGTGGAGAAGATCTTCCAAAGCAGCTTCCCCCCCCATGGCCAAATTCACATGCCAGGGATCTCTTACCTGTAGTCCTCCATCAGCGATTGACTTTTTCACCACGTCCCATCCCACCAAATGGTGTTTTTTTTATTGCCCTTTCCTCCTTGCCACAAGAAGGATCGGATTAGCTTATCAATCTCCTCAGAAATTAACTTTGGTGCCAGTAAAAACGTAGCCTAATAGAGAGGCAGAGATGAGACCACAGACTTGATGAGAAGAAGCTTTCCAGCTTTGGTTATCCAATGTCCTCCCCAAGCAACCAATATTGATTTTATTTTGCTTATAACCTCGTGCCAGTGAAGAGCCTTGGTGCAGCCCAGAGTTAATGGCAATCCGAGATACTTAAAGGTTTCCCAAGTAGCAAATCCTGCATATCCTAAATAATGAGAAATACGTTTTATGGTAGCCTGATTCACGTTCCATCCATAGACAGGAGATTTTCTCTTATTGACAAGGGCTCCCGAGACATTGCAAAAGCTTTGTATTACTTTATTAAACCCTCTTACAATTTTGACAGAGGCTCCTCCCAAAAGGAGTGAATCATCAACAAATAAGGCATGGTTGATGGGGATGAGGTCTTTTGTCACTCAAATGCGAGGAATTGTTCCTGCTGCCTTCTCTGCATTCAACTTTCTACTGAGGGAGTCGACCATCAAGATATATAAGAAAGGGGACAACGGGCAGGCCTGCCTTATTCTCCGTGTGCTTTGGAAGTAATTTGCTGGCCTACCATTCACTAAAGGAGCGATCCATGGCCTTCCTATACATGCTTTGATTAGTCTTACGAAATCAATGGTAAATCCGAAAGATATAAGAACTTGAAACAAAAAAGAATGTTTTGCCCGGTCGAAGGCATTGGCCATATCGAGTTTTATTATCATCTCATGCTCTTTGTGTTGATGGCTAGAATTCATTGTTTCCTGCACAATAGTTAAATTATCCATGATATTCCTGCCTTTCACGAACCCACCATGACTAGAGGAGATGAGGTTTCCCAGAAATGGCTTGATTCTGTTAGCCAAGAGCTTAGACAGAATTTTATATGAAGCATTGCACCGCGAGATAGGCCTAAACCTATCTAAGGTCTCGGGGTTTGAATCCTTTGGAATTAAAGCCAAAAAAGTCGAATTGATGCTGCCACCGACCTTGGCTTTTTGATGGAATCCCCTGATCATACAAACTAAATCCACTTTGATAATCTCCCAGCATATTTTGTAAAAGTGAATGGAGAATCCATCTGGCCCTGGGGATTTATTTGGTTCCATTGCCCATATTACATTGCTAATTTTGAGCTCAGTAAAGGGCTTCATGAGGCTTGCGTTATCATTCTCTCCAACAAGTCTCAAGATGTTTGTGAGAAATTCAGAAAATTCCTCGTCCATTTCCCTACCTTTTTCAATGAAAAGATCTTGGAAATGATGGGTTGCTGCATCTTTTAACTAAGCTATATCTTTGTGGGCAGTCCCATCAGTGGCAATTATTTCTTCCAGATGATTCCGGGAGAGGCGATCTTTGAATTGTTTGTGAAAGAATGGAGTATTCCTGTCTCCCGATTTCAGCCAGAGACTTCTCGATTTGAGCCTCCAATGTTCTTCCTCTTGCTTGTAGGATCTAAAAGTGTTGAGCTGAGTAGCTTGTTCTTTTTGAATAGCAGAATTAGTGATATCTATATTTTCCAAATCAAGTTGTAGATCAATTAGCTGACTTGTTGACTACTTTCTATAGCTCGTGGGAGTAGCAAAGGGATTTTTTATCCATTTTTTTAGAGCCATCTTTTTTTCCTTCACTTTCTGCTCCCAAACATAGTTGGGTGACCCAATTACTCGGACTCTCTAGGCATTACTAACAGTTTCCATAAAGCCATCTCTTTCAACCCAGAAGGGATTAAACCGAAATGGAATGGGTCTCAAATTTTTTTCCTCTTCAAACTGTAGTAATATAGGCTTATGATCTGAAGTGAATTTTTGCAATACTTTAGAGGAGATTTTCTTATTTTCCAGCAGAAAGGTGCTTTGAATTAAAAATCTATCCAACCGGGTAGAAATGTGATGTTCCCCAATTCTATTATTGGTCCATGTATATAACCCTTTCTTAGGCTTAATATCAATTAGATCCCAATTCTGCAGAAGGTCTTCGACCAAGGGAAGGAACTGATCACGATTATTGTTTCCACTAGGCTTCTCTTTTGGTTCAAAAACGAGGTTGAAATCCGCAGCAAGTATTATATTCTTAAGGGATATTGACTCTAGAAAGATAGACAAAGTGTGCCAACACTCTCTTTTTTCAGCATAATGAACGGAGACATATAAATTTACAATAGCAAACGACATCTTACTCACTTTGTCCCGTAGGTAGATGTAAATCCAGTGCTGAGTCTCAAATGAATTTTTGAGATGGAATTTATCCTCCTCCCACAGACTAGCCAACCCTCCAGAGGTGGCCCTTGCACTGACTACTATCCCGGCATTCTTCTTCCTATTCAATTTGCTTAGCAGAAGGAGGGCTTCCCCTTCAATTTTTGTCTCTTGGAACATGAGGACTTAAGGTAACTTTGATTTCACTAAGTTTTTTACCGCTTCATCTTTTAAGGGGTTCCCCAATCCTCGGCAATTCCAAGAGACAAACTGCATCATTTACTGACTGAAGGGGGGACAGCTCCTCCCTTTGGAGGTCTGTTTTTGGTATTTCTGCCAATAGACATCTCGATCATAGATTGACTTCCTTGCATTTTTTGCCTCTCCGCTTTTTCTGCCCTTTTCTCTTTGTGAGATTTTCTTCCAACTCATTTTGAAGGCCTCTCAAAGGTCTCATCTTTCGTAGAGCCAGAGATCTCCAGGGATTTCTTTCTTATTATTTCAACAAAGGAAAGAGGGCTCGTTGCTCCAATGGAGGATCCATCCTGTAGAGCTGCAGATTCTTCAAGGGATTTGTCTTCAGCTAATGAAGTGGGATGTTGTTCTACTTCTTCTACCACTGATAATGAGGGCTCTTCTAGGATTCTGAGCTTTTCAAACTGATTTTCCCTCATAGATGGTCCTGAGCTTCCTTCACCTTGTAACTTCCCAGAGAATGGGCCTTCATTACCTATAGTCTTTCCTTTGCTTTTTGTTCTTACGGCTTGTTTTGCTTCGATTGGTTTTTTAGCTGGGATCCATTGACTGCCTTTGGCTTCCTCAATATCCTCCTCTCCCTTCATTTTGCAATGTCTAGCAAAGTTTCCATACTCATGGAAAAATCTACACTTGAATGGCAGCTACTCGTAGTCTAGCTCTTGAATATAAGTCCATTCTGCCACTGTTAGCTTTATTGCTTCGGGAAACCCTACTTCTAAGTCCACCTCCATGCAAATTCTAGCATAGGTATATTGATCCTTTCGCTCTACCCGATCAATGTATTTCCCCAATTTATTACCTATAGCTTCCAACGATTTTGGGTTCCAACAATGCAAAGGAAGATGCAGCAAACGAACCCAGACTGGGACCGCCGAGGGCACATCTTGCGTCGGATCGAAATCCGGTGTCCATTTATTCAGATATAGACCTTGCGGGCCCATAAAATAAGGTCCATTCCTAAAGATTAAGTTCCTATCCTCAACATTTGCAAAAACAAAAACAAATAATCCCTTACCCACCAGATGACTGCTGATACTGTCATGGGTCAGTGATCGCCAATTCCTTTGAACCCAAACATCCACTACTTTAGGAAATAGCCAGAGGCCAGTGAACTGCCCTATAAGCCCTCTTTCTGCTAGGTTCAGCGTTGAACGGCATGGATCTTCAGCCGGAAGATCAACAGTAGCGATATTGTCCATGCGTTTGATGAATTTCTTCTGATGCTCACTAGGATTTCTCATCCCACAAGCTTCCACCAACTTCTTGAATGCAGCAATCTCAGACAGGGGAGGGACGGCCTCGGGGTCCCCTCCAGCAGCCATCCTGTCTTGTGTATAGTCCAGTCTTTCTATGGGGGTAGCTTGATGGTTCTTGTTTTAACCCCCAGATTCATGTGACTGTTCTCTTCTCTATAATTCAAGAATCGAAGTCCTATCTTCAACTCTGCTCCCACAAGACACTCCAAAAAATCAGTCCAATACCTCACCAGGGAGGCTCGGCTCCACTAGATCATATCAGAATGCTTCTTAGTGAACTCAGCTTTCTTGATTACCAGATTAGTTCCAGGTTTTCAAAAATTTATCTATAGTTTTTTCCCTTCGTCTCTGCATTAATTGTCACAGCTCCAAGAAGTGGGCACCAGTACTAGACCTCACACAGAGATCCAGGAAGGCTTGTCTCCATGAAGTCTGAGCACAGTTCTTCTATATCAGGATGAGTTCCAGGTTTACAAAATTTTCTCTGCAACGTTTTTCCCTCCGATCGACACTTAGTGCTATTTTTTTTCCAGTTCTTCTCTGTATTAAACCACAAGAGAGTCACTTCAAGAACCAAGACCTCACTAGGGAGGCATGACTCCACTAGAACGGATTAGAACGCTTCTAAGAGAACTCAACTTTCTTGATTACAAGATCTCTGAAGATTTTTCCCTCCGTTTTTGCAATCTGTCACAGCTCCAAGACCGGTCCTAGACCTCACACAGAGATCCAGGGAGGCTCGGCTCCACGAATTTAGTTTATAAATGAGCACTCGGCTCTTCTAGATCAAATTGAGTTCCAGGTTATCAAAATTCTCAACAGAGTTTTTCCCTCCATTAAAAACATAGTGCTTAATTTAAAAGGGTTAAGCCTAGGTGTGTTATGAAGTAACCCTAGAGCTTAGTATAAAAACAATACATAGGTTATATGTTATTATCTTAGCTATAACATGTAACTATGTTAACATATGCTTAAATATTAATTAGCATAAAGTCTATCAAGGCTAATGTTCAGTAATATTGACATATTAAGAGTTTAATACACTTGTAAATATTAAGTATTAATGTTGCTTATAATTGGAAAGTGTCGCAACTGTTGTAGCATAGAGTTATGATGTTGTCTGGTTCTTATTTTGTTGAAGTGACCCTATACTATCATGTTTACTTATGGGTGCACCGTCGCAGTGGTAAAAGTATTCCAAGTTCCAACACTTGCGTGCTTAGCGACATATTTAATAGTGCAGCATGGTGCTCACATAATTCATTTTATTAATTATTTAGGTTGTAGTGACAACCAGTTACATGTTTCCGCATTTGTTTGTTTGATTAGATTCTTTGAACAAAAAAAAAATCGCGTAGAAGAGACGTGGGACCTTGTAGAAGTTGAAGAAGAAACAAGATCAACTTCCCCATCACCACTTGAGCTTCATGAAGTTGGTTGAAGTAAGAAGGAAGGAGATGAGGAGGTTGATTTGCAAGAGCCTCTTTTTCTTGAAGGGCCATTAAAGATGAATGAAAAGAAGATCCAAGATACCCTTCACATGTTCCATGACACTCAAGCATTAGTGTCAAATACTTGTTGGAAATTTTCTTCATTGAAGGATCCATCCTTCCTTGAAGACATGAAGAAGATTCAAAGAGCAATGTGCAACATCAAAGATTTTAGTGGAGGTTCTTCATTCACTTCTTGGATGAAAGAACACATGGATGATTAATTTGATGCATCTTACATCCCATTGGAGCAACATTATAGGACATGGGATCCTCACCTATGTCATTGGAACATATTTTATTGGTCACTTGAAGCTTGTATGCACTTGGAAAATGGTGGTCTACTTACTTGGAGGTATAAGAACTCTCATGATTCTTTGATGAGGCACCACCTTGATGTACATTTTTATTATGTTGTTATGTACGTTTATGATATATATTTTGTACTCATGATGTTTGTAAGAATGCATACAAGAAAATGGGATCCAAGAATTCTCCTTCTTGATGGTATGGGTTGGAGAGCACTCCTAATTGGTTGGGTGCAATACAAGAAATGGGACCCTGGAATAATTTTAGTCTTATTGGTTTCAACAAAAAATTTGGAAAGAAAGTAGGTTCTTCAACATACATGTTCTAATTGCTTGAGGACAAGCAATCTTGGGTGGGGAGGACTGTATTGTCCCCATTCAAATAAATTTCAAAAGAGGAAATTCTACCAATCTACTAGTTCCCAGGTTGGGGTGGAAACGTTGGGATTTTGAATAAGGGAGCTAATTGTCATGTCCCTAGTTTGACCCCATTGCATTAAAATGTAAATGATGTAATATTGTTATAAAATCATGGTGAGGAGCTCAAGGACAAGGCCCCACCATCGATTTAGTGATGCATATGGTTTACGTTCTAGCCAAGCACATTGGAATTGCAAATACCATGTAAAAATGCATTTTAATAAAATACCCACAACTAGCTATGCAATGCAACAAGAGATGGGGGCATGATTTTACAATGAATTGGGAGGGTAACATTCAAACCCTTGAACCAATCAAGTCAAGTCAAGTTTCAATGAGAGAACCCATAAAACCCTCAACTACCCATGTTGAATTTTGTACCCAATCATTTATTTCTCCCAAGAGTTGGGTGAAGTAGTTAATGCCTTGGGGAATGGAGAGGTATGGCTATCCAAATTCGGGTATGGGAAAGCCACCCTTCATAGAAAATCATTTTTTTCTTCTTGGGCAAGAAAAGAGCCATGAATTTCTCCCCAGGCCATTACCCATAAACGAGTCTTGCTCTCTCACGAGTCGGGAGCTACCTAGGCATTTTCTCTCCACGTTTTTATGGTTTTTCCTGATTTTTCTAGATGGAAACAGGGCGTTTTTGTGTTGCAGAGTGGCTGGGAGTATGGGAGATTGATCTGGGGTTTCATTGGGGCCGTTTTGGCCATTTAGATTCCCAAAATACCCATGGAAAATTGGGTTGGTTCCCTGTGGACAATTTCCCCATCCAAAATCTGTTTTTGGTGTGCCCACATTTTGGGGAAAACCCATGGCCATCTTGTTACTAAATCCCATTATTAAAATGTGTATCCATGCCCAATGATTGTGTTTACTGTGTGAGAAAAGAGCATATTGGGGTATGGGTTATGGGTATCCGTTGCTTTGGCTTGAGCTTGAGTGCAAGCATCCATAAATGAAGAGGGGTTCAAATTTAGCCTGATAAACCAAGCTGTGGACTGGCTTGGCTTAGAGGAATGATTATTTTGTTGTGTATGAGCTTGAATGTCCCATTTTTCTTGTAGAAATCATGCCCATCTCAGGGGTGGTCTCTAAGTGCTAAAAT
This sequence comes from Larix kaempferi, assembly GCA_027924585.1. Lineage (NCBI taxonomy): Eukaryota > Viridiplantae > Streptophyta > Pinopsida > Pinales > Pinaceae > Larix > Larix kaempferi. The sequence continues at coordinate 899,338 of BSBM01001314.1, forward strand.
AATATAGGTTGGGTAGAGACCTATGGTTGGGTGGAATGTTGCAATGACATAGCTAGTTTCTTGGGACAATTTCTCAGCAAAGATAAGTATTTCACCCTATGTGTATTTACTTCTACAATGATTAATTTGATGATTATTTTGATATGCTGGATGAGTATGAGATGTGTGTGGATGATGTTTTTATTCCGCTATGCATGTTAAATTGATTTGCATCTACACACATTTGATTTGGTTGTATGAATCTAATGGAATGGGTTGAGCTTATGTAAAAGCCCCACAGATTGGTATCATGTTCCCCACCAAGAATTGGGTCCGCGGGAGGGGATGTTACACTAATAAACCCCAAATAGACATTAGATTGACATAAATATATTAAAATGGGTTAAATAAATATTTATTATAGGAAAATAAGGTGGCACTTGGTCATGGAGACACATTGGTGGTGTGGGATGTTAAATTTTCAGTATTAAATCACAATACTATAGGATCTTTGCTGAGAGAATAACATCTACAGTATATCATGCATGACAATCATAATATGACAAGCATCACAAGCATCACAAGAATCAAAAGCATAGAGACAAGAGACACAGAGTTTCCGTGGGGAAAACCCTAAGGTGAAAAACCCCACAACTTCCTCAGAGATAGAGAGAGCAATGGCTCAACCAAAATACAACCAAATAACACAGAGATAGTCTCCTAGCAGATGATCCTCCTCCTCCTCACAAGTGCGCCACTTTCCAGAGAGAGAGTGAGTTACTTTTCCGAGTGAGTAAAATAGAGATCTCCTATCTCTATTTATACTCACCTTTTTTCCCAGTGACCTACTGGGGCCGACTTGTCTACTTGAGTACATCCACATTATATTATATATTAATTAGGGCCGACCCCATAAGGTGGTCTAATAACCCATCGACAAGTACGCACACTTGCGACACTTGTCAATCCACATGACGACACTTCCTTATAGAGGAATAACACATCTCTTATAAGGGTACAATAAATATATATATAATACACAGATGAAATACATTCCGAAGTTACATATACATCAACACTCCCTCTTAACTAGGAAGGTATTTCTCGACACAGATCTGCTAGACAAGTCTTCTTCTCTAGATCATCGTCATCGATGTATCGTCATCGTCATCGTCACTGCTGCTGCTATCTCATCCAATATCTGTCTCTACTCGTCATAGGAAGTTCTACAGAGCCAGTCCTTTTTCATACTGGATGTAGGCCCACCACCTGCAGGTCTTCGTCATCACTGGCCATACTGTGGAATCCTCAGGACTTTTACGTGCGTCACAAAACCTTGAAAGAGCATCCCAGGCTGTTACGAGCACACAGCTCTACCTATAGGATCTCCCAGGGCGCTATTACATGTGACCCCACCACAAAACCTCGCAAGAGCATCTCAGGATGTTACGGGTACACAACTCCGACCTGAAATCTCCCAGGGCTCTATTACATGTGGTCCACCACAAAACCTCGTAAGAGCATCTACCAGATATCCCAGGGCGCTATTACATGCCATATGCAAAACCTCGTAAGACTATCTGTAGATCTCCCAGGGCGTTATTACATGTGGTCATGGAAAAACCTCGCAAGAGCATCCCAGGACTGATTACGGGCACACAGCCCAACCTATCGGATCTCCCAGGGTGCTATTACATGCCATAGGACAAAACCTCGCAAGAGCATCTGCCAGATATCCCAGGGCACCGATATTACATGCCATAGGCAAAACCTCGAAAGACCATCTGCAAATCTCCCAAGGCGCTATTACATGCTCATCTGCACAACCTGATCCACGACCATAGAGTATCAACCTGATACTCACCATACATCATCCTGATGTATCCATGATCATCCTGATCATCATCACTACAACGTCCTGCTGCATGTCATCTGGAGCAACATCCTGAAGCTCGTCATCCATGATCATCCTGATCATCACTGCAACATCCTGCTGCATACCAAGTATCTACCTGATACATATCATCATACATGATCCTCCTGATCATACAATGTATCCACCTGATACAAATACAAATACATGATACATATCACCATACATGATCCTCCTGATCATACAATGTATCCACCTGATACATATACAGATACAAGGTCCAAGCATCCAACAAGATGCATATACAAAATACATACACATGATCCAACTGATCATATCCAGCATCCAACATGATGTGTACATACATACATAAAAATGATCCAATTGATCATATCCAGCATCCAACATGATGCGTACATACATAAAAAATGATCCAACTGATCATATCCAGCATCCAACATGATGCGTACATACATACATAAAAATGATCCAACTGATCATATCCAGGCAGAAACCAGAACATCATCCTGATGCTAATCATCCAGCACTTACATCCACAGCCATGTGAAGGATCCTCCTTCCAACATGCTTGGAATGGCTTCAGCAAATGTGTCCATCACTTCTTCCTCGAAGTGTCCTCGATCTGAAGAATGCCAAGCCTCTCTCTGAAGTACTCGAACTTCACCCTGGCTAGTGGCTTCGTCAGCACATCTGCAATCTACTCGTCCGTCGCAACATACAGGAGCTTTACAGCTCCTCTCTGCACCATATCCCTGATATAGTGATATTTGATCTCTATGTGTTTCGACCTGTCATGAAACACTGGGTTCTCGGACAGCTTCACACAACTCTGGTTATCATAGAAGATGCCAGTAGCCTCCAACAGGAGATCAAATAACTCAGACAGTAGCTTCCGTAGCCATACTGCCTCACAACTAGCTGAACAGGCTGCAACATACTCTGCCTCAGCTGTACTCAGTGCTACGCAGGACTGCTTCCTGCTAAACCAGGAGATCACACCTGATCCCATACTGAAGCAACACCCAGATGTGCTCTTCCTATCTGCAGCAATGCCATCCCAATCTGAATCAACATAACCCTGCAGGTTAAACATTTGATTCGCCTCATACCTGAGCCCATAATCCACTGTACCCTTCAGGTACCTCAGAACATGCTTTACAGCAACCAGGTGAACACTTCTTGGATCCGTCAGGAACTGGCTCAATGTGTTCACAGCAAAGCAAATGTCTGGTCTCGTGTTCGTTAGGTACATCAAGGACCCAATCATCTGACGGTACATAGAGACATCAACTGGCTCAGATGAAGCATCACATAGAAGCTTTAGATTCGATGCCATCGGTGTGGCCATGGCCTTGCAATCCATCATCCCGAATCTCTTCAGGATATCTACTGTGTACTTCCCTTGACCAAGGAAGATCCCACCTGCATTCTGCCACACCTCCATACCTAGGAAATAGTGCATCATTCCCAAATCTTTCATATCGAATTCAGCTGCAAGCTTCCTCTTAGTATCTGCAATCAGTCTGTCATCTCCTGTCACAAATAGGTCATCAACATACAGAAGTAAAATCACTGGATTCCCTTCCTCAACTTTGAAGTAAAGGTTGGAATCTGCTTTACTCTTGGTAAAGCCCAAACTAGATAGGAAACTGTCCATCCTACCATACCAGGTTCTGGGAGCTTGCTTCAAGCCATACAAGGCTTTCTTCAATCTGCATACATATGATTCCCTGTTATGTATTTCAAAGCCGAGTGGCTGTTCCACATATACTTCCTCTTCTACTACACCATTTAGGAAAGCAGTCTTGACGTCCATCTGGTGTATTTTCCATTTCATTGCTGCAGCCAGGGCAAGTACTGTTCTGATGGAAGTATATCTGGCTACAGGTGCAAAGGTTTCTTCATAATCTATTCCCTCTTTCTGAGAGAATCCTCGAGCTACGAATCTTGCTTTGTACTTCTCCATACTGCCATCTGCAGCATGCTTGATTTTGTAGATCCATTTTGAAGTCACAACAGACTTCTCTTTAGGTCTTGGGACAACATCCCAAACATCATTCTTCATTATTGATTGGTATTCCTCGATCATAGCATCCTTCCATTCTTTCTTTTCTGCTGCCTCTTCATAACTGGAAGGTTCTTTGTTCATGATGTCACAGAGTAAAGCAACATAACTGGTGTGTGATCTGGTTCTCTTCTTTGCTCTGTGTTCTTCTTCTGGAATGCCAAATCTTTCTGCATCATGAATGAGCTCTCTAGCCCATATAGGTTTCCTCTTGTGAGAGTTATCCTCACGGGGTGGATCTACAGGTTCTTGTGGATCTTCAAACTCACGAACAACTTCTGGAACTGATTCAGTCATGGTAGTGTCCTGAAATCTTGTTTCCTTAGGTTCTTCATAAACTTCGGTAGGTGCCTTCCTTGATTTGATGAATGCTGAGTTTTCATCAAATGTTACATCCCTGCTGACATCAATTTTCTTGAACCCTGGAAAGTATATTCTGTAAGCCTTCGAGCTTTCACTATAACCCACAAAGATGCCCTTCTTTCCTGAAGGATCTAGTTTAGTCCTCTTCTCTTTTGGGACATGAGTATATACTGGACAAGCGAATATTCTGAGATGGCTGACTTCAGGTTTCTTACCAGAAAAGACCTCTTCTGGTGTCTTGTTGTCCAATATCTTGTGGGGTGTTCTGTTCTGCACATATACAGCTGTTCTAGCTGCTTCTGCCCATAGATGCATAGGAAGATCCTGGTCATGCAACATTTCCCTTGCTGCTTCCATGATAGTTCTGTTCTTCCTTTCTGCAACTCCATTCTGTTGAGGATTATAAGGAGCAGTCAACTCCCTCTTAATCCCTGAATCACTACAAAGCTTCTTGAAGTCATTTGAGGTGAATTCTCCACCATTGTCGGATCTGAATGTCTTGATTTTCTTGTCAGTTTGATTCTCCATCAAGGTTTTGAATTCCTTGAATTTATCAAGCACCTCATCTTTTCCCTTCGAGAAGTATACCCAAGTCTTCCTGGAGAAGTCATCAATAAATGATACATAGTAAACATACCCACTCAGGGAGCTGGATGACATAGGGCCACATACATCTGAGTGGATGATTTCCAGGATGTCTTTTGCCTTGCTTTCACTGCTTGGGAAAGCCTTCTTAATGTTCTTACCTTTTGCACATCCTTTGCAAACACCTTCATGTTTGGTCTTGATTTCAGGAAGACCCTCTACAACCTTGCTTGCAATTGGAAGTGCTCTATAGTGCATGTGAGCAAGTCTTCTATGCCAAAGTTCACTTGGCTCCATGGATTCATGTACCATGGCATGTTCAAGTTGACCCTTTAATTTATACAGTCCTCCCTCTTGCTCTCCAACCACTACTGCATCATCTATGGTCTTTCCCTTTGGCCACATTAGTACTTGTCCATCAACAAATGCAACCCTCATACCTTTTGCATCTAAAGCAGAGATGGAGAGTAAGTTCTTCTTGAGCCCAGGTACATAGAGGACTTCCTTCATCTTCAGAGATTTTCCAGAATCTAGGTTGTAAGAGGCTTCACCACTTCCTTTGATTGGGTATTGATAATCATCCCCAAGTTTCACCTTATGGGGTGACTCATGTTCAGATAGGTTCACAAAGGATTCTTTAAACCCAGTCATGTGTTTGGAAGCCCCACTATCAATCAACCAATCATTACATCCATGGGAGATGGTACCTGTAAGAGCAGAGATCAGAACATATTCTTCTTCACTTGATGAGACATCATCACTATCACTTTCTGCCCTAGCCTTCTTCTTTGGGGGTTCATCATCTTCGGCAGCATGAGCATGAAATCTTCTTTTTCTGCCCTTCTTCTTCTTACTGAAGTTGTTGTTATTATCCCTTTTGTTCTTGGGACAATCTGAAGCATAGTGACCCTTCTCATTGCATGTAAAGCATCTTAGGTCCTTTTATGAGTTCTTTTGTGGTGAGAGTGATCCTTCTTGGTTTTGCTTCTTTTGGTGTGAGCTGCAAGGGCTTGATCTTCTCCTCCCATCTTTTCCTCACGAGCTATAAGTCTAGCTTCTTCTTGAGAACATTCTTCCCGAAGTCTACTGAAGGAGATCAACTTCTTCCTTGCACAAATTCCTTGAATAAAGGAGTCCCATGACCTGGGAAGGCCATTTAGAGTAGTCATCACCACCTCACCATTCTCCACCATTTCATCCACTACTTCTAATTGTTTCTTGATCTGAGAGACCCTTGAAAAGTAAGATTGAATGGTTTCTCCATTCTAAAATTTTACTGCTTTTAATTGGTTCCGCAGGGTCATCTTCCGATTTATGTTCTTTCCTTCAAATAGCTTGGTCAAGGATTCAAACATCTCCTTGGGTGTCTTGAGAGAAGACACATGGGGTATGAGATGGTCTTTGATAGAATCAGCAATGATTCTCTTTGCCTTGACCAAGTTCTTCTTGTGCAATGCCTTGGCCTCTTCATCCTCTGGGATAGGGATGTCTTCTTTCACATATGAGTCCAACTCATTCTCTTCCAGGATTAGCCCAATCCTATACTTCCAAGCTCGGAAGTTATCAGCCCCTTCAAGCTTATCCTCAAGCTTGGTGTGAAGAGACATCTTTAAGAGTACTTCAAATGGAAATAGAAAAGATTTAGAACTTACCACTTGAAGTGTTGAAAACTGGATCTGGTCCTGGATTAGGGTTTGTCAGTGAAACCCTAAAAATTAAAAATGTGAATTTCAAAATTCCGGAAGGATAGAAAGATGCGCCTTGGAGAGCTAATCAGCTTAGTACATTCAGAATTTGAGATCAGCAAAGTCTTGCCCTTCAAAATTGCCTTTTTGTCCTCCCGGGTTCACTAGGGAGAGCCCTGAATTAGGGTTTGAGTTTCCCAGAGATCTACCCAGCCAAAAATCTCGATCCAAAGCTCAAACCTTCGATTTTTGCAAGGAGCTTCCAGCTGTGCCTTCAGTTTCCAGAAATTCCTATTTTTGTGGAAACCCTAATTTTTAGGGCCAAATCTGAAAATGCTCGGAACTGAATTCTGATTGGACAGATAGATGCGCCTTGATGAGTAGATCCAATCTACTATACTGAATTTCAAAAATCTGTGGAGAGAAACCCAATAAACAAGGAATACAAGCTTCCGTCACTGCAAAATGTCTTCTTCTCAGTTAAGCTCTGATACCATGTTAAATTTTCAGTATTAAATCACAATACTATAGGATCTTTGCTGAGAGAATAACATCTACAGTATATCAATGCATGACAATCATAATATGACAAGCATCACAAGCATCACAAGAATCAAAAGCATAGAGACAAGAGACACAGAGTTTTCGTGGGGAAAACCCTAAGGTGAAAAACCCCACAACTTCCTCAGAGATAGAGAGAGCAATGGCTCAACCAAAATACAACCAAATAACACAGAGATAGTCTCCTAGCAGATGATCCTCCTCCTCCTCACAAGTGCGCCACTTTCCAGAGAGAGAGTGAGTTACTTTTCCGAGTGAGTAAAATAGAGATCTCCTATCTCTATTTATACTCACCTTTTTTCCCAGTGACCTACTGGGGCCGACTTGTCTACTTGAGTACATCCACATTATATTATATATTAATTAGGGCCGACCCCATAAGGTGGTCTAATAACCCATCGGCAAGTACACACACTTGCGACACTTGTCAATCCACATGACGACACTTCCTTATAGAGGAATAACACATCTCTTATAAGGGTACAATAAATATATATATAATACACAGATGAAATACATTCCGAAGTTACATATACATCAACATGGGACACACACAAAGCTAGATTCATCATGCCACATGGCATTTTATTCTCACCCATTCGAATCCAAGGTGGATTCTAATGATATTGGGGAGTTGGAAGGTTAATATAATTGGCATGACTCAATGTAGGTTGAATTGGAGTGGAAGAGTAACTCCCATGGAAGAGGAAATGGCATTGGAGAAATATTGAGACACTTGGGCTAGATTCCCTAGCTTCTATGACAATAATGATGAAGATGCTATGACACCTATGACACAAATCAGACCTGAAGGCTGACATCTGAGATACATGACATGTCAAGGATAAAAATAGCCTCCAAGAAGGTTCCCAAGTGAGTTATGGCAGCCAAAGAGACACCAATTCGAATTTGGTGAAGGAGGAGGCTAAAATTGGAAGGACAAGTGGCATACTTGGGAATCTCTTCCCAAATTGAGTTGGCATGAAGCTCATAGATGGAATTTGAATTGGGGAAGCCTTAGGAATTTTATAAAATTCATGAAAAAATAATAATACCATATTTTGATGATTTTACATTTTGTATTTTGCATTTGGAGAGAAGAGCTAGTCTACTTTCCTTAGCACCAATTTTGAGGGTGAAAGATTCCCATCCTAATTGGAAATTGGAGAGGCCATTCAAAACTTTGATTTGGATCTAAAATGGAGTCTTTATTTACAGGTTGAAGATATAGGGAAGCTCGTGCTTCATTCATCTACAACGTGTTCTTGCATCTCTTTCACATTTTCTTGCATATTTGGGCCCTTGGAGGAATTGCGCCCTTGGTGAGATGCTGATCTCTTTGTGAGAGTCCATGAATCTTCATTTATTTGTATTATTATATGTATATATACTCTTTATTTAATTCTCATAAGACTCTTAGGGAGAAATACCAAGTGAAACTATGTAAAATATCAAACAATGCATAAATGATGCCATTTTCTCTATGTCTTGTTGTTGGAGCTTGAAGAGCCATTATTTCGAGTTGTATCAGTCATTATTTGTGATTTGTTTTTATGTATGGAGTGTCATTAATGTTATGAATAATTTTCATTAGCATTTCACAAGTCATTGGCACCTAAATTTCGAATTTCATAACATATGGTGAAAATTACTAGCTTTCCCCCCTATGTGAAGACTTGCATATAAACATCTGATTTAAGGGAGTTGCAGAAGGTCATAAGAATTAATTGATGATACATTGGGAATATAATTAAAGACACTTATCAGTACCATACCTCTTTTCATAAATTTGGAATGGTTTAACATCATTTTGGAATTCATCTTTGTCCACTACCCTTAGGGGTTTTGAAGCTCAAAATTGCTAATGACTTTCCCTACTTTGTCCAGATTGTAAATGAATATTGAAGAAGTGTTTTAAGGGTTGTCAAGCATCCATCAGAATCATTTATATGTATTAATACCTTCGAAATAATTTCAGAACCAATTTGGAAGCATTTGGAGTCATTTGGAAGTAGTAGTGTCAATACTAGTCTAGGGGTCGAATTGGTTAAAAATTGCAATTTTTCCTAGTTTGTGCAATTTTCCTAAAAGGGACACTATAGATTAGGAATTTCTCAAACCATGCATCTACAAGAAACTACTATATTGACAAACTTGGCAATTAAAAATCAATTAAAGCAACTTAAAGTTTATGGAGACTCAAAACTGGTAATTTTGTGGATAAAAGAGAATATAACACAACACAACATTAGTATTGTAACATCCCAAAATTTTCATTAAAATTAAAATTTTTTGAAATAACATTAATTACTAAGAATGCTAATTGCGGAATAATTGTTTGTTAACTAATTAACTATTGGCAGCTTAACACAATTGACAAATTGTAATTCCTAAACATAATAAGACAACAGATTATAAATATAATTCTATGTACAATATCTAATTTATGATGCGAAACAGTTCTGGTGATAGTACTGACAACTATGTTTGAATGTTGATGAAGGGGTTCCTACAGGGTGCCCTGTGGTTTACTTAGCTTTCATAGCTAAAGCATTGAACCTGTTTCTTTTCGTAGATCCGCAGGTAAGGTATTATGACAATTCAAGTACTTCAAGTAATTTGATATATGCTTCAGCTAGCCGTCAATGCATTAAGATAAATATGAATACGTCTATGCATGAAGGCATTGATGGTATAAATCTCCAGTTTTTACTTCAACAAGTACTATTTTGACCAAACGCAGAAATTGTAACTAAAGATATCTACACTAGACTTTTATTGAAATCATCGATAGGAAAATACATACTCTACATATTCATAAATGATTAGTAGAATTACAAATCGTATAAATATTATGAGGGTCCTATTAAATTAAAAAATAGTGCAATAGCTAGAGTCAACAAATATCTAAGATAGCCTCTATATCTCGATATATATAAGTATGTGATGACAATCACTATCGTAACAAGGTTTCGATATCATGTGACCATTGTGAAATGATGCTACAAAGTAAAATAGTGAAGCTTTTAGGATTAGAACAATTATTTGTTTTAATGTATATAATATTTATTATAATAGTGTAATAATATAGTTAATGGTAGCATTATCATAATGATGCGATGTGTATTGTATTGATTTTCTAAACCTTAATGCCAAATACCACATGCTTCATATAATGCGACCTATATCAAAATGATAATATATGCATTGTAAAAACCAACTATGTAAATTGTGAACTAAACACTGCAATGTTACGAAATATTGAAATGCAGAAACCCTAGATATCATACTATGTTTTAATGGAAAATAAACATTGGTAATATAACATTTAAACACTATGCAAAAGATCCCGCCAATGCATTGATTATGGATGCTGACAATCTTTAATTTTACTGCAGACATAAGCTGGGAGAATTAACATGTCCGAACTGAGCATTTATGCTTCCCTCTAACTCTTCGGTGGATTGTATCCCTAGCTAATCATGTAATAGGTTCCATGTGATGGTCTCATATGAAATTCTAGTAGCATGCCAAGCTATGTGCTACTCACTTGGTGATATGGCCTCTAACTGGACTCGGCGTTGGTAGAGTCATTAATGAAATGTTAGAACATACTGATACTTCAAAACTTGTGGTGCTCGGTTGGCTCGATCACACCCGTTGATCTGGATCTGTTTCAGTTTTGGGTACTAAACCCTAACTGCACTTGTTATCCACCGTTGGTAATACTCTTTTGTATTCATTTGGGACTACTGGGCTTGAAGAGAGGTCGACCGTCGGCATAGTTATAGGGTTTGATAACTGAACATTCGAGGACTCCTTCCTTGGATTCGATGGTGAGATCTTCGGTTGAACCTGGTAAATTTTTAGATCTAAAATGGGCTTTGAGTGTTGTTTAGCCCAATGGTAAATGTTGAGCATTCAGAGAGAAGGTTCTCACGGTTTCTTTTATGTTTAGAGTTCGAGTCTAGAGTGAAAGAAAATAGTGAAATCATGGCATTTAAACCTTCTTGTTGCAGTTGCTGGATGTCCTGATGTCATTGCTATTGGCGTTCCCAACCTCATGTTCTTGATGCAAGGTAATGTACTCGAATCGAAAAGAGAGTCACTGGTAAATGTTTTCAAGTTGAATCCTATGCGTTTTCTTGTTTCTAAAAAATAATAATAATAAGTTTTAACCTCACATTGATTTCCTAGCAGGTATTGCCTTCATCTTGGAGATTATAGTGTTGAAAGCTCAATGGGAGTTGATATCTCACTCCACTCGGTAAGCCCCGATGCCATAACCCTTCATAGGTTCTCCTGGCATAGCTTGTTGATGACGCAAGTCATTCAATACTTGTTGCTAGATCCTAGCATCGTTTTAGCAATAAACTTAATATCTTGAATGTAATATTTTAAATGACAGAGGGTGAACCCTCGTCATGTATTTTAGAAATGGCCCGGCCGAGTGTTGTTTTGACATTTGGATTTAAATGATTCACACTAGGGAACGAAACCCTCTATATAATGAATATTTGCAAATGTTATGGTTTTGGAAACAACCATGGTGTAGATTTGTATTTGAAATGTAATGTGAAGCTTTGATTAAAAATTTATGGCATTTAAATGAATAGAGATGTCGAAAGCCATTAGGTTGTTTTGATGAATAGGTCTGGGGTTTTAAATCTCTGTGTTCTATACTATTTATTAAATAATAACTAAGTGGCTTGGCCACGGTTTAGGGTAGCTGTTCATAATTTGAAGTTGATACGAAAGATTGTGAGGAATTTTTTTATGATTCGAACCCCCTTATAATAATTATGGTTTTGATTTTAAATTCAGTATTGATTTTACTTGATTTCTCGCGGAGAGTTCTTCACTGAAAGGGGTATTATCCCTGGGTCGATTGACCATATAGATAAATGTGATTTTGAAATCTCAGTCCTAAATGCAAAAACCTAGAGTGACTTTGTAGTGTAAAAGAAAAATAAATATAATACTAAAGAAAGACAAACAAATGAATAGAATGTATGTGCTAGGGTTTTCGGCCATGTGTCGAATGTTTGGCAAACTATTTTTAAATGAGATTAATCGGGTGTTTATATAGTGATATGAGTGATATGAGTAGATACTTTCATGTTCCTTCATTGAAATCGATATATACTGCAAATGTCTGCACTTAATACTTGTATTAATTTTGAAATAAACTGTTATTGAGAAATAGAATATAATTATTGCAAGAGTTGAAAATAGGACATAGAAACGTAAAAAACCTAGTCTATTCTATGACTGTCAAAAATAGAAATGCAATCAAATACTGAATGATATTATTTAATTTGCAGTTGTTATTTCAAGAAATGTTTATGAAATAAAAATATAGTAAAACTCAAACCTTAAATTGATGAAAGGGATAATGAGTAAGGAAAACACAATTTTATTATTATTTACTACAGAATATTAATGATAAGAAAAACTAATGAAATATAATAGGGTTTGATCTTCTCATTCAATTGGCAATCTGCCTATCAAATTATCTTCATTAATTTCTTCTCTATACTAGAGTACGATGCAGATCCATTAGCATGGGGAAAAATGCAGAGAATATTTATTCAATTTATCATTACTATTCACAATCTTAATTATATTTAGAAACTGAAAAATAGATGCATCTGAACAAGAACACATTCTGCAAATAGGAATTAAATAATTGCAAATAAACAAATTTAACTACTTAATGACAAATAAATAAATAGAACCTGCAGATGAATATAGGGCCGAAAAACACCCAAGGAGGCATGTTCCTCCCAACCTTCTCCAGAAGAAGCAGCCAAACTGTTGGCTTCATATGGACCTCCGAGCCTGCTTACTCAATCACTAAGTGGATGGAATCTGTGTAGAAACAAGGCACTAAGTAAAAATTCTGCACTCTGTAGTATAACTTCTGCACTCATAATATGCCTTCTGCACTCAGCAATGTAATTTTTGCACTCAGTAGTAATGGGCAGACTCACAACATGATAAAAAAATTTGCATACCCCTCATCAAATCTCTTGGGTGCAAGCACAGCAAAACCCCAAGGTAAATTTCCTCGTCAGGAAAAGTGATGAACCTCAGTTTATAATTTGATGGCTATTATATAGACTGCCTAAGTCTTTAGTGGTCAGTTTTTGAATAAATGAGCCTCAAGCTCTAGTCCCACCTTCCAGGGCACTATGACCACATTTTGAGGGAGTTGTCCCATACCAACAACTAGTTAGTTGCATCATGATGCTGCCACTTGTCCATTGCCTTCTACCCCAGATTCCATTCCACCTAGTGGGTCAGTAACCACTCTTTCAACAGTCCCCTTAGGTGTTATTTTATTTATTAAATAATAAAATATTGTGCAAATTATAGTCATCCTTGGACACTTGTCCAACATAAAAAATTTACAATAAAAGTTAACATAATGTTTCCAACATAAAATGTTCTTCAGCAAAAAGCGCATGTTACAAACACCCCCACTTAAGCTCAACATCGTCCTCGATGTTTCTTATTCTTCATCAGATTCCTCATGGAACAAAACTGGATGTGAATCCCACATATTACTTTCCAATTCCCAAGTAGCTTGCTAATGTGCTTCCATTGCACCTTTACCTTCCCTATGGTACGATTCCAAAGCATAATTTCCCTCCGGTCAAGAATACAGTCCGGTTCCACCTGAAAATCTCCTTTGGGTTCCACCTGTATGTCATTCCAATTCAGCACATGAGTAGCATCATGCACATAATTCTTTAAAATAGAAATGTGAAAAACATTGTGGATTTTTAAATTATATGGAAATGCCAATTGATATGCAACAACTCCAATCCTTGATAGGATTTCGAAAGGTCCACAATATCTTGGTGCTAGTTTAGCACAACTCCTAAGCTTCAAAGAACGTTTCTTGGGTTTTACCTTTATAAAAACATGGTCTCCCACCTAAAATTCTTTTTTAGTGCATTTCAAATCTGCATAACTTTTCTGTCAATCTTGGGCAACTTTTAAGTTACCTTGAACCTGTTTCACGATTAGATCCATTTCTTTCAACAAATATGGTCCTAGCATTCATCTTTCTACAGGGTTATCCCAAGAAATAGGAGTACAACATTTTCTTCCATACAAAATCTCAAATGGACTTAACTTAGCAGATGCTTGATAATGATTATTGTAGGCAAATTCTGCTAAATGTAAGTAATCTTGCCACTTAGATGGATGATCTTTAACATACATTCTTAGCATGTTTTCTAAAATCTAGTTTACCATTTCTGTTTGACCATGAATTTGTTGGTGGAAAGAAGTGTTGAAATTTAGTTTAGTATTTAAACCTTTAAATAGTGATGTCCAAAAATTTCCAGTGAACTTAGAGTCCCAATCAGAAATAATTACCTTTGGAATTCCGTGCAAGCGAAAGATTTGTTTCATGAATACATCTGCAATGTTAGAAACTTTAAAAGTGGTTTTAACAGGAATAAAATGAGCAGCCTTACTTAACTTGTCCACAACCACCATTATGGAGTCATTATGTTTCTGGTTTTTAGGAAAACCTGTAATAAAATCAATACTTATAATCTCCCATTTCCATTCTGGCATTGGCAATGGCTGCAATAATACAGCTGGGTGTTGGTGTTCAGCCTTTATGGTCTGACATTCGAAACACCTAGCTATATACTCAACCACTTCGTTCTTCATATTGAGCCAAAAATAATCTCTTCTTAACATAGTTATCATTTTCTGATAACCAGGATTCCCGAATAAGGACTCTTATGAACTTCATCCAAAATCAATAGCTTAACTTTCAACACATTAGGCACATAAATTATGTTTTTATAAATCAAGAAGCCTTTTTTATTAATGCTGTGATCTATTATTAAATTTTCAGATAAATTTTCAGCCACTTTAGCATATAATTTTTGGTAATTTTCATCTTGCTTAATTCCTTCTTCGATCTGATTTTGCAGATCTGTCTTAAACATGTTGATTGCTGCCACAAAGTTTAATTTGGAATTTATGCTCAAGGCATCAGCAACTTTGTTTTCTTTCCCCTTAATGTGTTGAATCTCGAAATCATACTCGCTAAGGAAAGCCAGCCATCTAGCTTGTCTCGTGTTAAGATTTATTTGATCCAATAAGTACTTTAAACCTTTATTATCTGTCATTAGTATGAATTTTCTTCCAATCAAGTGATGGCGCCACATTTTTAGTGCATGGATCACGGTTGCCAACTCAAGATCATAAGTTGCATAATTATTTTCATGAATTTTTAACTTCCTTGACTCTAAAGCAATGGCATGACCTTCTTGACTTAAGACCCCTCCAAGTCCATCGTTGCATGCATTAGTTCATACGACGAAATCCTTATTGGGATCAACAATTTTTAAAATTGGTGCCGTAGTTAATAATTCTTTTAACTTATTAAAGATTTCTTGACACTTTTGATCCCATACGAATTTCTTCCCTTTCTTCTGCAAAGAAGTGACACGGTTAGTAATTCTAGATAACCCTTCAATAAACTTTCAGTAATAACCTGTTATCCCCATGAATGACCGTACATCAATTACATCTTTAGGGACAAGACACTCGTTAATTGATTTTATCTTATCAGGGTCGACATAAATTTCGTCTTTAGAAATTATGTGACCTAAGTACTATATTTTATCTTTATAAAAAACAAATTTACTGGACTTAGCGTAAAGTTGATGTTCTCTTAAAACTTGCAGAATTATTTTTAAATGTTCGTCGTGCTCTTCTTTAGTTTTTGAGTAAATCAAAATATCATCAATGAATACCACTACAAACTTATCCAAATATTTATGCAGAACGTTGTTCATTAAACACATGAACACTGCCGGTGCGTTGGTTAGCCCAAAAGGCATAACTACGAACTCGTAATGTCCATATTGTGTACTGAATGCCGTTTTGAATATGTCTTCATCTTTTATTCTAACTTGATGATACCCAAACCTTAAATAACTTTTCACGAATATCTCTGCTCCGTGTACTTGATCAAATAGATCATCTATGTGGGGTAAGGGATATCAGTTCTTAATTGTCATTTTATTAAGCTAACGATAACCGATGCATAATCGCATGGTACCATCCTTCTTTTTAACAAAAATTACTGGTGATCCCCAAGGAGACACACTTGTCCTTATGTAGTTTTTATCTATTAATTCTTTCAGCTGAGATGTTAACTCATTTAAATCCAGAATATTCATCCTATAGGGAGCCTTTGAGTTTGGTACTGCCCCTGGTACTAACTCAATGGTGAAATCAAGTTCCCTTTTCGGAGGTAATCCTGGAATTTCTTCCGGGAATACGTCAAAAAAGTCCCTAAGGATGGGAATATCCTCTAGTTTTAACTTGTCTTCTTTAGATGAAAACTCGTCATTAATAACATTAACAACAAACATTTTACATCCCTTTTTGGCAACTCTTTTTACTTGTAAATCATAAATCTGTCTTACTGAAATCTTCCTATGAATTCCTTTTACTGTTTCAATGTTACCTTCATTATTCAAGCAGGTAAAAGATTTCTCATAAAAATTAAGTATTACTCTATGATGTTGAAGCCAGTCCATGCCAATCAACAAGTCATATGAACCTAATGGTAAAACATTTAGATTAGTTTGCGTTTTCAGCTGACTTATAAACACTTCACAATCTTTGACAAAATCTGTAACCTTTCTTTTAGTGCCAGTTGCAAGCTGAACTAACGATGCATTATCAAATTTCTCTAACTTTTAATTTGCAATTGTTCACTAAAATAGGTGAAATATAACTCAGATTTGCACCTGGATCTATCAGAATGGAAATAGATTTGTTTTGTATCATACCTTCAATTTCGACCATAGATGTTTGATGGTCAGCTTGACGATTTTCCAGCGCTACATTTATTCTGAGAATTTCTCTTGCAATATCTCCAACTGTAGGTTCTGCTTGCATAGTGTGAATATTGTTGACTGTCCTTTTGTTGCATGGGAAATCAGCTTTCTTGTGTGGTCCACCGCAGTCGAAACACTTCAAAGGTCCTTTTTGTTCAACATACCTGTTGTTGTTATTATTATTAGGTACATTATCAGCAGCATTAAAATTCTGTGGTGCATTACCCCTATAATTATTATTACTTGGAAAATTTCTGTTATTAAAATTTTTCTTAAAACTTCCAGAATTTTGATTAAAACTCTTCTTTTTGTGATCAAAATGATTAGACTTATTACTCTTCCATCCAGTTGTTCCTTCTCTTTTTTGTTTTGATCAAAACAAAAATTAGCTTTTCTCATGGCCTCTTCCAAGGTGGAAGGGTTATAATACTCGATCTGGTCTTTTATATTGAAAGGTAAACAACTGAGAAACCTTTACACTTTAGGCTTCTCTTCAACCATACAAGGTACATACCTCATCAAGCTAAGGAACTTGTTGCACAACTCTTTCATGTTCATTGTACCCAACTTCAAATCATAAAACTCTTTTGACTTATCTTCAAAATATTGTTCCGGTAAAAAAAAGTTCTTAAACAACTATTTAAACATATTCCAGGTCACTTCTCTTTCTTTTATACTCTTAATTCATTTAAGATCCTGCGACCAAATATCTGCCTTCCTGGTCAGATTGTAAATAGCCATATTGGCTTTTAATTGAGAAGAGTAGTCGTAAATATTAAAGTACTTCTTCATTCCAGACAGCCATGCTTCAGCTGTCTCACCCTTCTCACTTTCACCATTAAAGGTTGGTGGCTTAATCTTTTTAAATTCTCCTGTAATCTGTTCATGATGTTTATGTTTTCTCTTTTTAGAGTGGTAATCACTGTTACTGCTGTCATGATCAGAGTCATTATTACTTTGATCAGATTCAGATGATGAGTAACTATTCCTTTTATCATTTCTTGCTTTCTTATGTTTATGTTTGTGGGACATTGTTTCAGAATCAGACTTCATTTCTGATTTTCTACCTCTTTCATCATTATGACAGTTCTCCCTCAAATTTTGTTTTAACTCCTTTTGTACCTTCAGGATCCGTTCATTCTCTTCTTTAACAGCTCTTAACTCAGATTTTAAATCCTGTAGGGTACGTAAATATTTGGAAGACTAGTTATTTAATTCCACATAAAGTCCTTCAGGATTTTTATTATTAATACTTTCATTACGAGGTGATCTGTCCTCTGCTGATTCTTCTAGTATTTCCATACCTGCAATTTAAAGGTCAATTTGTTCTGTACAAAAATAAAATTAAAATAAAAGTTAGTAACATAAAATTTCTGATTTATTTTATGTTTGCACGCGTGATCCTATTTCAGGCTTAGAGTTTGAACTCACGCTCTGATACCACATGTAACATCTCAAAATTCTCACTAAAATTTAAAAAAATTGAAATAGCATTAATTACTAAGAATGCTAATTGCGGAATAATTGTTTGTTAACTACTTAACTATTGGAAGCTTAACACAATTGACAAATTGTAATTCCTAAACATAATAAGACAATAGATTATAAATATAATTCTATATACAATATTTAGTTTCTCATGCGATATAGTTCTGGTGATAATACTGACAGCTATGTTTGAATGTTGATGAAGGGGTTCCCATAGGGTGCCCTGGGGTTTACTTAGCTTTGATAGCTAAAGCATTGAACATGTTTCTTTTCGTAGATCCGTAGGTAAAGTATTATGACAATTCAAGTACTTCAAGTAATTCAATATATGCTTCAGCTAGCTGTTAATGCATTAAGATAAATATGAATACTTCTATGCATGAAGGTATCGATGTTATAAATATCCATTTTTTAGTTCAACAAGTACAATTTTGACCAAACACAGAAATCGTAGCTAAAGATATCTACACTAGACTTTTATTGAAATTATCGATAGGAAAATACATACTCTACATATTCATAAATGATTACTAGAATTACAAATCGTATAAATATTATGAGGGTCCTATTAAATTCAAAAATAGTGCAATAGCTAGAGTCATCAAATATATAATATAGCCTTTATATCTCGATATATATAATTATGTGATGACAATCACTATCGTAACAAGGTTTCGATATCATGTGACCGTCATGAAATGATGCTACAAAGTAAAATAGTGAAGCTTTTAGGATTAGAACAATTCTTTGTTTTAATGTTTATACTATTTATTATAATAGTGTAATAATATAGTTAATGGTAGCATTATCATAATGCTGTGACATGTATTGTATTGATTTTCTAAACCTTAATTCCAAATGACACATGCTTCGTATAATGCAACCTATGTCAAAATGATAATATATGCATTGTAAAAACCAACTATGCAAATTGTGAACTAAACATTGCGACGTTACGAAATATTGAAATGCAGAAACCCTAGATATCATACTATGTTTTAATGGAAAATAAACATTGGTAATATAACATATAAACACTATGCAAAAGATCACGCCAATGCATTGATTATGGATGTTGATAGTCTTTAATTTTACTGCAAACATAAGCTGGCAGGATTAACGTGTCCGAACTGAGCATTTATGCTTCCCTCTAACTCTTCGGTGGAATGTCTCACTAGCTAATCATGTAATAGGTTCTACGTGATGGTCTATTATGAAATGCTAGTAGCATGCCGAACAGTGTGCTACTCACTTGGTGATATGGCCTCCAATTGGACTCGGCGTCGGTAGAGTCATTAATGAAATCTTTGAACATACTGATACTTCGAAAGTTGTGGTGCTTGGCTAGCTCGATCACACCCGTTGATCTGGATATGTCTCGGTTTTGGGTACTAAACCCTAACTGCACTTACTATCCATCGTTGGTATTACTCTTTTGTATTCATTTGGGACTATTGGGCTTGGAGAGAGGCTGATCGTCAGTGTAGTTATAGGGTTTGATAATTGAATGTCCGAGGACTCCTTCCTCGGATTCGATGGTGAGATCTTCGGTTGAACCTGGTAAATTTTCAGATCTTAAATGGGGTTTGAGTGTTGTTTAGCACAGTGGTAAACGTTGAGCATTCAGAGCGAAGGTTCTCAGGGTTTCTGTTATGTTTAGAGTTTGAGTCTAGAGTGAAAGAAAATAGTGAAATCGTGGCGTTTACACCTTCCTGTTGCAGTTGCTAGATGTCCTGACCTCATTGCTATTGGCGTTCCCAACCTAATGTTCTTGATGCAAGGTAATGTACTTGAATTGAAAAGAGAGTCACTGGTAAATGTTTTCAAGTTGAATCCTATGTGTTTTCTTGTTTTTTAAAAAAAAAAAAAAAAATTTTTAACCTCACGTTGATTTCCTGACAGGTATTGCCTTCGTCTTGGAGGTTATAGTGTTGAAAGCTCAATGGGAGTTGATAGCTCACTCCACTCGGTAAACCCCGGTGGAAAAACCCTTCGTAGGTTTTCCCGGCATAGCTTGTTGATGACACAACTCGTTCAATACTTGTTGCTAGATCCTGGCATTGTTTTAGCAATAGACTTAATATCTTGAATGTAATATTTTAAATGACAGAGGGTGAACCCTCGTCATGTTTTTTAGAAACGGCCCAGCTGAGTGTTGTTTTGACATTTTGATTTAAATGATTCACACTAGGGAACGAAACCCTCTATATAAAGAATATTTGTAAATGTTATGGTTTTGGAAACAACCGTGGTGTAGATTTGTATTTGAAATGTAATGTGAAGCTTTGATTAAAAATTTCTAGCATTTAAATGAATAGAGATGCCGAAATCCATTAGTTTTTTTTTTACGAACAGGTCTGCGGTTTCAAATCTCTGTGTTCTATACTATTTATTAAATAATAACTAAGTGGCTTGGCCATGGTTTAGGGTAGCTGTTCATAATTTGAAGTTGATACGAAAGATTGTGAGGAATTTTTTTTCTGATTTGAACCCCCTTATAATAATTATGGTTTTGATTTTAAATTCAGTATTGAGTTTACTTGATTTCTTGCGGAGAGTTCTTCACTGAAAGGGGTATTATCCCTAGGTTGACTGACCATATAGATAAATGTGATTTTGAAATCTCAGTCCTAAATGCAAAAACCTAGAGTGACTCTATAGTGTAAAAGAAAAATAAATATAATACGAAAGAAAGACAAATGAATGAATAGAATGTATATGCTAGGGTTTTCAGCTATGTGTCGAATGTTTGGCAAACTATTTTTAAATGATATTAATAAGGTGTTTATACAGTGATATGAGTGATATGAGTAGATACGTTCATGTTCCTTCATTGAAATTGATATATACTGCAAATTTCTGCACTTAATACTTGTATTAATTTTGAAATAAACTATTATTGAGAAATAGAATAGAATTATTGCAAGAGTTGAAAAGAGGACATAGAAACGTAAAAACCCTAGTCTATTCTATGACTGTCAAAAATAGAAATGCAATCAAATACTGAATGATATTATTTAATTTGCAGCTGTTATTTCAAGAAATGTTTATGAAATAAAAATATAGTAAAACTCAAACCTTAAACTGATGAAAGGGATAATGAGGAAGGAAAACACAGAATTTTTATTATTTACTATAGAATATTAATGATAAAAAAAACTAATGAAATATAATAGGGTTTGATCTTCTCATTCAATTGGCAATCTGACTATCAAATTATCTTCATTAATTTCTTCTCTGTACTAGAGTACAATGCAGATCCATTAGCATGGGGAAAAATGCAGAGAATATTTATTCAATTTATCATTACTATTCACAATCTTAATTAGATTTAGAAACTGAAAAATAGATGCATCTGAACAAGAACACATTCTGCTAATAGGAATTAAATACTTGCAAATAAACAAATTTAACTACTTAATGACAGAAAAACAAATAGAACCTGTAGATGAAGATAGGGCCGACAAACACCCAAAGAAGCCTCTTCCTCCCAACCTTCTCCAGAAGAAGTAGCCAAACTGTTGGCTTCTTATGGACCCCCGAGCCTGCTTATTGAACCACTAAGTAGATGGAATCTGTGTAGAAACAAGGCACTCAGTAAAACTTTTTCACTCTGTAATATAAATTCTGCATTCATAATATGCCTTATGCACTCAACAGTAATGGGCAGACTCACAACATGATCAAAAACTTAGCATATCCCCTCATCAAATCTCTTAGGTGCAAGCACAAGAAAACCCCAAGGTAAATTTTCTCGTCAAGAAAAGTGATGAACCTCAGTTCATAATTTGATGGCTATTATATAGACTACCTAGGTGTTTAGTGGTCAGTTTTTGAATAAATGAGCCTCAAGCTCCAGTCCCACCTTCCAGGGCACTATGACCACATTTCAAGGGAGTTGTCCCATACCAACAGCTAGTTAGTTGCATCATGATGCTGCCACTTGTCCATTTCCTTCTACCCCAGATTCCATTCCACCTAGTGGGTCAATAACCACTCTTTGAACAGTCCCCTTAGGTGTTTGTCTCCTATTTTATTTATTAAATAATAAAATATTGTGCAAATTACAGTCATCCTTGAACACTTGTCCAACATAAAAACTTTACGATAAAAGTTAACATAATGTTTCCAACATAAAATGTTCTTCAACAAAAATGGCATGTTACAAGTATCCATGGGTATTTACTATTTAATGAATGCAAGGCCTCCACATTTGCAGGGTAGATTTAAGAATTGTCCAACAGGAACAGATTGATTGTATGAAGGGATAATTTATTTAAGGCATCATGATTTCCACACTGAAGGACATAAAATGGGTGAAAGAGACATTCCATCACTCTTTGTTACTTGAAATTGATTTTGATCAAGTATATGATTGATTTAACTAGTAATTCATCATGGACATGTTATAGTTCCTTCAATTTTGTCCCAAATGTATTCCCATGGTGAACGGTGTTTTCTCCAATGCTTCGTATGATTATGTATGAGATGTTAAGGATGGCACAATGATGACACTAGTGCACACTTAAGCATGCATAGTGGTCCAGGATAGATATAAGTTCAAAGACAGATAATCCAAGAAGCAAAGATCAAGAGGGAGCACACTTCAGTAGTTCCTGCAAGGAAGCAAAGATCAAGAGGGAGAACACTCCAGTAATTCTTGTAAGGAAGCAAAGATTGAGAGGGAGTCCACCCAACAAGAAAACAAAGATAATTATTTGAATTGTCATTTCTTATTACTTAAATGATGTTGTTCAGTCATGTACATACTTATGTTCCTACATTTAGGATGTATATTATGCATATTAGAAAAGTTGCATTAATGAACAAGATACTACTAATATACAAGTAATGGGTAAGTGTCCTATGGTACTGTACAATATTCCATTGCTACTTATCTAGAATGAAACCTCTTTGCTAACATGTTGGGAGTTGTGCACACTCTTAACAATGTTCTGGTAGAGATGGAAGGCATCTAGAAAGTTATGGGATATGGATAAATGTTGTATTGAAGCATTGGATAAGATAATTGCATGACTGTATGACATATGTCTTTATGAGTAAGAATTTGTTATGAAATCTATAAGATGTTTCTAATCATGCAATTGAACTTGTCTTGTAAGAAACACCGTGTACCATCACCTACAAAAGAAGGACTACAACATCTGTTCTAGCAATGAAGTTCAAAGAAAACGGTCTATTGAATATATTGAAGAATCTGAAGTTCCCAGGATCTAGGATGCATTAATGGAAGAATGCCATGATTGAGGAATACCAGTCGATCATGAAGAATGATGTTTGGGATGTGCTCTCAAGATGGGAAGTCTATTGTGACTTCCAAGTGGATCTACAAGATCAAGCATGCTGCAGACGGTAGCATAGAGAAATACAAGGAAAGGTTTGTGTTTATGTATAGTAACTTCGGAATGTATTTCATATATATTTATTGTACCCTTATTAGAGATGTGTTATTCCTCTATAAGGAAGTGTCGTCATGTGGATTGAAAAGTGTCGCAAGTGTGTGTACTTGCTGATGGGTTATTAGACCACCATGTGTGGGGTTGGCCCTGAAATATATATATTATATTGTGGATGTACCTAGCTAGACAAGTTGGCCCCATAAGGTCACTGGGAAAACAGGTTAGTATAAATAGAGATCAGGAGATCTCTATTTAGATCATTCAGAAAGTTATATCTCTCTCACTCAGAAAGTGGTGCATTAGTGAGGAGGAGGATCATCTACTACTAGGAGACTATCTCAAGTGTATTTTGGTTGTACTTTGGTTGAGCCATTAATCTCTCTATCTCTGAGGAAGTTGTGGGGTTTTTCTCCTTAGGGTTTTCCCCATGGAAACTCTGTGTCTCGTCTCTCATGCTTTTGATTCTTGTGATGCTTGTCATGCTTATTGTGATTGTTATGCATTGATATACTTTATATGTTATTCTCTCAGTGAAGATCCTAGAGTATTGTGAATTAATGCTCAAATTTTAACATGGTATCAAAGCTAACCTGAGAAGAAGACATTTTGCAGTGACGGAAACTTGAGTTTCTTGTTTATTGGGTTTCTCTCCACAAATTTTGGAAAATTAGTATAGTAGATTGACTCTACTCATCAAGGAGAATCTATTTGTCCAATCAGAATTCAATTTTGAGCATTTTAAGATTTGGCCCTAAACATTAGGGTTTCCACAAAAATAGGAATTTCTGAAATCTGAAGACATAGTTGGAAGCTCCTTGCAAAAATCAAAGTTTAGAGCTTTGGATCGAGATTTTTGGTTGGGTAGATCTCCGGGAAACTCAAACCCTAATTCAGGGCTCTCCTTAGTGAACCCGAGAGGACAAAAAGGAAAATCGGAAGGGTAAAGATTAGCTGATCTCAAATTCTGAATACACCAGGTTGATCAGCTCATCAAGGCGCATCTTTCTATCCTTTCAGAAAATTGAAATTCACATTTTGAATTTTTAGGGTTTTTCCGACAAACCCTAATCCGGGACCAGATCCAATTTTCAACATTTCAAGTGGTAAGACCTAAATGTTTTCTATTTCCATTTGAAGTACTCCTTAAGATGTCTCACCACACCAAGCTTGAGGATAAGCTTGAAGGAGCTGATAACTTCTGAGCTTGGAAGTATAGGACTGGGTTAATCCTGGAAGAGAATGAGTTGGACTCATATGTAAAAGAAAACATCCCTATCCCAGAGGATGAAGAGGCTAAAGTATTGCATAAGAAGAACCTTGTCAAGGCAAAGAGAATCATTGCTGATTCTATCAAAGATCATCTCATACCCCATGTGTCTTCTCTAAAGACACCCAAGGAGATGTTTGACTCGTTGACCAAGCTATTTGAAGGGAAGAACATAAATCGGAAGATGACCCTACGAAACCAATTGAAAGGAGTAAAGTTTCAGAATGGAGAAACCATTCAATCTTATTTTTCAAGGGTCTCCCAGATCAAGGAACAACTAGAAGTAGTAGATGAAATGGTGGAGAATGGTGAAGTGGTGATGACCACTCTAAATGGCCTACCCAGGTCATGGGATTCCTTTATTCAAGGAATTTGTGCAAGGAAGAAGTTGATCTCCTTCAACAGATTGCAGGAAGAATGCTCTCAAGAAGAAGCTAGGCTTGTGGCCCGAGAAGAAAAGATGGGAAATGAAGATCAAGCTCTCACAGCACATGCCAGGAAAGGAAAGTCCAAGAAGGAATCATCTCATAATAGAATATTCTCACACCACCATTATCATAAAGATAAGAAAGATCTCAGATGCTTCAATTGAAATGAGAAGGGACACTTTGCTTCAGATTGTCCCAAGAAGAAGAAAGACAACAACAACAACTTCAATAAGAAGAAGAAGAATAACAAAAGAAGATATCATGCTCATGCTGCCAAAGATGATGAACCCCCAAAGAAGAAGGCTAGGGAAGAAAGTGATAGTGATGATGACTCATCAAGTGAAGAAGAATATGTTCTAATTTCTACTCTCATAGGTACTATCTCCCATGGGTTTAATGATTGGTTGATTGACAGTGGGGCTTCCAAACACATGACTGGGTTTAAGGAATCTTTTGTGAATCTATCTGAACATGAATCACCCCATAAGGTGAAACTTGGGGATGATTATCAATACCCAATCAAAGGAAGTGGTGAAGCCTCCTACAACCTAGATTCTGGAAAATCTTTGAAGATGAAAGAAGTCCTTTATGTACCTGGGCTCAAGAAGAACTTACTCTCCATCTCTGCATTGGATGCAAAAGGTATGAGGGTTGCATTTGTGGATGGCCAAGTCCTAATGTGGCCAAAGGGAAAGAACATAGATGATGCAGTAGTGATTGGAGAGCAAGAGGGAGGTTTGTATAAATTGAAGGGACAACCTGAACATGCCATGGTACATGAATCCATGGAGCCAAGTGAACTTTGGCATAGAAGACTTGCTCATATGCACTATAGGGCACTTCCAATTGCAAGAAAGGCTGTAGAGGGTCTTCCTGAGATCAAGACCAAACATGAAGGTGTTTGCAAAGGATGTGAAAAAGGTAAGAACATTAAGAAGGCTTTACCAAGCAGTGAAAGCAAGGCAAAAGACATCCTAGAAATCATCCACTTAGATGTATGTGGTCCTATGTCATCCAGTTCTCTGAGTGGGTATGTTTAATATGTCACATTTATTGATGACTTCTCCAGGAAGACTTGGGTATACTTCTTGAAGAGCAAAGATGAGGTGTTTGATAAATTCAAGGAATTCAAAACCTTGATGGAGAATCAAACTGACAAGAAGATCAAAACATTCAGATCCGACAATGGTGGAGAATTCACCTCAGGTGACTTCAAGAAGCTTTGTAGTGATTCAGGGATTAAGAGGGAGTTGACTGCTCCTTATAATCCTCAACAGAATGGAGTTGCAGAAAGGAAGAACAGAACAATCATGGAAGAAGCAAGGGAAATGCTGCATGACTAGGATCTACCTATGCATCTATGGGCAGAAGCAGCTAGAACAGTTGTATATGTGTAGAACAGAACAGCCCACAAGATATTGGATAACAAGACACCAGAAGAGGTCTTTTCTGGTAAGAAACCTGAATTCAGCCATCTCAGAATATTTGGTTGTCCAGTATACATTCATGTCCCAAAGGAAAAGAGGACTAAACTAGATCCTTCATGAAAGAAGGGTATCTTTGTGGGTTACAGTGAAAGCTCGAAGGCTTACAGAATATACTTTCCAGGGTTCAAGAAGATTGATGTTAGAAGGGATGTAACATTTGATGAAAACTCAGCCTTCATCAAATCAAGGAAGGCACCTATCGAAGTTTATGAAGAACCTAAGGAAACTAGATTTCAAGACACTACCATGACTGAAGCAGTTCCAGAAGTTGTTCGTGAGTTTGAAGATCCGTAAGAACCTGTAGATCCACCCCGTGAGGATAACTCTCACAAGAGGAAACCTGCATGGGCTAGAGAGCTCATTCAAGATGCAGAAAGATTTGGCATTCCAAAAGAAGAACACAGAGCAAAGAAGAGAACCAGATCACATACCAGCTATGTTGCTTTACTCTGTGACATTATGAACAAAGAGCCTTCTAGTTATGAAGAAGCAGCGGAAAAGAAAGAATGGAAGGATGCCATGGTTGAGGAATACCAATCAATAATGAAGAATGATGTTTGGGATGTTGTCCCAAGACCTAAAGAGAAATATGTTGTGACTTCCAAATGGATCTACAAAATCAAGCATGCTGTAGATGGCAATGTAAAAAAATACAAAGCAAGATTCGTAGCTCGTGGCTTCTCTCAGAAAGAGGGAATGGATTATGAAGAAACTTTTGCACCTGTAGCCAGGTATACTTCCATCAGAATAGTACTTGCCCTGGGTGAAGCGATGAAATGGAAAATACACCAGATGGATGTCAAGACTGCTTTCTTGAATGGTTTAGTTGATGAGAAAGTATATGTGGAGCAACCACCCAGTTTCGAAATACATGACAGGGAGTCATATGTGTGCAGATTGAAGAAAGCCTTGTATGACTTGAAGCAAGCTCCCAGAACTTGGTATGGTAGGATGAACCGTTTCCTATCTAGTTTGGGATTTACCAAGAGTAAAGCGGATTCCAACCTTTACTACAAGGTTGAGGAAGGGAATCCTATAATTCTACTCCTATATGTAGATGACTTATTTGTAACAGAAGATGACAGATTGATTGCAGATACTAAGAGGAAGCTTGCTGCTGAGTTCGATATGAAAGATTCGGGGATGATGCATTATTTCCTAGGGATGGAGGTGTGGCAGAGTGCAGGTGGGATCTTCCTTGGTCAAGGGAAGTACATAGTAGATATTCTGAAGAGATTCAGATGATGGATTGCAAGGCCATGGCCACACCTATGGAATCGAATCTGAAGCTTCTATGTGATGCTTTATCTGAGCCGGTTGATGTCTTTATGTATCATCAGATGATTGGGTCCTTGATGTACCTGATGAACACAAGACCATATATTTGCTTTGCGGTGAACACATTGAGTCAGTTCCTGACAGATCCGAGGAGTGTTCATTTGGTTGCTGTAAAGCATGTTCTGAGGTACCTGAAGGGTACAATGGATTATGGGCTCAAGTATGAGGTGAATCAAAAGTTTAACCTACAGGGTTATGTTGATTCAGATTGGGTTGGCAGTGCTGCATATAGGAAGAGCACATCTGGGTGCTACTTTAGTATGGGATCAGGTGTGATCTCTTGGTTTAGCAGGAAGCAGTCCTGTGTAGCACTGAGTACAGCTGAGGCAGAGTATGTTGCAGCCTGTTCAACTAGTTGTGAGGCAGCATGGCTACGGAAGCTACTGTCTGAATTATTTGATCTCCCGTTGGATGCTAATGGTATCTTCTGTGATAACCAGAGTTGTGTGAAGCTGTCCGAGAACCCAATGTTTCATGACAGGTCGAAGCACATAGAGATCAAATATCACTATTTCAGGGATATGGTGCAGAGGGGAGCTGTGAAGCTCCTATATGTTGCAACGAATGAGCAAAATGTAGATGTGCTGACGAAGCCACTAGCCAGGGTGAAGTTCAAGTACTTCAGGGAGAGGCTTGGTGTTCTTCAGATTGATGACACTTCGAGGAAGAAGTGATGTACACATTTGCTGAAGCCATTCCAAGCATGTTGGAAGGAGGATCCTTCACATCGCTGTGGATGTAAGTGCTGGATGATTAGCATCAGGATGATGTTCTGGTTTCTGCTTTGTATGATCAGTTGGATCATTTATATGTATATGTATGTATGCATCATGTTGGATGCTGGATATGATCAGTTGCATCATTTATATGTATATGTATGTATGCGTCATGTTGGATGCTGGATATGATCAGTTGGATCATTTATATGTATGTATGCATCATGTTGGATGCTGGATATGATCGGTTGGATCATGTGTATGTATTTTGTATAAGCATCATGTTGGATGCTTGGACCATGTATCTGTATATGTATCAGGTGGATACATTGTATGATCAGGATGATCATGTATGTTGATATGTATCATGTATTTATATTTGTATCAGGTGGATACACTGTGTGATCAGGTGGATCATGTATGATGATATGTATCAGGTAGATACTTGGTATGCATCAGGTAGATGCATTGTATGATCAGGATGATCATGGATGACGAGCTTCAGGATGTTGCTCCAGATGACATGCAGCAGGATGTTGCAGTGATGATGATTAGGATGATCATGTGTACATCGGGATGATGTATGGTGAGTATCAAGTTGATACTCTGTGGCCGTGGAATAGGTTGTGCAGATAAGCATGTAATTTGTGCCCCGGGAGATTTGCAGATAGTCTTTCGAGGTTTTTCCTACGGCATGTAATTTGTACCCTGGGATATCTGGCAAATGCTCTTTCGAGGTTTTGCTTGGGAGGACATATAATTTTTGCCCTGGGAGATCTGCAGATAGTCTTTTGAGGTTTTTCCTATGGCATGTAATTTGTGCCCTGGGATATCTTGCAGATGCTCTTTCAAGGTTTTGTCCTATGGCATGTAATTTGTGCCCTGGGAGATCCGATAAGTTGAGCCGTGTGCTCGTAATCTGTCCTGGGATGCTCTTTCGATGTTTTTCCATGAACACATGTAATTTGTGCCCTGGGAGATCCGATAGGTTGAGTCTTTTGCTCGTAATCAGTCCTAGGATGCTTGTTCGAGGTTTTGTGGTGACCACATGTAATTTGTGCCCTGGGAGATCCAATAGGTTGAGCCTTGTGCTCGTAATCTGTCCTGGGATTCTCTTTCAAGGTTTTGTGGTGGGGTCACATGTAATAAGTCTTGGAGATCTGGACAGGATGAAAAAGGCCTCAGATGCTCTTTATAATTCTTGCTAGTCAAGAGACTCTTTTAAGGTTTTGTGACGCACGTAATAAGTCTTGAGATTTCCACAGTATGGCCAGTGATGATGAAGACCTGCAGGTGGTGGGCCTACATCCAGTATGAAAAAGGACTGTATCTGTAAAACTTCCTATGACAAGTAGAGTCAGAGATTGGTTGAGATAGCAGTAGCAGTGACGATGATGATGACGATGCATCGATGACGATAATCCCAAGAAGAAGACTTGTCTAGCAGATCTGTGTCGAAAAATACCTTCCTAGTTAAAAGGGAGTGTTGATGTATATGTAACTTCGGAATGTATTTCATCTATGTATTTCATATATATTTATTGTACCCTTATTAGAGATGTGTTATTCATCTATAAGGAAGTGTTGTCATGTGGATTGATAAGTGTCGCAAGTGTGTGTACTTGCTGATGGCTTATTAGACCACCATGTGTGGGGTCGGCCCTGAAATATATATATTATATAGTGGATGTACCTAGCCAGACAAGTTGGCCCCATAAGGTCACTGGGAAAATAGGTTAGTATAAATAGAGATAAGGAGATCTCTATTTAGATCATTTAGAAAGTTATATCTCTCTTACTCAGAAAGTGGCTCACTAATGAGGAGGAGGATCATCTGCTACTAGGAGACTATCTCAAGTGTATTTTGGTTGTACTTTCGTTGAGCCATTGCTCTCTCTATCTCTGAGGAAGTTGTGGGGTTTTTCTCCTTAGGGTTTTCCCCACGGAAACTCTGTGTCTCTTATCTCTCATGCTTTTGATTCTTGTAATGCTTGTCATGCTTATTGCGATTGTTATGCATTGATATACTATATATGTTATTCTCTCACTGAAGATCCTAGAGTATTGTGAATTAATGCTCAAATTTTAACAGTTTGTGGCTTGTGGCTTATCCCAAAATGAAGGGATAGATTATGAAGGGACCTTTGCACCTATAGCTACATACACTTCCATCAGAACAAGTACTTGGTTTGGTTGCAGTGATGAAGTAAAAGTTACACTAGATGGATGTCAAGATAGCCTTCTTGAATGGTGTAGTTGAAGAGGAAGTGTATGTGGAGCAGCCACTCGGTTTTGAGACACATGACAGGGAGTTATATGTGTGCAAGTTAAAGAAATCCTTGTACGGTTTGAAACAAGCACCCAAGACATGATATGGCAGGATAGACAGCTTCCTGTCCAATTTGGGCTTTACCAAGAGTAAAGTGGATTCCAACCTTTACTACAAGGTTGAGGAAGGAAATCCAGTGATACTCCTACTGTGTGTGGATGACCTATTTGTGATAGGTGAGGATAGATTGATTGCCAACATGAAGAGGAAGCTTGCTACTGAGTTCGAGATGAAGGAATTGGGTATGATGCATTACGTTCTAGGTATGGAGGTGTGGTAGAGTGCAGATGGAATATTCCTTGGACAAGGGAAGTATGCAGTAGAGATCCTAAAGCAATTTGGGATGATGGATTGCAAGGCCATGGCCATACCCATGGGATTGAACCTGAAGCTATTGAGTGATTCTTCATCGGGATCAGTTGATGCCATGATGTATCATCAGATGATTTGGTCCTTGATGTACCTAATGAACATGAGACTAGATATTTGCTTTGCGGTGAAAACTTTGAGCGAGTTCCTGATAGATCCTAGACATGTTCACCTTATTACTGTAAAGCATATTCTGAGGTACCTGAAGGGTTCGATTGATTATGGGCTAAAGTATGATGCGAATAAATAGATTAACCTGGAGGGTTATGTTGATTCAGATTGGGTAGGCAGTGCTGTAGATAGGAAGAGCACTTCGGGGTGCTGCTTCAGTATGGGATCAGGTGTGATCTCTTAGTCTAGTAGGAAGCAGTCCTGCGTAGCACTGAGTATAGCCAAAGCAGAGTATGTCGCAGCTTGTTCGGCCAGTTGTGAGGTAGTATGGCTTAGGAAGCTACTTCCTGACCTATTTGATCTCCAGTTGGATGTTGCTTGTATCTTCTATGACAACCATAGTTATGTGTAGTTGTTAGAGAACTCAGTGTTCCATGACAAGTCAAAGCATATCGACATCAAATATCACTATATCAAGGATATGGCGCAGAGACATGTAGTAAAGCTCCAATATGTTGTGACAGATGAGCATATTGCAGATGTGTTGACCAAACCACTAGCCAAAGTGAAGTTAAAGTACTTCAGAAAGAGGCTTGGTGTACTTCAGATCGAGGTTGCTTCCAAGGGGAAGTGATGAGTCTGGAAGATGTAGATGCACATGGTTGTAGATGTGTTCTCCCATGGTCGTGATGTAATTTGTGAGCCATTCTCACATGGTGGTAGATGTGTTCTCCCATGGTGCAGATGTAATGGTTGGAGCCATTCTCACATGGCGGTAGATGTGTTCTCCCATGGTCTAAATGTAAGGGCTGAAGCCATTTTTGACATGGTGGTAGATGTGTTCTCCCATGGTGAAAAAGTAAGGGCTGGAGCCTTCCCCAAATGGTGGTAGATGTGTTCTCCCATGTCAGTGGTGTAAGTGCTGTATGATGTGCATCTAGGCTATGCTCTGTGGATGATGAGATTATTTGAAGAGGATGATCATGAGATGATGATGATTAGGACGATCATGTGTGATGAGTATCAGGACTATGCTCCAGATGATATGAATTAGGACGATGCTATGATGATGATCAGGATGATCATGTGATGATATGTATTAGGATGATGCTATGATGATGATCAGGAGGATCATGTGTGGTGAGCATCAGGTCAGTGCTCTAGATGTGGTACATCAGGATGATGTATTGTATGATGATGATCAGGACGATCATATGTGATGAGCATTAGGTTGATGGTCCAGATGTTGTGCATCAGGAGGATGTACTATATGATGATGATCAGTATGATCATAAGCATCAGGATGATGCTCCATGCGAAGAAGATGATCAGTGGGATCATGAGTATCAAGATGATATTCTGTTGCTGTGGACAAATTGTGCAGGTAGCATAGAAAAGATCCTGGAAGATCCGATAGTTTGAGCCCGGATACTCTTTTGAGGTTTTGCTATAGGTAGCATAGAAAAGATCTTGGGAGATCCGATAGTTTGAGCTTGGATTCTCTTTCAAGGTTTTGCTACAAGAGGCAAGTAATCAGTCCTGGAGATACAATAGGTTGAGTTGTGTGCTCATAAAAGTCATGGGATGCTCTTTAGAGATCTTGCAAGTTGCAAGACACTCTTTTAAGGTTTTTCCTGACCACATAGAAAATATCCTAGGAGATCCGATAGTTTGAGCTCGGATGCTCTTTCGACGTTTTGTGGTGATCACATGTAAAATATCTTGGGAGATCTGATAGTTTGAGCTCGGATGCTCTTTCAAGGTTTTGTTGACGCACATTCCACAGGATGGCCAAAGATGTTGAAGACCTACAGGAGGCTAGGCCTACAACCAGCATGAAAAAGGGTTGGCTCTATAGAACTTCCTATTACGAGAAGAATTGAGAGATAGCACCAGTGATTGAGATGATGAGTACAACAGCAGTGACAATGATGCTCTGTGATCCAGTGACGATGATCCAGCTCAAGAATTGAAGACTTGTGCCGATATGTATTGATGACCTGTGTCAAGAGAATACCTTCCTAGTTAAGAGGGAGTGTTGATGTATTTGTAACTTCAGAAGATATTCACTTGTATATTTTATGTATTACATTTGTACTTTATTGTATCCCCAACGAAGATGTATTATTCCTCCAATTGGAAGTGTCATCATTTGTACTTGCAAGTGTCGCAAGTTATATTGTAAGTGTCATAACTTTTACTTCATGGGTTATTAGACCACCTTGGTGGGGTCGGACCTGTATGAGTCATGTGGGTTGAAGGGTTATTAGACCACCCTAGTGGGGTAGGCCCAGTCAGCATTATGTTAAGTGGTTAAGTTGGGGCCGACCTAGTTGAGTAAAGGTCAAGTGAAAGTAAAAGTATAAATAGAGAGTGTGACTCTCTCATTTGATTCATTCACTCACTTTGCATTAGTGAGAGAGAGAAGGAGTGCGCACAAGTGGAGGAGGAGTAGCTGCTGTAGACATTTATCTTTTGGGGATTTCTCTTGGTGATCTTTGTATTGGTGCTTATTCTATCTCTGAGGAAGTTGTGGGGCTTTTCACTTTCTTGGTTTTCCTCGGTGAAATGCTTTGTGTCTCTTATCTCTTGTCTCTTATGTTTGATATTCTCTACATGTTGTTCTCTTAGTTAAGATCCTAGATCATATTGAATTAAATGATGAAAAACTAACAAGTCTATACTATGTTGGAGATCATGACTATAGATTATATGGTTATACAGATGCAGATTGGGCTGGAAGTGTCTCAGACAAGAAGAGCACCTCATGTGGATGTTATTGTCTGGGATCTTCCATGATCTCATGGTTTAGCAGGAAGCAGTCGGTCTGGCTCTCGGCATAGCTAAAGTGGAATATATAGCAGCTTGCTCTGTTAGTTGTGAAGTCATATGGCTTCGAAAGTTGTTGTCAGGACTATTTGACTTAGAGATGGACTCCACTGTGATCCTGTGTGACAAACAGAGTTGTGTCAAGATGATGGAGAATCGAGTGTTCCATGATAAGTCAAAGCACATAGAGATCTGATACTTCTATATACAGGATATGGTGTAGAAGGGAGATAAAAATGTCGAGTATGTGAGCACTGATGAGCAAGTTGCTGATGTATTGACCAAACCTCTGTCTCGAGTAAAGTTTGAGTATTTCTAAGACAATCTTGGTGTAGTTGAAAAGGACCCCCCTCGAAAGGGGAAGTGACGAGGTTGATGATGAGTATGCATGTACTGATGATGAGATCGATGATGAGGATGCCTATACCGACGATGAGGTTGATGATAAGGATTCTTGTACCAAAGATGAGGTCGATGATGAGGATGCATGTACCGATGATGAGATCGATGATGAGGATGCCTGTATCGACGATGAGGTCGATGATAAGGATTCTTGTACTGACGATGAGGTCGATGATGAGGATTCCTATACCGACGATGAGATTGATGATGATGATTCCTTTACCAATGATGAGATCGATGATGAGGATGCCTATGCCGACAATGAGGTCGATGATAAGAATTCATGTACCGACGATGAGGTCGATGATGAGGATGCTTGTACTAAAGACGAGATCGATGATGAGGATTCCTATATTGATGATGAGGTCGATGATGAGGATACCTGTACTGATGATGAGGTCTATGAGTGGTCCTTAGACTTGGTCTAAGTTGACGAGTGGATTGCATCGTCCCTGGACTCTAGTCCTAAATGAATCTAGAGACTTGTGTCTTCGTGAGTGGTCCTTAGACTTTGTCTAAATTGACAAGAGGATTACATCATATTTAGACATGGTGTGATGTCTTAAAGTGATAGGGATTGATCATCTCGTAAGTGGATCAAGATTGCATCATCCTTGTATTTTTTTCATAAAGTGATAGGGACTGATAATCCCATAAGTGGATCCGTATTGCATCATCCTTGGATTTGTGTCCTAAAGTCATAGGGACTGATCATCTCGTAAGTGGACCAGGATTGCATCATCCTTGGCTTTGTGTCCTAAAGTGATAGGGACTGATCATCCCATAAGTGGATCAGGATTGCATCATCCTTGGATTTGTGTCCTAAAGTGATAGGTACCAATCATCTCGTAAGTGGATAGGTATTGCATCATCCTTGGATTTTTCTCCTAAAGTGATAGGGACTAATCATCCCGTAAGTGGATCGGGATTGCATCATCCTTGGCATTGTGTCCTAAATTGATAGGGACTGATCATCCCATAAGTGGATCAGGATTGTATCATGCTTGGCTTTGTGTCCTAAATTGATAGGGACTAATCATCCCGTAAGTGGATTAGGATTGTATCATCCTTGGAATTATGTCATAAACTGAGAGGGATTGATCATCCTGTAATTGGATCATGTGTGTTTCATATTATGATGTTGTTGATTAAGAGATCCAGATGATGTTGTTGATCGAGAGATACAGATAGTTATGATGATGTTGATTGAGAGATCGAGATGATGTTGTTGATCGAGAGATCTAGATGATGTTGTTGATCGAGAGATCCATATATTCATGATGTTGTTGATTGAGAGATCTAGATGATGCTCTTGATCGAGAGATCCAGATTATGTTGTTGATCAATAAATCCAGATGATGATGTTTTTGTAGACGATCGAGTGATTGAGTGCTGCAAAAGATGAAGACTCAGTGCTGTAGATGTTGATGTTCCAGTACTGAAGATGTTGAAGAGGTTCTAGCAGCCGTTTCAGTGGCTGATGATGATTGAAGAAAAATTCCAATGATTTATAGATTGTAATGTCCCTTTTTAAATTTTTTATAAAAATGCCCAATTTTTCACTTTTTCCCCAATTGCGACCTTTGACTAGTTTTGATGCCTAGGTCCCAAATTTTCCCTAAATGATCCCAAATATTGTGAGAAGGTATGCGAATGATATTAGGACTTGAATATTATGTTTAGGGATTATATATGGCCACCAAAATACTTCTGCAAACTCTCTTAAGATTCTGGACCAAGTATGTAATTTTACTAGCAATTTGGGGTTCAAATCCCCCTGGGGTAAGTATTGAAAATGGCTTCCCAAATGCCTCCAAACCCACTCGAATTTCTGAAAAGAGGTAGGGTATGTCTCAAGGATGCTATTTAGGTCCCAAATGCATTATTAATTAGTTATTAAGTCTTTTCCAACCCTCTCCCAAACAACTTCAAAAACCACTAATTTGACCCTTGGGAAAATGGCACCAAATCTTCTCCAAATGCAAATAAAATGAGTATGACTTCAAATGCTCAAGTGCTGAATATGAAAATTTTAATACACATCAATGGAAGTAAATTCATCACAAATATATCATAGCAACATTCTTTTATTTGTAATCATCAGCATTATAATGCCATACATCAATGTAGTGGGGAAATGGTCATTGTTTGCTCATTAATCATCATTTTTACATACAACCACTTGCTATTTTGACCTGAGACTTTATGAAGATGAAGAATAGAGTATATAAAGATTATTATGGTCAGAAATAAATCATGAGAATCTCTCCAAATAATTACAAGAGCTCACCCAAAGCGTAATCCCTCAAGGAGCATGAATATGCCTTCAAAACTACAAATGGTTGAGAGATGGTGTTGCACTACAAAAAACCACGAGTTTCCCTGTAGCTGATACCTGCAAATACAAACTCCATTAAATCTCCATGAAACACCTGAGTGGCCTCTCCAAACACCAACTTGGATTGGAATCTTTCACCCTTGAAATTGGCTTAGGCAAGAAACTAGTCATCCACTAGCTCTCTCTTCACAAATGCAATTTTTCTCAAATGATCAAAAGACCTTATCTTGGTTTGTCCCTATATTTTATAAGCCTCCTTAGCCTTCTAAGGTTCCCAAACCATCCATAGACTCAATCCAATTTGAGTTAGGGTAAGGGCTCAAGATTTGCCATGTGTCACACCTTTCCTAGCTCTCCACCTTCCACCAATTCGAGTGGGTGTCTCTTTGGCTTCTCCAACTCCCATGACCGCCCTCTTGGAGCCTATTTTTGGGGCTGATATGTCATAATGGTCATATTTCA
This sequence comes from Larix kaempferi, assembly GCA_027924585.1. Classification (NCBI taxonomy): domain Eukaryota; kingdom Viridiplantae; phylum Streptophyta; class Pinopsida; order Pinales; family Pinaceae; genus Larix; species Larix kaempferi. The sequence goes on from BSBM01001314.1 coordinate 937,338, forward strand.
GAGGTCAGATCTTCAATTTGTCATAGATGTCATAGATGCTCCATCATTGTTGTCATAGGGGCTAGGGAATCTAGCCCAAGTGTCCACAAGCTTCCAATTTGACTCTTCCTCTTCCATGGAGGTTACCAATGCATACCAATTTGACCTAAGATGATCAATTCCATGTGTATGACTTACCAACTCACCCAATAATATTCACTTTCTCATGAATTCGAAATGGCAAGAGGGAGATGCCATGTGTCCATGAAAAAACAAGCTAGTGTGGGTCCCACATCCTCCATATGTCTTCAAAACCACTTGCCACCTAAAGTATCTCTTGAATTTCTTTATTCAACCTATTTATTAAATAATTGAACCCTTCTAATTTCTAAACATCATTTATTAGCTTATTACAATTCCACATGTTCCCATCCAACGTAGGAAACTAGTAGGATTGATGGGATTGTATTACTATGCAATTATTTGAATGGGGACATTACAGTCCTCCCCACCCAAGATTGCCTGTCCTCAAGAAATTTCATATTTGGATGCTGTAAAATATTCTCCTCTTCCCATGTGGCATCTTCATTTGGTAAGTCCTTCCATTGTACTAAATATTCTTTGATAATTCTACTCCTCAACCTCCTTTCCCATGTCTTCAAAATATTTTCTGGAACAAGTGTGAGCTTCCCTTCATCATCCAAAGGAGGAAGTATTTTTGAAGTGATAATTTGATTACCAAGATCCTTCTTGAGACAAGAAACATGAAATAAATTATGGATTTTACTCCCTTCCGGAAGTTCTAATTCATATGCTACTTCTCCAACCTTCCTCACTACCTTGTATGGCCCATAGTACCTTGGTTTTAGCTTTTCTGATCCATTCTTTTTTAGAGATGTTTGTTTATATGGATGCAACCTCAAATATACTAAATCATTAACCTGAAAGGTCCTTTCTTCTCTATGTCTATCAAATATTGCTTTTGTCGATTTTGAGCAGCTTGCAAATTGTCTTTCAAAAACTTTAAAATTTCTTGGCTCTCTTTCACCCAATCTTTATCCTTTGGGGATCTACTATCACCAAAGATAATTTCAGAAAATTTAAGTGCATCATAACCATATAATTCTTTGAAAGGAGACATCCCTATTGACATATGATAAGTGGTGTTGTAGCAAAACTCACCCAAGTGTAGCCATTTTTCCCATGCTTTTTGCTGCTCTCCCACATAGTTTCTTAGGTACCCTTCGAACCTTTGATTCAACCTCTTTGTTTCTCCATCAGTTTGTGGATGATAGCTGGTACTTGGGGTCAATTGAGTTCCCACCAATCTAAAAATTTCTTTCCAAAAAACACCCATGAATCTACTATCTCTATCACTAACAATGCTCTTGGGGATCCCATGCAACCTGAAGATTTCTTTGAAAAAAATATCAGCCACTTGTGCAGCACTAAAAGATAGTGTAATAGCAAATAAATGAGCACATTTTTTCAACCTATCCACTACCACATATATGCAATCCTTACCCAAATATTTGGGAAAACCGGTGATGAAGTCCATTGAGATACTGTCCCATTTTTGCTCCAGAATAGACAATGGTTGCAATAGGCCAGCTGGGCATGTGAGTTCTGATTTGTTTTTCTAACATACTTTACATTAGTTGACATATTTCTGAACATCTTCCTTCATCCCCTTCCAAAAAAATCTTTGTCTCAATTGCCTATAAGCTTTGAAGATCCCCGGATGGCCAACTTATAGTGGGGAATCATGTGCTTCTTGCAAAATTTTGTACTTGAGTTTTGAATCTTGAACCAAATAAATTCTTCCCTTATAACATATCAGCCCATTCAAAATCCTATAGTTATCATCTCCTTTGATTCCATCCAACACATCACAAGCAAATTTGTCTTCGGCATATTCAACTAGTAGCATGTTTTCCAATCCTTGGCAATGTCCATGAGAGAAAAAGAACGTCTTACAGATAAAGCATATGCTACTATATTATTATTTACTTTGATATATTCAATATCAAAATCATAAGCTTGAATCTTACTTACCCACTTTTGTTGCCTTTCATTTAGATCTTTTTGGGTGAGAAAGTGTCTTAGACTATTGTGTTCAGTTTTCACCACAAACTTGCTGCCCACCAAGTATTGTCTGAATTTGGCCAATGCATGCATAATGGCCAGCATTTCTTTGTCATAGATGGAGTAAATTGTTTCATGAGGATGCAACTTTATGCTCTCAATGGCTATGGGGTGTTGGCCTTGCTTTATGACAGCCCCTATTCCTCCACCTGAAGCATCACATTCCAAAACAAAAGGTTTAGTAAAATCAGTAAGTGCAAGTATGGGACATGTTGGACGGAGTCCAAGTTGGGATTTTTCACAAGTGTTGAAAAGTGCGCATTACGCACGGTGGCAAGAGACAGGCAGTTTTGAGAAATTGCGCATGTCGCATGACGGAAATAGCCAAGGCATGGTCGCATAGTAGGTTGGTGCGCAGAACCGCGTATGAGCTATTTTTGGTACGCAATACAGGTAAAGGTCAGACAAAGACATGACCTATTTTGGGTAAGGAACATGTGGACGGAAGAGGAAAGTGACCTATTCAAACGTATGGCAGAAAGCAGTTGAGAAGCTAGGCCATGACGCCAATGACGACAGACAGATAGAAGGAGTGGAAAGGGACATGCCATGATGCAGTTACAACTGTTTGGTGACTATGGATGTCAGATGAGCGTGTGAGCCACAAGTGGCCCAGCTAGAGCAGGCGAAGAAAGCTATTGACGGTGATAGCTAGGGTGGCAGTTAGCCACACCAGGTTTGGAAACCTTAGGGTTTTGGCCTAATGATTGTAAAGATGTGACCCTTGGGTGTGATCTATAAATAAGGGCATTTTGTATGGGAAAGGGTTAGAGATCTCTCATAGAGCTATTCATTCTTGAGCATTGTTAGAATCTTTCAAGTTTGAAGCTATTGTAAAGGCTCTGCAGCTGAGTGTACAGAGACCTATCTGAGAGAGAAGAGAGTCTGCAGCTAAGTGCTCAGACTAAAAATGGTTGTACCCTTCCCAAAAAGATCAATACTAACAACCGTTCTTATGGACGTAGCCTCCATCCTGGGGGTGAACCACGTTAAATTCTATGTTATGCGATTGTGTTTGCAATTGTTCTTTTGCTTAGCATTGTTTAAATACCATAGTTGTCTATTATGTGATTGCTTTTATATGTATTCGTCGCAGAATGATGGGAATAATATGTTAAGTAATACATGTGTGGATGAATGTTAGGTATTCAGCACTTCTAAGCATTTGAATGTATGAATCTGCTAGATAGTTGCATAGTTGAACACTGAATTAAAGTGCAGTGTTGGAGCGCACAGTTTTGTATGTTTATTCATTTGCATGCACCATAACATTAATAAGCTAATTGTTATGAATCGATAAATATCGTCAAGTCTTGGTTGAAATTAGACAAGTCCTGCGTAGATGCGTAGTCTAGTCGACGCGCTAAACCATTGAGAGTTGTTGCAAGGTAAGTTGTTGATAGCTTATCGCCATAATGCATGAAGCAGTCATATACCATGCGATCTATGGATGTGCTAGTTGCACAAGCTCCTCTGCTTGCCAAATTATCCAACGTAAAGTAGAGACTTCACGTATTTTTCTGTCCGCAACAGCCCGTATAGTCTTGCACCACTCATCAGTCCTGTTACCTTCACATCACCAGGTTGCAGAAACCTGATTCTGGAACCACCTCCTCAGCTTCACCTCGGGTGAGACCTCAGGCTGCGCGTAGTCTGTTTCCGAAAGGATCGGTGAATAGGGGTTTTGTTGGTTCCTTGAAACGCGAAGTACCTGGGTCTATGTTGAAAACCTCAAGAAGGTGATATACATCCAACAAATGGTTATGTTGCTCGGCTAAGAACAGTGATGCGATAGCGTATTTGGAAAAGTAATGTGTGAAGAAGAATACCAGTTCCTGTTGGGTTCAGACAATTGGCATCCTGAAAAGAAAGAGATATGGGATTGGTGCAACAAGACTACAAGCGATTTTGCAAAGAAAGAGAACAGACATCCATGCCTTACCGACGTACAGTGGCTGAACAGATACTTGTGGAAAGAGATTCACAAGATATTCTAGGCTTCATTTGGAAATGAGTTGCACAAGTGGATCTTGTGACTCACAGAAAGGAAAACCTGTTTTCAAGGGGGAGTACCTACAGAGTGGACTCCAAAGCTCACGACAAAGCTCAAAGAAATAGACAGCCAAATGACGCAAGCAGTCAACTTCTGGGTTGATAGCATACTTGAAGGATTTGTAACAGAATTTGTTGTAGACACATTGAAGTCCTACAGCCAAGCTGAAGCATACTTTTTTGAAGGATTCAGAGGTAAGTTCCTGAACAATCTCAGTCTATACATTAAAATGATTTTAGCTGAGAAAGGCGTTTTAAGAATGCAGTAATACTTTTGCATCTTTCATGGTCAATAGCATATATAGTGATTCTGGCGAAGAGACACATAATATGAGAAGTGGAAAGAGATATAAGTTTAATAAAGAAAATAATCCCAGAGGACTTGGACTCCACGTGAATACTGAACTCCCATGTGACCTTAACAATCATACCACCCTATCATCAACTACTATCCATCCCATTACACCTTATAACCCACCGGTTACAGAAACATTTCCCTCTATTTTCAGATTATCTTGACAGTGGCGCACCGAACCCATTGAATATGAATCACAATCAGGCACCGTGGTGTGAAATCTACAGAAGCAAAGGACACCAACCTGAGGATTGTTACCTAATATAGAAATATGTAAAAACACCAAAAAAATTATATTGTAATTTCTGTAAATTAGTTGGACATGATGAATCCGACTGTCACGCATATGAGCTGATGAATGAAAGAAAGCGTGATATGGAAGCGATGCGAGGTGCTCGAATGTACCGCGTCAAGAAGAAACTCAACCAAAACAAGAGAACACCCACTATGATCAGGGAGGATATAGAAGCCGTGGTGGTGGATACCACGGGAGAGGAAGAGGCTCGGCGCAAGGAAGAGGCCGCGACCAGGTAATTTTCTATAACTGTGGCCAGCCAGGTCACGTATCTAGAGACTGCACGAATCCATGCACTACCTGTAATTATTGTAAATCATTTGAGCATGATATTGAAGACTATCTTGTGCTAGAGGTAGAAATGCAGAAACGAAGGAGGATAGAACCACCGAATCTTAACATTCAGTTGATCGCAACAGAGAGAATAAATGCGGATCCAAATGTAAACGTGGTGATGTGCAGTGGTGTTGACACAGGAAAAGATTGAGGTGTAGAGGCTTCGACTTCTGGAACATGCGATCCTAGACAGAATCCAGGAGAGCTAGTATGGATTAGAAAAGCTCCTAGGAAAGCACCAGGTTTGGATTTATAGAAAAATAAGGGAGCATTCGAGGAAGCGAGTGATATGTTCAGAACATCACCACCCGACCCGCCGACAACCTAGTTGCACAGTGAAACCTGCATGAAATTATTAAAGAGCGCAGATGCCTTCACGGAATTTGAAAAGCTACTAAGGCAGTATGAGCCAAACAGTGAGAAGGAGGCTTCCCATGGCGCAGTCCATAATATTAGGAGTCCTAAAAGAATAGGAAGGGAAATGAGACTCATTACAAAGATTGGGGACTATGAGATGGATGAGATCATTCTTGATCTTGGATCAGAAGTAAATTTCTTGACCAAGCAGACATGGCATCAGATGGGCAAACCAAAGTTACAATGGTCACTTCTACAACTAAGAATGGCCAATCAAGGGATAGTTATACCCTTGGGGAGGTTACCCAACACCATTGTTGACATTGATGGAGTGTGCAGCTATGCATATTTTGAGGTGATTGAAATCGTGGATGACAACCAGCCTTATCCAGCACTGCTGGGTATCGATTGGGAAATGACTAATTCTATCATTATTGATTTAAAAACTATGAAGACGATATTTGAAGGCAATGATATCAGGGTCATCGCGCCATTGAACCCTTCACAAGGTGAACGATATGCTGAACTGATTCAAGAGAAATCCAGAGCCCAAGACTTGGACCGTATTTACAAGATGACAACCAATACTGCTGACTATATTAATCCAACTGCGGATTGAACACTCAGTTGGCGTTGTGATAGTTTTTGCATTTCAGACTCTGATGCAGGACTGGAAAACTGGAAAAGAAGATTACATGAAGTATTTGCTAGGAAATGCACGTGGATCACGAAGTCACTCCGTTGGATTGGAAAAGAGGTAACTCCAATCCCTACCTTTGATGGTTTATCTAATGGTTCTTGTTTTATCAAAGAGTATACTGCAACAGTTGTGGATGAATACCACGTCTCAGCATTAGACATGGCATTGCGCGGCATACCTACCAGATGGTGGGCTGCACATAAGAAGACACTGACCACATGGGATCAGTGCAGAATTAAGATGCAAATCAGGTTTGCTAAGAAGGTTACACTATCCTTCGAAAAATATAATAGTCAGATGGATCCAAGGGATCATATTGAAGCCTGTGTACAAGCTTGGGTAGGAAGTCCAATGAAAGAATGGGTGAATCTATTTGTGTATACGCTAGAGGAACTGATTCCGAAGAAGTGGTACCTAGACCTGGAGTTGCGCAGAGGCACAATAGACTGGTCTGTCCTAACTACGAGCTTCCAACAAGATTTCAGTTTCGAAGATAAACATCCGAGCATCTATGATGCATTGCAGGTTCTTAAGGAAAAAATATTAGGACCAGACTGCGCTGATGGAAATATGACCCTAGAAGAATTCTTTGGCACAGAAAGCATACTTGCGCATCTACAGCCAGAATGGGAGGAGCAACTAGAATATGCCTTTGATTTTTATCACATTGCTAAAGAATGCAAGAATAAAGCAGACATCGATGAGGAGGACCTGCACAACATCCAGATACCTGAGTCAGAGGGATTGTGTGAGGTGGAAGGACCTTCGCTGGAGATTCTAGATATGAGTGGACCTATAAAAACAAGAAAAGTGAACATTAGCACTAGCGAAGAACCAAAGTTCGCAGCTATTGGAGATTATTGGGATGAAGATACAGTTGAATAGGTCATGGTTATATTACAGGAATATCGAGAATTATTCCCAACCAAGTTCACAGAGATGAAAGGTATATTAGGAGACTTAGGAGTGATGAAAATTCCTCTTAAGCCCGACAAAAAGCCTGTGAAGCAAATACCATATAGACTAAACCTGCACTATAAAGAATGAGTTAAGGAAGAACTCGATAAGATGCTTGATGCAAGGATCATTGAGCCAGTTGAAGAATCTGAGTGGATAATCCCAATGGTTATCCAGGATAAGAAAACAAAGGGTGAGATCAGGATTTGTGTGGATCCCAAAAAGCTGAACGACGCTTCAATGCATGACCCATTTCCTACACCTTTTACAGATGAATTGCTAGATAATGTTGGAGGGAATGAGGCATATTCTTTTACTGATGGATTTTCAAGATACCATCAGATCAGGATTAATCGCGCAAACAGGCATAAGACTACTTTTGCTACAGAATGGGGGTCGTTCCAGTACACAGTAATTCCTTTTGGCTTGAAGAACACACCTGTCATATTTTCTCGAGTAGTCGTCCCAGCATTTAAGGATTCTATAAACAAGTTTTTAGAGGTTTACTTTGATGATTGGACCATTTTTGGTTTATTGAAGAACCATGCTGTGAACCTCAAGATGATGCTGGAAAAATGTAGACAGAATCAAATCTCATTGAACTTGAAGAAGTGTGTTTTCTGTGTTCCCTATGGAATTCTGTTGGGACACATCTTATGCAAAAAGGGCTTGATGGTCTATCCTGTGAAGATCTCAGTCATTGTAAACTTGCCTACACCAAATTCAGTCAAGCAATTGGGCACTACATCGGGGCATACAAGCTATTACAGGAAATTCATAAAAGGGTATGCGCAGATAACCACAACCATGGAGAAGCTGCTAAAAAAGATGCGTTGTTCATCTGGAATGAAGAATGCGAAAAAGGGTTTGACACACTAAAAGAAAAGATGGTCACTGCGTCGATCCTAGTCTTTCCAGACTAGGAGAAGTTGTTTCACGTCCATGTTGATGCTTCATGTATAGCATTGGGCGTTGTTCTTGCTCAGCCAGGAGAGGGTGGAATTGATCATCCCATTTCATTTTCTAGTAGAAAATTATCGTCCGCTAAGAAGAACAATACCACCACTGAAAGAGAAGGACTCGCCATTGTCTATGCGCTACAGAAATTCAGACATTACTTGCTTGGTGCACATTTTTCTATGTTCACTGACCATTCTGCTTTGAAATACCTAGTCAATAAGCCAGTGTTGGGGGGCACATATGCAGATGGTTACTACTCTTTCAGGAGTATGATTTTGAAATTGTTGTTAAGCCAGGCAGATTGAATTTATGACCTGATCATCTATCAAATATTGAGTCAAGAGAAGAGTCGATGAATCTGGAAGACAATCTTCCTGATGCGCAGTTGTTTGCTATATAGGTTGCAGATGATTACTATAGGGACATCATTGACTCTTTGACTATTGGGTTCTCACCCACAAAGTTCACTACACAACAAAAGAAGTAGTTGGTAGTGCATGCATTAGAATTCACTATAATCGCATGTCAGCTATACAAGTTGGGACCGGATGAAGTATTGTGTCGATGTGTATTAGACCATGAGAAACCATTTATATTGGCGGATGCACATTCGGGACTTGCAGGAGGCCATTATGCAGGGAGATCTACTGCGAAGAATATATTGCTTGCAAGGCTATGGTAGCCTACAATTCATAAGGACTCGAAGGAACATTGCCAAAGTTGTGACATCTATCAAAGAACAGGAAAAGCCATCGCGCAAAGACCAAACACTGTTAAATCCACAACTGACATTGCAGGCATTTGAGAAATGGGCTATTGATTTTGTGAGACATATTATCCCACCAAGGAAGAGAACCACTGCAAGTTATATTATTACCGCGATTGACTACCTCACCAGATGGGCAGAAGCGAAGCCAGTGAAATACTATAGCACAGCTACAACCGTAGAGTTTATTTATGAGAACATTTTGACAAGGTTCGGATGCCTAAAGATTTTGATGAGTGATCAAGGCAGTCATTTTCTGAATAAGACGATCGAGGCTTTGACCGAAGAGTTCTACATTCACCATCAGCGGAGCACGCCTTATCATCCACAAGCAAATGGAACTGTTGAAGCATTTAACAAAGTGTTGGAGAATGCGCTAACCAAGATATGCAACGTCAATCAGGACGATTGGGACCTGTGCATTCCATCTTTATTATGGGCATACATGAATACATGCAAGAAATTGACTGGCCATAAACCTTTCAGGTTGGCCTATGGGAAAGAAGGAATTATGCCAATGGAGTATATTGTCCCCAGCTTGAGAATAGTTGCGTTTACAGGCATGGCAGACCACGCAGTGCTAGAAGAAAGGCTACTACACTTGGTTGGACTGGAGGAAGATCGCTTCATCACAGGATTCCACCAACAAGTATAGAAAGAGCGTGAAAAAGCATGGCATGATTGCCACATCAAGAACAAGTCTTTCCAGGTAGGTGATATAGTTCTCCTGTATGATAGAAAATTCATGAAATTTCCTGGAAAGTTTAAAATGCATTGGCTTGGCCCATATACTGTAATGCATGTTACTAATGGTGGCGCAATCCAGTTAGCTACATTAACCGGAGATACCTTTCCAAGTATGATAAATGGTAGCAGACTAAAGATTTATCATGATAGTCCAGCTGCACAGATTTTTGTATGATTCAGGGAAGCGTACCACGCAACAATGTTGAAGTTGCATGCAAAAAAAAAAAAAAGAGAAGAAACTAGCTGCGCAGAACGGCAAGTCCAGAGACTAATTGCACAGGAAAGGCGAAAACATGGTAGCGCAAGAGATATCACAGAATGTGCAATAGAAATTACCTTCGCACAATACCACCAGCACATCATGGTGGAAACCATTACCACGACAACTGTCGGTTGGTTAATGGGCTGTTAACCAATTTGGCGGTAGGGGTAAAGTTCAAATTTAAGGTTAGATGTGACAAGTTGGAACACCATAAAGGCCGAAATAACTCCTATCATACTGAAATCCGGATGGAAAGTCAAACATTTAATGCCAACTAGACAGAGTTGATGCACTAGCCTGCCTGACAACCTTTGGCATTTAAGGAAACAAAACTCGCAGAATGGCAAAGATCGAATCGCAGCACTGAAATCATAGGGTGACTTGGTTATTAAATGCGGCATCAAGTGCCTCGGTAACCACCGAAGGCCACGTTGCAAACCCACAGAGGCTATAAATACACCTTTCCCGACCACTTATTCACGTTACAAAGCTTTTGCCATTCCCTGCTTGAACTTTCAAAGAGCTGAGTGAAGAAGCACATCGTATGAGCGATCCGAACCAGTTGGAAGATCTCTCCTCGTTATTTGAACCTTCAACAATTCCAGCAGAGATGATGGCCACAAAGGGGGCTTCATCCTGAAGTTCAGCAAGGCAGGCTGCAGGAACCAGCCGGGGGAAGGAACCTGCTATAGAGTAGGCTCAGTCAAGCACACCATTGAAACCACAGTTAGCCACGATCCAGAACCCACCTTTCTACCAGGTGCTGGACTATAGCCCCCCATGGAAGGACGATGTACCACCGGTACACCTGGATAAAAGTGCTCTATACAAAATCCCAGTGCCAACAATTTCCACCTGAGTGAAAATTGAGGAGAACCTGCTTGGCGAGGTGCTCATTTGCAAGTTGGAGGATTACAACTTACTAGAAAGTACATTGGCCAAGCCGAATAACTATGCGCAGTTTCGGCCTAGTAGCTATCTCCACCGGGTCGTGGATGGAAAAACTGGAGTTGAAAGTGTACAGGTCTAGGAATGGATAAATCCCATCCAACCCTCGGGGTTGCTCAATCTATTACAGATGCTACATTTTATTAAGAGCACTGAGTACATGGCCGTGGTGCGCGTGCTATTGTCCTATGTGCATGAAGGATTCCTTTGGTTGGATATGCGCATTGATGTAAGTATAGATTTGATACATCAGATCATAGGTATGAACAAGTGCAGGGAGGACCCTGTTGACCTAATGGTGAAGCGCGCGGAGGATCGGGGTCTGTCCACTGAAGTTTCCAAGGAATTCAGCGTCGCCCACACGGGGTGCAGATTCCCCACCAATGACATCAATGATCCCGCAACAAATTTTACTGTTGCTAGTAGGCAAGCTGCTGCGCAAGTGTCAACCACTGGAGGTACCGGCAGTCGCGATAAAACTTGTGGCGAACACATTGCACAGGGTACCCTACAATTGGTACCAGTACCTACTCAACAAATTTTTAGCAGACGTTGAGGCAACACAAGACGATAGATCATTATTCCATTATAGCTGGCTACTCATATTGGTAGCCTTTGTAGGCTAGAAAGAGCCAGATATGTATTGAGGCATCCCAACCCTAGCAGGAAAAGGCCATAGGATGCACTTCAGCAACCTATGGGCAAGCTCGAAGGAGACCTTACATCACCACACAGCTAAAGTTTTTCATGTTTACTATCACTTGCTGCACGAGGCGATTATGGAAATGGCGCACATTTCACAACCACTGACCAACAAGTTCACATGCATCATGAGATTCTTGGCAAAGAGGCATCGGTCACACATTCAGCCAAGGGCTGATGCAGAGGAAGGATTATGGTATCCAGGGTTTTATTGTCTGGATGAGGAGACAATTGATGCAATGATGGAGAGATGGGATGCGGACTGGAAAGTCCCCGCATCATTAGATACTGAATCTAATTACGAACAGGACATCCCACCCGTCTCGCAAAATATTAACATCAAAGGTTCAGATGAAGAAGATACTCAAGGAGATAGTGAAGAAACAACATCAAAGAAGGAAAAGAAGAAGGGGGGATTACCTGAAGCTACTCCCATTATTGAAGAAAAAGAACTGTCTCAAGATGAGGCTGAGGATTCGATAGAGCACAAAAGAAATGCTACTGAAAGCCATGCAGACTCAAGAGGCTAGTGCAAGAAGCGAAAGGCTGAGAAGCCATAGTTCGTCCCGTAGCTCCACCCAGATGACTGCGAGACGATCAAAACTAAAGTACAGGAAGTGTGCAAAGAAACCCGCACAGAAAAATGAGGGAAACAAGAACAACTCCAGCTGACCATAATCTAGGCTATGGAGGAGGTCAAGACAATGGTAGCAAAGATGGGTTTGGGACAGCCAAGTTCAGATTCTAACGGGAAGTCGAGTGGGGAAAGTGCATAAAGAAGCCCACCCATTTCCATAAGTAAGTACCCGCGCATCTTAAACCTCGATCCAAGTTACCTCATCTATCCGAATGAAGCGGTTAAAGAGGTGATAAAGACTACACGCCTCGACCTAAATATTGGGGCTCTGCCCCTAGAAGACTTGAATGAGATGCACATCAAAGTGGCGAAAGAGATTCATGAGAGAGGCCTGGCCTCATATGATCAAAGTGTAAAGTTGGCTGAAGACATTAATCAGCTAAAGCAGGAATCAGCTCGCAATCTGTAAGAGCTAAATGAGGCTAGAGAAAAAGACTGAAACTGAAAGAAACAATTTCAGTAGTTTGCGCAAGCATTCAAGAATGCGCTGAAGAAGAGGATGTAGAGGATACCATAAAGAAAATCAGGGTCAAGGTAGAAGCTCTCACATTAGAAATGGCACAGATGGAAAATTCCTACAAAGGGAAGATTGCAGAACTCGAGGCAAGGCACCCAATTATTCCGTCAGATCAGTGCACCGCTCCAGCTGAGGAAGTAATGACAACCATGGAGAATATTTCGTTTCCCATGATGAAGTTTCAGGATTTAATCGAAGGGGTGAATACAATTGTGTTGGGGTTAAACGAAGATCCTACACTGCAAAAGATCAAGGAGGATCTGCAGAGGACACAACAACAGGTGGAAACCACAAATACAAAATTAAAGACTGCGCCGGACAGGGAGAAGATACAAAGATTTAATGAAATCAAGGACCTACATAAAGAACTGGCCATGCCAAGGGCGAAAGAGGCTGCTGCATCTGACAAGTTGCAGCCCATTGAACAGGAAGGCCTTGAACTGATATAGTAGTTCAATGAGAAGTTCGTAGAACTTCAGACAGCAGAAAGCACAATGAAAGAGAAGGTGGCCAAAGAAATGGTCTCGTAGGCCACTCTAGAGACGCTACGAGAATTCGAGAAGAAAGACAAGGATATGGTCGCAAAGCTAGCAAGTACTCTGCAAAATTTTACTTCCAAGATATGCACACTAGAGGGCACAGCACCCTTGTCCAAAACTAAAAGTGGCTTGGGACGAGCCACAGGTGAGTGTTAGGGGCCTTTTGGACAGGGTCCAAGTTGGCATTTTGCACAAGTGTTGAAAAGTGTGCATTGCGTGCGGCGGCAAGCGACAGGCAATTTTGAGAAATCGCGCATGTCACACGACGTCAATGGCCAACGCATGGTTGCGCAGTAGGTTGGTGCGCAAAACCGCACATGAGCTATTTTTGGTACGTAATACAGGTAAAGGTCAGACGAGGACATGACCTATTTTGGGTAAGGAATAGGTGGATGGCAGAGGAAAGTGACCTGTTCGAGCGTGTGGCGGAAAGCAGTTGAGAAGCTAGGCCACAACGTCGATGGCGATAGGAAGATGAAAGGAGTGGAAAGGGACATGCCATGATGCAATTACAACCATTTGGTGATTGTGGCTGTCAGACGAGCATGTGAGCCATGAGTGGCCCAACTAGAGCAAGCGGAGCAAGCTATTGACGACCACATCTAGGGTGGCAGTTAGCCACGCCAGTTTTGGAAACCTTATGGTTTCAACCTAATGATTGTAAATACGTGACCCTTGGGCATGATCTATAAATAAGGCCATTTTGTATGGGAAAGGGTTAGAGATCTCTCATAAAGATATTCATTGTTGAGCATTATTAGAATCTTTCAAGTTTGAAGCTATTGTAAAGGCTCCACAGCTGAGTGCACAGAGACCTATCTAAGAGAGAAGAGAGTCTACAGTTGAGTGCGCAGACTAAGAACGGTTGTACCCTTCCCAAAAAGATTAATACTAACAACCGTTCTTATGGATTTAGCCTCCATCCTGGCGGTAAACCACATTAAATTATGTGTTATGCGATTGTTTGTGTTTACAACTGTTCTTTGGCTTAGCATGGATTTTTAAATACCACAGTTGTTTATTATGTGATTTCTTTTATATGTATTCGCCGCAAAATTATGGGAATAATATGTTAAGTAATACATGTGTGGATGAATGTTAGGTATTCAGCACTTCTGAGCATTTGAATGTATGAATCTGTTAGATAGTTGCATAGTTGAACACTGAATTAAAGCACAGTGTTGGAGAGCGCAGTTTTGTATGTTTATTCATTTTCATGCACCATAACATTAATAAGCTAAGTTTTATGAATGGATAAAGATCATTAAGTCTTAGTTGAAATCGGACAAGTCCTGGGTAGATGCGCGGTCTAGTCGACGCGCTGAACCATTGAGATTTACTGCGAGGTAAGCTGTTTATAGGTTATCGCCGTAATGCACGAAGCAGTCATATACCACGCGATATGTGGATGTGCTGGTTGCACAAGCACCTTTGCTTGCCGAAGTATCCGACGTGAAGTAGAGACTTCGCACAATTGTCTGTCCACAACAACCCATATAATGTTGCGCCGCTTGTTAGTCCTTTTACCTTCGCATCACTAGGTTACAAAAACCTGATTCTGCAACCACCTCCTTAGCTTTTCCTCGGGTGAGACCTCAGGGTGCACGCAGTCTGTTGCTAAAAGGGCCGGCGAATAGGGGTTTGGTTGGTTCCTTGAACCGCGAAGTACCTGAGTCTATGTTGAAAACCTCAAGAAGGTGATATACAACCAACAGGACAACTACTCATTACCTCTTTCATTTTTTGGAAGGCCTTTTAAGCCTCTTCATCCCACTTGAAACCATCCCTCTTAGTCAAATCAGTGAGTGGAGAAGTCAACTTGGAGAATCCTTTCACAAATTTTCTGTAATAGGTGCATATGCCAATGAAGCCTCTCAATTCGATAATATTTTTTGGTGATGGCCATTCTAGGATAGCCCTGATTTTTTCCATGTGTACCTTCACTCCTTGTTTCCCAATAATTTTCCCAAGATACAATAGTTCTTTCATCCCAAATTCACATTTTGATAACTTAGCAAATAAGGACTCTTCTTGCAAAATTTTTAACACAATCTCTAATTGCTACAAATGCTCTTCCCATGTTTTGCTGTAACTGAGAATATCATCAAAGAAAACCAAAAAAAACCTTATTAGTTGCTTGCAAAATATCCTATTCATGCATGCTTGAAAGTGGTTGGAGCATTAGTTAACCCAAAAGGCATGACAAACAATTCAAAGTGTCCATAATGACATCAAAAAGAAGTCTTTTGCACATCTTCATCTTTCATTCGAATTTGATGATATCTTGTTCTAAGGTCAATTTTGGAGAAGTATTTGGCCCCATGTAGCTCATCCATGAGCTCATCAATCCTAGGAATAGGATACCTATTCTTGATAGTCTTTTTTTTCAAGGCTCTAAATTCTATGCACATTCTCAATGTTCCATCTTTTTTCTTCACTAGCACTACTGAAGAAGCATAAGGGCTAGAGCTTGGTTTAATGAGTCCCAACTCTAGGAGTTCTTGGATGGATTTTTCAGTCTCATATCTAAACCTTTTAGTATTTTTATAAGGTGGTATCTAAATGGGTGAAGTACCCTCCTCCAAAACAATGTTGTGCTCAACCCCCCTATCTGGTGGTCTACCATGTGGAAGATCTCTAAAAACTTTTTCATATTTTTGCAAGAGTCTCTCTATTTCGTTTGGGTGTTCAACAAAATTTATATTTGGCTTGGGAGATGTAATATGACATTCAATAGCCCATTATATGTCCCCATACCTCAATATAGATCTCATACTATTGCAAGTCACTACTTGATTTGGATAAGTGTGTTGTCCTCTCACAACCCTTAGTACTCCTTTTGAATCTTGGAATTTCATTTCAGAAATTTGATAATTTACTGTATGCTATCCTATTGAATACAACCATTGCACTCCCAAAACCACATTAGTATCAGCAACATCAACCACATAAAAACTATCAACAAAATTATAGTTACCTATGGTGACTTGCAGCTTTGGAACCCATGTTTTGCACTGCATTGTATTGTGATCAGGAATGACAACTATGAAGCCATCAAATGGTTCAATAGGTATATTTATTTTCTCCACCATATTTGTATCAATTAAGTTATGGGTGGTCCCTCCTAGTACCACACCCTTGCATTGGATAGTATGATAGCAAGCTATAGCTGAAAGTACTGCCAATCTGGCTTTGCCCAATGAAGGCTAATTTTCTTCTTGTCTTTCCTCTTCTATTGTTGTCTCATATGCCTCCTCTTGATCTGAAATATGTCCATCCTCATCCATACCCCCTTCATACCCATCATTATCAGAAAATACTTCTATGTATTGAGCCTTTCCCTTAGTACATTTGTGCCTCGGTGTCCATGCTTGAAAGCATGTGAAGCACAATTTATTTTTTCAAAGTTCATCCCTATTTAGTCCTTCTTTCTTGTTCCTTTCAAATGAATCTCTTTTCCAAGGTTTCTTATCATATGCATCCAATTTCCATTATTTCTTTTCAAATTTGAAGTTAGGCTTGGGAGGAAATCTCGTTCTAGGAAGCACATTTTGGAGATCCCTAGTCAAGCTCATTACATCTTTTAATGTAGTTGGCTGGTGGGCTTTGATTGAACCTTTTAAGGGTTCATCCAAACCTTCAGTAAAAATCAATACCGACCTTTCCATTGATACATCAGCCACCTTGACTGATAATTTTTGAAAGTCCAACATATACTCAGTAGGGGTCCCAGTTTGCTTTAATTGAGCTAGTTCCTTGAAAGGCAATTATGGATCTTTGTGTTCAAATCTCTCTAGTGCCCTATCAACAAATTCTCCGTATGTGTTAAACTGATCATGACCCAATTTTTTCAAGCCATGAAACCACCATTCATTGGCATCTCCTTCCAAGTGCAAAATGGCCATTTTTAGTGCATCTACTTCCACCATAGGATTCAGGTGAAAATACACATCTAATTTTTGCACCCAAGTGTTAGTATAATTTTGAGAGGAACCATCAAAAGTAGGAAGTGACATTTTACCAATAGCATAATTTAATTCTTTGTTTTGGAATAGAGACCTATTATCCTCCTTCCTTTTTAATTTTTGTGCAACATCAAGGTATGTCCCAAATGGTAGACTTCTCTTACACTCTTCACTCAAATCATTCCATTCATTTGCTATTGTCCTAAGATCCACTTGAATGTCAGGCTCTTTTTTGGGTATAATAAATTTAGGTGCAGTAGGAGTTGGTATGCTTTGAAAATCATTTGGTCTATTTGTGGGGTCCTGTGCTTGAGAAAATCTGCTCACCCATTATCCTCTTTTCTTCTGAGTGTGAACTACTGTTGTTCCCCATTACCCCTTTCCTTCCAAATTGGATAGCCACTAATTTGAATCCTTTCATAATTTGATGGGACATGTTCTTGGTTATGTCATCAAAGATAGGTTTCATGAGCTTAATATATTCCTCCACATCAGTATAGGATCCCTTCCCTTCATTAGTCATAGTTTCAGCACGATCCTCTTCTTGTTCTACTGCATCTTCTTCAACAAAAACCTCTTCAACTATTGGTTCAAAGCATGGTGGTCTATTATTTTTAATTTTTTTTAAGACCATCATGTGCCAATATTATGCTCTGATACCACTTGTAATGTCCCTTTTTAAATTTTTTATAAAAATGCCCAATTTTTCACTTTTCCCCCAATTTCGACCTTTGACTAGTTTTGATGCCTAGGTCTCAAATTTGCCCCAAATGATCCCAAATATTCCGAGAAGGTATGTCACTGAAATTAGAACTTGAATATTATGTTCAGGGATTATATATGACCACCAAAATACTTCTGCAAACTCTCTTAATATTCTGGACCAAGTATGTAATTTTACTAGCAATTTGGGGTTCAAATCCCCCTGGGGTAAGTACTAAAAATGGCTTCCCAAATTCCTCCAAACCCCCTCGAATTTATGAAAATAGGTAGGGGATGTATCAAGGATGTTATTAAGGTCCAAAATTCACCATTGACTAGTTATTAGTTATGTTCCAACCCTCTCCCAAACAACAGCAAAAAACACTAATTCGACCCTTCGGGAAATGGCACCAAATCTTCTCCAAATGCAAATAAACTGAGTATAATGACTTCAAATGATAAATTGATGAACATGAAACTTGCAATACACATCAGTGGAATTCCATTCATCATAGATATATCAGAGAAACATTCTTTTATTCCAAATCATCAGTATTATAATGGCATACATCAATGTAGTGGGGAAATGGTCATTGTTTGCTCATTAATCATCATTTTTACATACAACCACTTGGTATTTTGACATGAGACTTTCTGAATATGAATAAAAGAGTATATAAATCTTATTAAAATCATAAATACATCACGAGAATCTCTCCCAATAAGTACAAGAGCTCACCCAAAGCGCAATCCCTCAAGGAGCATGAATATGCCTTCAAAACTAGAAATGGTTGAGAGATGGTGCTACACTAAACAAAAATATGAGGTACCTTGTAGCTGATACCTTCAAATACAAACCCTATTAAATATCCATGAAATACCTGAGTGTCCTCTCCAAACACCAACTTGGATGGAAATCTTTCACCCTTGAAATTGGCAAAGGCAAGAAACTAGTCACCCACCAGCTCTCTCTTCACAAATGCAATTTTTCTAAAATGATCAAAAGTTCTTCTCTTGGTTTGTCCCTGTATTTTATAAACATCCTTATCATTCTAAGTTTACCAAACCATCCATAGACTCGATCCAATTTGAATTAGGGTAAGGGCTCAAGATTTTCCATGTGTCACACCTTTCCTAGCTTTCCACCTTCCACCAATTCGAGTGGGGGTCTCTTTGGCTTCTACAAATCCCATGAGCACCCTCTTGGAGCCTATTTTTGGGTTTGACATGTCATAATGGTTAGATGTCAAAGGTCAGATATGCAATTTTTCATAGATGTCCTAGATGCTCCATCATTGTTGTCATAGGGGCTAGGGAATCTAGCCCAAGTGTCCACAAGCTTCCAATTTGACTCTTCCTCTTCCATGGAGGTTACCAATCCATCCCAGTTCAACCTAATATGCTAAATTACATGTGTATGACTTACCAACTCACCCAAGAATGTTCACCTTCTCATGAATTCGAATTGGCAAGAGAGAGATTCCATGTGTCCATGAAAAATCAAGCTAGTGGGGGTCCCACATCCTCCATATGTCTTGAAAACCACTTGCCACCTAGAATATCTCTTGAATTTCTTTATTCAAACTATTTATTAAATACTTGAACCCTTCTAATGTCTAAACATCATTTATTATCTTCCTTATTACAATTCCACATGTGCCCATCCAACCTAGGAAACTAGTAGGATTGATGGGATTGTCTTACTATGCAATTATTTGAATGGGGACATTACATAGATGTACCACCTTGATGTTGTTAATGATGCTCTCTCTCCTTGCTCCTACAGTTGATGTTGTTGTTGTCAATATAATACCCTTCTCGTTAAGGGGGAGTGTTGAAATATTGTAACTTCGAAGAATATTGTATTGTATTGTATTATTGTAATTTATTCGGAGATGTTTTATTCCTCCGTCGGAATGTCATTATTGTATTTAATAATGTAAAGTCATTTAGGTAAAACTTGCCATGCAATTCAGGGCATTAGTTCCCCTAGATTCAGTTGTAATGGGGTGTTTAATTCCCCTAGAGAGGACGTCCCAGTTAGCATTGGGTCATGTTAGTCCCAGAGACGCTATAAAGTTGTCTTTTAAAACTATGCCTGGGCATCAATAATCACTTCTGAAAACTTTACTGAATCACAACATAAATGATAGAAACAATGTAGAATTCCAATCTTTAAAGGTTAATGGGCAATATTTCAATGTGCCAAGAAATCAGACTTTTGGCTAGAAGATGGAAAATGGAATGGTGCAAGATAAAGGTACTATTAAAGTAAATATTTATTTCACATTTATAGAATGACGTATTGAGCCAGAGAGAGGAATTCAATAGTATTTACGAAATGAGACACAGAACAACATTGAATAATATGAGGGTATAACTTCAAGATAAATAAGCATGAATAATCCAATTACTAATCACCATAGAAGAAATACATTTAAGCATAAGCACGTATATAAACTCAGAACAGCTCTGCAGATCATACATAAATGGAAGAGATGAAAAAACAACATAAGAAACTAACTGTGCACATCAAAACTTTGAATCCATCAAGCTCCAAGATAGGGCAATAATATGTTTTCTTTGTATTGATCAACCATCCAACATAGAAGTAATACTTCTTACATAAGAGAGCCGACCTTTGGCATATGGCTCCTTTGGCCTTATATAGTCTTTCCATTCTATAACAAAATACTTATCCCAGATTCACTAGTACAAAATGAGAGATAAGTGACCAAGCGACCAAAAAATTTGGTCACCACGGATTTTTCAAGGGATAAATGACCAAAATTGAGAAATTTTAAGTAAGTTGACTAAAAATGACCAAGATAAATGATCAATTTGGTCACAGGATAAGAACTAAATGAAAAATGACCAAGATAAATGACTAATTTGGTCACGACATAAGAACTAAACTAAAAATGACCACATAACAGTTGGTTATTTATGTGGTCATTTTCAGTTGTGTCATTCCATCAGTGAAAAATTATAATTTTGATAATGAATTTGTACAATTTACTAAATTTTAACACTGCAGATGGATTCGGAGACCCCCTAGAAGGAGTTTCCAAATCCATCTGCAGTGTTAAAATTTAGTAAATTGTAACATCAATAATATACAACTTGGATTATTTTTCAATACATGTCTTCTATGGGATCATTTCTTTGAGGCCATCGCGATACCTATTGTGTTAGATGATAGGCCGAGAATCATTGAGATACTGATTTAGGGGTTTCTCTACTAATTAGTGCCTTAGGTGTGGTGAGTTGATATCTAGATAATACATCATGTCTTGCATATAGTTTATCAAGTGATAGATGAGTTCTTTTACATGTAGTTGAGTTGAGTCTTAGATATTTGTCGTCTTTCTCTTTTGGAATTGTCATGTCCTGAAGTTAGTGTCACTCCATTCAGCTTGTTGTACTAGTTGTGTTCATATTTTGTTTGAACAAAACCATCACCGTTTGACCATCTCGGCAGTCTGTTAAAGTTTCAACAAGTTCATGTATTTTGCATCATGTTAGCTAAAAATTGTCCATTTCACAACCTCCATTAATTCTCCATATATTGCAATCATTCACCATGGTTCTATTTGTACCTGACTTTGAAAATCTTTACACTAGTCCCCCTGGGTCCCTCCCTTACAAGAAATAGCCAATATCCTCCATTTTGAAGAAAAAATAATTCATCCCTTTTTGTAAAAATCTCATTGTTCCCATCTCCTTGAATAATAATAATAAAAATAATAATAAAAATACCCCCATAATCCCTAATCCCTTCTCCTTTCACATATAAAATAAATAAATTATGAAAAACCTTTTTTCCCTATATCTTTTCATCCATATATAATATTAATATATTATATAGTTATTATATATATTTATATAATTAATATATGTAACTAGTATTAACAAATTAAGAAAAAGAATAATATAAACAAAACAAATGTAATAGATAGAGGTAAACTCAAAAAAAGTGAAAAGTTAATGAGCAGTAAATTAGAAAATAGATTGAGAGGGAAAATAAAATAAAATAGGGCCTCCAATAGATCTGATCTCCACGAATTGCTTAGAAAAAACAAAGTTCTCCATATGGTTGCAAGGATCTCCATGTGATCTCCACGAATTGCACACATGAAGCAAAGTTATCCATATGGTTGCAAGGATCTCTATGTGATAGGCTTCTTGATTTTGCTTCAGATCATCTATGCACCATCAATTTTTTCAACAATCTTTGGGGTGGGTACGAAACCCTAGATCAACTACTACAACACAATCATGCGTCAAGTAACAATTCCTACCCTTATCACTTCAATTCCATTGTATTTATGGGATTTCTTTAATGTTCTGTGAATTCAGACAGCCAAACCCTATGTCTATAGTTTGTAATTTTTAGCCCCAATTTGAACCCAATGTGGGGTTTTTAATTATGAGATTAAATTCTTTCTTCTTTCCAATTTGGGTCTTTCTGTGATGCAAACATATAGATATTGCAGGCAGTTTGCTTAATGACACCTATTGTAATTGTATGGTCCATAATTGTGTTGCACATCAGTCACATAGCGGGGGGTGTGGTGAAGGGTCGGCCTTAGCAAGATGGATCTCACTCAAATAGAGAAGGCCTTTTACTTCACTCAATAGACATTTCCCCCTCCTCAGCGTTAGCAGGTTTTTCTTTTTCTTTTGCACTCTTTCAAGAGTTGACGTGAATGTATAATGTTCCCTAGGGCCTATATTAAAAGCTCATTATAAGGACTATGCTTGAGTGCCTCGCTGGTAGGTTCTTCTATGGACCTAATGATTCTAGCAGATCTAGTGATTCGCATAGATGAAAGAAAACACTCAAATATTCTGTCTTCCTTGGAGTTGCAAAATATCAGTGGAGCTAACAATGCAAGAAGAAGTGTGATAAATGACGACAGATACAGGGAAACAACGACTCTAGTCTACTAGGAACAAGACCATTTCTAGAACACGCATGTTCTCTCTAACTTAGTGCTAGCAGATCACGAAGGCTTTAGAGGAAGTTTAATACTCCCGAGGAAGCAGATAACTTCCTTACCTTTATGGTTCAGATTTTTTACAAGATCAAGGACATGAAATTTGTTACTACTTCGTTGACTCTTGATCTTAGTGTTAGTATGGATCTGAATTTTGTTTTCCTAACTTGTGTTGATGGTAAGCATGCACAGCAGTAATTTTTCAGTGAAAACTACGGAATATGATTGCTTTTCATATTTATACCTATTATCTTTATATACTTACCCAAAAATATTTAAAAGAAATGCTTTAAAATACATACATATATATATATATATATTTTATATTACAATATATAACTCAACATACATTACATTACTACATACAATTCCTATATATAAAAATATAAAAACTATATTATTAAAACATTTAACATACAAAACATACAAATTAAACAATATGTAATATAATATAACAATATATAATATAATAATAAAACAATACATAAATAATAATAACATATTATAACTAAATATTATAATATATGTCATATTAACAAATCAAAAAAATCAAAATCAAAACAAACATGATGAAACCGGAATGGAAACCGGAATGGATTGGCAAAAAAATAAAGAAAATTAAACAATATGTAATATAATATAACAATATATAATATAATAATAAAACAATGTAAAAATAATAATAACATATTACAACCAAATATTATAATATATGTAATATTAACAAATAAAAAAATTAAAAATCAAAACAAACATGATGAAACGGGAATGGATTGGCAAAATAAAATAAAATTAAACAATATGTAATATAATATAACAACATATAATATAATAATAAAACAATGTATAAATAATAATAACATATTATAACTAAATATTATAATATATGTAATATTAACAAATAAAAAAAATCAAAATCAAAACAAACACATTGAAACCCGAATGGATGGACATTAGAGGGAGGGGTATATCAATGAAAAATTTGGTTGGGGTTCTCCTAAACGAAGACGCAAAGTTTGAAATTAATTAGAAGCTAAGCATATGAGCTAATACTAGAGAAGCCAGAGAAGCGTTAGAGAATGGATCGTGACCTGCTTATCAAGGTTTTCAATCCTTAACCCAATTTCACCATTTTTTCCTTCGGCATTTGCAAAGTTTTCTTAGGGTTTTCATTTTTTAGCTGAAGAGGGGTTTTATATTTTACAGGGTTATGGAAAGATGGGTTCAAATTTTTTAATTACTAGATTATACCACAGAAGAGTTGTTATTTCAGCATTTGCATATTTTTCTTAGGGTTTTCATTTTTTAGATTTTTGTTAGGGTTTTCATTTTTTTGGTTGAAGAAGGTTTTCTCTCATTCCCTAATCCCTTCAATACCCAATTATATTTCTATTTAGCTTTCAATGAAAGTGCAATTCGCTTAAGCTGATCTGCATGGTGATGACGTTCTCGAGCATTATACAGCATGGGCCTGAATTGCTCGGTAACTTGCTGCTCTGTTGGGTTTATATGCATGTTCACTCAACCGATACTAGTTTAATTATCCTTACCATAAGGAGGAAGGCTATCCTTCAGCTATAACTCCAACTAAAACATAATACAGGAGACTTGGAATATTTCAAGCCGGGATAACTTCAGTCTACCCTCACCTCCTGGCTACAGGAAAATTCCATGGGTTCACTCGACCCAATACTCTTCAAGAGGCTTGTTATGTTTAACAGAATACCCCCTCAGATTAAAGATATATTTTCTTTATCTTACCTGTTTACGACCTGTTAAGCCAATTTTGATTGGATTGCCAACATATTCAAAGCAGGATGGTCTGGAGGACAAATGACAGATATAAATAATGGAACAACCTTCTAGAGATTTCTTTTTAAAAGAATAGACACAAGGCTAAATCTAAGCAAAGGTAAAGGTAACTGCTTTATTAAGCTCATATCAGGTTATTTGTATAAGTTATGAAGACGTAGTGTAATGGAGAGGCGTCCTTCTGACCGATATAATTTCTTATCTTCGGCTAATGGTACGGATCTCCAGTCTTTAAGTCTTGGACAATCATTCCTATAATTCCATCTGTATATTAAATATGAAGGTCATTCATTTATATATGATCATATATAACAAAGCTAGAATTCGCTACTGTAATGACACAGCTGGAGCCAGCTGGAGCAGGTGGCTCTAGTTGTCTCTTGCTCAGGCTGTCTCGTATGCTGAAATTAGTATGACTAGGCAACTTACAATAACCATATTCTCAACCTCGCTAGTACTTTGTGAATACACGAGAATATTTCAAATTTGGCCAAACAAGATTTATATGCCCAACAAATATTATTTGCACCAGAGGTAACTGCTCAAGGTCGATAGAAACTAAACAACTGAAGAAGCAAAACACAGAAGAAGCTGGGGGATCAAGCTTTATGTAATTGGGTGTAACTACTTCCAATATAACATCATTATAAAATCCCCTTAAATAGAAAATAAAACTTCGATGATATAAATATTAAAAATACAGAACAATTACAATTCTCAAAGGAGAAGAGCAAACATCTAGGATGAATATGTTGATAAAAGAAGAATGACTGGAAACCAACCTCATAAAACATGTGACCACTTGAGTCCTATTATCAACGTTGCATGCAAACCATCCATTCATGTTCGCTATCCTCATAACTAATGATAAGCCAGCTTTATAGTCGAATTTTGGATCATTGCCATTAACTTGTAATAGTACCATAATTGTCTAATTGTATAAAACATAAAAACTAATATTTCATGGCAATTGCTCAAATAGTATACATTATTAAACTCCATACCTCCTTAACAACAAAAGAGGTGGGTCTTGAACATGAGCATCATATTCCATTATCAAGATTCATTATGCAATTCCCACATCTGATTTGCTGCTGTAGATCATTGATATACAGACATGATATATTATGAATATAAGTAAGAAATTTTCCAAAAATGTCTGAGCCTAGTTGTTTCTGCCCATGTTTCTTTGATCATTGCAAACATTGCAACTGAACATGACCACAACAATTTTATGAAGCAAAATTCCCACACAACTAGGATGTTGTGAATACTCAAACTCCAACTCCTCCCCCACTTCTGATTCCTTAGTAGGACCCAAAAAAGGGACTTCTAAGCTACAGACCCCTGTGGGAAGGCATGGGGTGTTGCATCTACTTCAACAACACACTCAGATCACAAAATTCATAAATTCTCAACTATAGGACTATCTCTGCTGAGTTGCAGCTGAGTGCAATCTACAACACAATCGCAGCTGACTGTAATATTCAGCACAGTCACAGCAAACAATAAGAGCTGACTGTATTCTACAGGACTGTTTCAGCTAACAGTAAACTACACGACTGTTTCATCTATGTTTAGATAACCCCTGCGTTCATAACACTTGACTGTTTCAGCATACTCTGTTTCAACAATCAAACACATTTAATATCTCTATACTCTGTTTCAGCAAATTCTGAAATCTAACATGCTACAGCAAAACTAAACATTCCAGCTCAGATAATTGTCATGCTATAGAAAAAAACAAATTCAAAAATAAATATGAGTTTTCAAACTCAAAAAACAGAGTGTAACAAAAACACACAGAAAAACTCTATGTTTAACTAAACATTGTATTCCACTTTGTTTCTTCCATTTCTCTCTATTTCACTCTATTGCAAAACCAATACTACATCGGTATTTATACAACAGAAAATATAGTCGGTCATTTAATTCAACTTGACCTTTCGTTGCACCAAAATTTACTGTTTAGAATTTAATTAATTCTCTGCCCTTTCATGTGCTGCAACAGGAATGTTGGATGCCCCTTTGATATTTGACAGGTTGCAGCTGAGCAAGTGAATGTCCCTGTGTTGCAATGGTGATGTCCCACACTGCTCCTTTAACATCTGACCAACTGAAATAGATCAGTGATTGACTCTTCAAAGACGGCTCTCTGCTTCTTCAGAAATCAATGTGGTGTGTTTCCCATACAAAACTGTGACAGCAAGACATAATCAAACGGTGTGGCGGTGGTTTGGCTTTTCATCATTTCGGCGGTCACTCAGCAGGGCGGTGGTTGTCTTTTCTAGACTGTGGTGGTGAAGGAATTAACGGCTACCAACATTCTCCCCCTTATTTACTTCAGCCAAAATACATCAAACACAAACAACTATAACTTTACAAGCATAACAAAAATAACTATAACGCCTAATGGTCTAAGTCTCAGCAAGGCTTACATCAGTATCAAAACAACTCAAAAATTTGTTTCACATTCTTTGCTGCAACATACTAGTGCAACGTTTCTTCAACTCTTTCATGAGCATTTCTTTTTCTTTTGACTCCAAACTTTGAAATATGTAAACTTTGTTTTCCGTTTTATCTTCATCTTCACCTTCATCTTCTTCAGCTCGTGCTTCACTTGTGGCTTCAGCCATCTCTTCAGCTTGACTTTATATCTTATTAATATGGACATCTTTTGCTCAGTAGCTGCATAATACTTGTTCTTCGCAACTTCAGTTGGCTGTTCAAAATATAATATTTCATCCTTTACTTCAACACCAAGGCCATTGCTTTCAACCTTCTTGGGATTTACAAACCAATCATCATTCATAGTTTTTATTACATCACTCTTAGCTTCAGCTTCATCATTACTAGGCTTAGAACACCAAACTTTATACCAAGAATACTTGTGATTCTTCATCTTCACTTTCTTCTTTACCTTCAATGTTTTATTTCATTCCTCAAATTCATTATGATCAGCTTCAGCTACAACACATTCTTCAATTTTCTTACCATCATTCAAATTTTCAATGTTCTTAATGCCAAGGACTCCAATCCAAATATTTTGCTTTAAATATTGTAACGTGTGCGTACAGAAATCCCACAAACTATCTTTGACTTCAACAAGAGTAATCTTTTCAATGTCATTCTGTAAACACATTAATTGATAATAATGCTTGATTTCTTTAGGACTCCATAACATGAACATATTTTCAACTGATTCTTCAACCAGTCCATCTTCGCTGCAATTTTCTTCATTCAAATCAAACTCATCATCATCTTCAAAGGATTCTTCTTCATCTTTGATTGGTTTCTCATCTTCACACTCAAAAATTTTGTCAACATTATATAAATTATCATACTGTGAACCATATTGGTTCTTTTCAATTTGTTCTTCTCTGAGAGCTGTCATTATCTCTTCATTCAAATCTGCCTCTGCTGCTACAACAAGGCAATCAACTTTCTTCATTTATGCTTCCACAACAAGACTATCATATCTATCATCATATCTTGGCTTTTCAAGCCATTCTTCCAAAAATTTCAATTCTTCATCAAGGACATCATTCTTTATTTCAGTTG
The DNA here is from genome assembly GCA_027924585.1 of Larix kaempferi. Classification (NCBI taxonomy): domain Eukaryota; kingdom Viridiplantae; phylum Streptophyta; class Pinopsida; order Pinales; family Pinaceae; genus Larix; species Larix kaempferi. The sequence goes on from BSBM01001314.1 coordinate 965,632, forward strand.
CTCTATTTGCAGCAAAAAATACAACATCTTGAGTGCTATCATTATGCAGCTCATTTTCTATTACTGCTTCTGCAATCACCGAATCATCAACCTCTTTATTTTTAACATCATTATAGATTCCTTCTGCTTCAATCGTTGCAACTTCTGTGCAATCTTCAACAATCTTATCAAATTCATCAATGTGGTGTACCTGCAATAATTAATTAATGCAAATACACGAGATATCAGAAATAATAGAACAGAATCGCTTTTATATTGATCACGGGCCACTTCGAGGGGGCAACCTCCTTTGAGCAAGCTCAATACAATTAACTTCACGGTGCCTTCAATGACCTCAACACACACTTATATACTAAGTCTATGCCCAATACTATGAGTCAAAACCATGGGACATATAATACTACAGGACGACTTACAAAGCATATGCGTCCAATACTATGGGTCAATACTATGGGCTAATATAAACTACGGATCAACAAATACTACGGGACGACTTACAAAGCATATGCGTCCAACAACAATATACTAACATAGTAAAGAGAAGGGTTGACATAGTTCCTAACAATCAACAAAACTAAATTCATCAATATTTTCAAAAAACTCACAAACTGGTTCAAGCACTTCGACACGATGCACTTTATCTTTCTTAGCTTCTGATGTTGCTTCACATACTGTTGATATGGAAGTCTTCATTCCATCATCATGAACATCATTTACCATTACTTCTCCATGGGAAATTTCACAAACACTGGCTGCTTCATTGACACCTTCTTCATAGTTGTCATTTGCAACACACATCATTCGAATATTCAAAGAACAAACTTCTACACTGGCAGTTACGTCACCTTCAATATTTGACTTACAAGTCAAGACTTCATTGTATTCTTCCTTTGCACCCGCACAATCACTAACAAACAAATTATTAAAAAACATCTCATTCTCTTTTCTGTCCTTATCTACACCATTCAATATTGCTGTAGATTCTTCTTCAAAAATATCACCAACACTTTTTGCATCAGTATATACACCATTTTCATAAATGTATTTTCACTAGCAACTTTATCATCTTCCTTATATGCACCAAATGGATGAGTGCAACACTCTTTATTTTCTGCAACATGACTAGTGTAATTTATTTCAAGCTCATCTTGGTCTTTGACTTCTACAACATCTTCAGATTTATCTTCTAGATTCATTGTTCCTACATGTCCACAATCATTGGATTCAATACATGATTTAAAAACCTTCATAGGCATGTCCATCAAGGATTCTTCTTGCACAAATTCTTCTTTGTTGTCCTCAAACTTGAGGAATTTATCATCATTCTTCATGTTAATCATTTCATCATGTTCACAAATCACTTTAGTGACATGTAAATTTGAAACTACATCAACACCTTTATCAATAGAAATTTCAACTTCTTCAAATTCTACTGCTGCTACACAAGATACAACTATCACATCCCCTTCCATCAATCCGGTGCAAGGAAGGAAACATGACCAAAATTACCGGGCTTATTGGAAAACTCATCCCCATTCATTACTAATAAATTCATAATAAATAAAAACTTCTGTGTGCAAATACATAATCAATATAAACACAACAGAAATAAGCACAATTGCACACACACAACCAGTAATGCCTCAGCATATCTATTCCAAGTAGATGATGAATCAATAGACATCAAATCAATCCCATTCTTATGCTATGCATAGGCTTCATATCAACCATATTAAGATATTCATTTCATCTCATTAACATGAACAGTTAACATTCAGAATTAATAGATTGTAGAACACAGAATGCATATAAATTAATCGACAGAGAATACTTATCTTGAAATGCAAATGCACAAACAACTGGCTACATGAGAGCAACGTTCCACCCAACCATAGATCTCTATCCAACCTATATTATTTTAGCTGAGAGATCACCCCCGAGCTGGGATGTGTATCCACTAAGGATGAACTAGATAGGCTCACTCACAGCCATGGATTCACTCAAACGATCATGCTAAGCCAGCACACAGCTGGGTTTATCAAGCATTTAATAAGAAAATGAGGAGGATGCTAAGCCAATGAGCTCAACCACAGAGCTACAGACATCTCAAGCTAAATTCAAGCATTCCAAGCCTCTGTTCAGTCATTCACACTTGGATTTCTCACAACTCTATTGCCAAAATACTCAATCCCATCACTAGACTTCTAGGCTGTAAAAACTGTGTTTTCCCATGGACTTCGGGGTAGTTAATGCTCTCAAATTCACCCCAAGGTTCATATCTATGGATCTCCCAATAGATTTCACTATCAAATACCAATTTTGGGTGTTTATGGCTCTTAAAAACATGGGTTCTTGCCAAGTTGCGATTTTTGGTTTTTCTCACTGCTGGGAATTCATTTTTTGGATGAAAATTGATGTTGGGATCTTCAACAATGGAATGGGAATGAGGAAGAAGCAATCCCCATGAGGTAGAGTGACTTGTGGTACAAGAAAACAGAGCCCATACTCTGCCATACGAATTTCTAGGCTGCCCATGCTCCATTGAAGCCATGGACTGAAATCTTCAACTACTTCCTTACAACATAAATAAATGTCATCAAGGAAATTCAAATGGGTTCTCACAATGACATTTGGTAGCATATGGTTCATCCCCACAACCCCCTCACCACTCCCTAGTGGATACAAATGGCCCCTTCTCATTCGTTGCCTCCATATCCAGTGTTGGGTATTTTATTGCATGATGTTTATATACATCATTTTTACAATGTTCCATGGCTTAATAGCACATGGGTATCAAAATATCAAATACTTTCCTTTTAAATAAAATGCAAGCTTCTACTAGCGGGGCCTTGGCCTTGAGCTCCACACTAGGAAAACATACATCACATGTATACAATATTTACATTAAAAGCTAATATATCCTAAGGGTCAAAATGGGGTATTACAATCCCCTCCCCCTTAGAATAACACCGTCCTTGGTGTTCCAATACTTGGAATACATATACAATTTACACGTCCAAAATTTTCAAAACATTTTTGCAGATCTGCCCTGCATTCTATCATTTACTTTGAACTTTCGGGATCAAGTCTTTTGACTTCCACAAGCTGCTCCTGCTGGTTCTGACCTTCCAGCTCATCCACAAGTCTGAAAACTTTATGGAGGCTACCATTCTAATGTTCCTTTGTTGGACAGTTGCAGAGGCAATGATTCCCTCCACATTTCCAACATTTCACTGGCTGCTTCACCTTTACCTGCTCAATTTCCTTTGAGGCTTCATGTCTGGAAAGTTTCTTAATGGACCGATTGGATGAATGCCTCTTCATTGACCCAATTTCTCCTCTATTGCTGATTGCTTCCAGAATATTTTTTACCTCCCTTTGCAGACAACTAGAGTCCTGTAAAGCCTTGTGGTTCATCTCATTCTGCCTCTTTTGTATCTTGAGCATCTCTCCAAGATTTTCTTGGGTCTTGAAAATTGTTTGAAGAAGACTTTCAACCAATTCCAATAGCCTATGGTCTGCTTCCATGGTCATTGTGCGAAGCTGGTTCTCACTTTGCTTACAAACAACACTTGCTTTGCAACAACTGCCACAAATTAGTTTCACTTTCCCACCTGTGAAATTCATCATTGTAATTCTGTTAGGCCAAGCATAATATAAACATTAAAATCAGTCAATTAATTTCCAATTGACATGTGTAGTCCATGCCTTATCCATGAGACTTTCATACTTTTCATGCTTTCCCAACAGGCACATGAGCTCATTCATGTCCATTCTTTCACACGGAATTAACTGCTTCAGCATTCACAATTTATTTTAAGCAAATAAACACACTCTACTTTCAGCCATACATGCATTCAACAATTTTCTGTTTTTATAAATGCATCAATAAAAAGGAAAGAGAGAGAAGTAAGAGTTTTCTCCTCTTCGTCTTGTTCCATTATGGAACCCACACCACCACTGTGGTTTTCATGCTCCTAGCCTCTTTCACTTCCATGTGAATGCTTGACCATCCCTTCTTGGCAATGACACTTAGTGTCTATGGTCTTTTTCAGACCTCACAACCATGGAATCCCTCCACATGGTTTGTCTACAACTCTTGGCTACTAGGACTCACACAGTTCCACTATCTCCATCTTCCATTACTGCTCACGCTAAGCTATTTAGGATAGTTACATGTCCACATGCATCCTTAGGATGCCTTCATAGTCCTTGATTCCAACAATACCTACACTCAAATATTGAATCAATTCGCATGTTTAGTTTATTTTCATAGGATTTATCTTTAAACAAGAGTTTAGGGAATCATAACCAAATCATATACACATGTATATTCATAAGAAAGAGATTACAAGATAACCAAATACTTATCTGCATTAGATGTCTTCACTTTATTCCATAGGGTCCTTCTTTGCTTTACAAGCCTTGGATCGCATATGGACTTGGATGATTGGCCAGCACGCAGGCTGCCCCACAACATCAAATAGTCTTATATGTTTGGCCAACACGCAGGTTGTTCCACAACATCAAATAGTCTTGTATGTTTCGCCAGCACGTAGGCTGCTCCACAACATCAAATAGTCTTGTATGTTTGGCCAGCATGCAGGCTGCTCCACAACATCAAAATGTTAATGATCAACCAGTCACTCTCTGGATTTACCAAGCAATTTATAGTTCTTTCAGGGTCCTTGCTTCCTATATTATGCGTTTCCAACCAAGAAACAAAAGTGTATCAGCTTAGCTGTTAGAAGACTTATACCTGAAATCTTTATTATTCCAAACAAGAAATAAATGGAATTGAATACTTATCTGTATTATGCATTTCCTCTCTGGTCCACATGGTCCTGCTTTTCTTTACAAGCCTTGGGATCCTCCTACAGAATGGGATGTTTGGCCAGCACGCAGGCTGCTCCAAAAAATCAAATAATTAATGTCCAACTAGTACACCTTCATGCCAACTGGATTTACCAAGCATTTGGTGGTTCCCAACCAGTCCCATACCTGGTTGGCCCTCCCCATTGCCGAGCCAACACATCTGTCTGGGTCATCGGCCAATGGAAGGTAACTGTGCCACCAACCATTATAGGTCAAGGCTCTACTACTCTGACTTAGGCTTGCATTAGCCTTTCACATGTGTCATAATCCCTCAATGCACATAACAATTCGTCACCCACACAAGGGTGGTACTCCTTCTCTTGTGCATACCGGCGGTTCCCTTTAGGAACTCTTTAGGTGACTTTCTTGAGTACATTTTCTTCACTTTTCCCTTTAATGTGCAGCACCAAATTTCATATGTATAAGCTGAAAACACAAAATGGATAAGCAAGCTCATTAGTATTGCTGCTCTAAAACCGTAACCATATTTCATAACAGTCACTATCCAATATTGAAACACCAAGAATGCGTCCATTCCCTTAGGGCATAATCAATATTGGCATCCCTAACATAACTTAGCACCAGAAAGGTGTGCACTCCTTACTAATGTGAACTATGTAGGTCCTAATCATACTTCAAGCAGTCTGAATAATATAAACAAATGGAATATGCTCTATATAGTAATTATAACAATCAGACTTGCACATATACATGTGTATATATATATCATTCAAGGTTTATAGAACACTTATCCATTTGCAGATGTAGTCTTTCTTGATTAATGAGGAATGGGGGCTTCTTCTCTGAGTTGACAGTCCCTCGGTTTTCCATCCTAACTCCTTTTGATGTTACATAACTCTCAGTTGTCTTACTAACATAATCTTTACCATTTCACTCATATTGTTTACCAATCATACAGTGTAGGTGGGACATTATCATAATATCCAATGGTGTTTCACCTGAAACGCATTCCCAAGATATGGGATCCTTCCCATGAAGTTTGGCTTCTGCAGGCCCTCTCTCATGGTCTTACTCCAATGTGCCTTCCCGACACACTTATTAAATAGCCAAACAGTAAGCCACATTTAACAATACAATTCAAATCTGATTGTTCTATAACCAATCCATGGCACTAATAATTAAATTCAATATGAATTTGCAACTTTGTCTACTACATAAATTGATTTTCTTATCCATGAGGCTATCCTCATAATGCTTGGCTCTTGTAAGTGGCACCATTTTTTCCATTATGGATTTATGTTTGCTACCATACATGGACATCCACCTACAACATGTCCTCTTGACACAATTTTACATAAGCCAAACAGTCATTAGAAATTATTAGCAAAATTTCAAATCTGAAAATTTACAAATCTGAGATTTACAATTGTTCTTTCTAACAAAACTCAGAGTTCTCAACCATGAGATTCCTTCTCATAAGCTCTAATCAATTTTTTTTTCTTCAAATATGTTCCCTACAGAAATTAGATTTGCAACCATGATATTATTCTCATAAACTTAAATCAGAATATTTTCTGATTTGCTTCATGCATAAGTTAAATTTCACGATCATGAGAATCTTCTCATAACCTTCAGCTTTTGCACATTGTAGATTCCAGCCTTCATCATGGACTTACCCATATTGTCATTCCTAAAACAATCTACCTGAAATATGAAACTTCAATCATCCAAACACTTTGTAAGTCTCTATGCATATAATATTTTTATTGCAGCCTTTACAACAGTCACTAAAGTGATCTTCAGAATTACAACACTCCATAATTCAAACGCTCTCAACTATTAATATTTCAAATGTAATGAAATGTATAGGCTTATGTTATATGCACCCGGAGCACAATAAAATTACAAGACACCATCACACCATCCATGCAATCAACTTAAAGCTTTTAAATGCTCATTAATTCATAGCCATATCATTTATACAACTATGTCCTTCCAACGAAACACTCTGGAAGCCTGCCAATCATGACTACCTTCATGCAATTTTTCCCCTACATTCATAGCAATTCATGAAATGATCTCAGAATTATCATTAATTCATCATTTCATCTATTGCTCAATTGTAATGAAACACACACACACACACACACACATATATATATCACAATCATGCATGCACACAATACATCTCCTCAAGTGTAACTACCCACATGCATGCATATTGACAACATTTACTCAAGTTTTTCATATGCATTCACTCAATGCTTAACTATAAGATTTATAAAATCTCTTAATGCATATCCACTCAATGCTATCTTGCATTGGTTCATGAAGGTTCTACATTCAAACATATTATGGCCGAAACATGACTACCTCATATAGCATGCATTACCATAATCAGGACCACCAGTCCTCGCTTGCTTTGATTATTAAGCTCATAACCAACATACACATGGCATGATATATTTTATTTGAGTACAATCTAAATTTCTAAATAGTCACATGGTATGAGGCCTCTCGTCTTCACTATTCCATGATTACTAAATATGGTTCAAGGTATTCTTACCCAATCCCCTTTCAACACTTATGCAATCATCATAAGTAAACCATTACCTGCATGGATCCCATTTACACCTTTGATGTTACCTGATCAGTTGGTCTCTTACAGAGGATTACAGAATCCTTCCACCAATCTCTTGATCATGGATTTGCTGCCCTGGCATTTTCTTCATAAGGTTGTTGGCCATATGCAACAACATCATCAACACATTTAGCCATGCTTCTGTTGTCTTTGGTCCTACAACCAATACCAACACCAATAGTGATTATCAACCACAATATTTGCCATTAGTGGTTCATTGCATACATAGAACCTTACTACTTTTACCAATATCTAATATCCTATGCGTGCACAAGCATCTACTCATGCATTATGTTTATTAATATGCCAGCCAGTGCATATTCATGCCACTCATCTATTCTCTTGCATTTTCAGCATTCTCATGCCATAATTTTATGCACATAAGCTTATAAAATATAAATACAGTTAGCAAGACAGGGGTTAAGAAATTTTCCCTTTCCATTCCCTCATATTTGCATGAACTTCCTCTTCCACATCGTAGCTGGTTCGATTTCATGGTATGCTACTTCCAAGCATGCAATTCTAGAAATTGTCCATATTGACAACAATTTTGCCAAAACAGCCACTGGCACTTTTCTGCTCCAATTATCTATGGTGTATGATAACCCCATTCAAATTCTGACTATGCACCATTGTTCCCTACTGGACAAGCTTTCCAATTCCTATCCCCATTCTCCATTTCGACATTGGATGTGGAAATTGCATTACTTCAAAAATGACAACTTTAACCAAAATTCTGCACATTTTTACACATTTGTATTTTGGTCTGGGATGCCAACTTCATCCACCTGTGGAAGAAAATCTATGAAGAATCACAAAAAAAATTCTACCGGGTGAAGTTATCCCATATAACAACGAACACTCAGCAACTCGCAGATCTCTGTTCCGATGCTCCATTCATCTTCTATAAAATTTTGGGTTTGACTACTTTCCACTTTTCACATTTTTCCAAAATTTCAAATTTTGGGCCAAAAATGGCTAGTTCCCAAACAGTGCATTCCTGGGAAATCTATGTCTAACGGAATATGTCTGGTTTACTGAGAATATGAAATGTTGAGTTCAGTAATTTTCTTGATTCCGAATTATAGGGTCACTTTCAACCACTGCAAGCTTTTCAAAACCCCAAAAACCTGGCCCGAAATAGTGCTTTTTGGCCTTCTTGCACACCCCAACTCTACATCCTTTGGATTTTGGCTCCAAAAATCCGAACTTAACACTGTGTCTACTCCATGACCACCCCATATCAGTTTTGGCTCAATCCGACCTTCCGTCAAGCGTCGGGAAACCGATTTGTAAAAGCCATTCATTCTGATTTTATGCCAAATCGGAGCATAATGGGCTCAGGATCATCACTGGTTCATTCATGGATTCCGTTAATGGGCTCAGAATGCCACTGAACTCATCCAATTCTGATCTTGCAAGCTCCTGCAATCCAAAAATCAATTTTCAGGCTCTATACTCGTTTTTTTTTTTTCACCCGAACCTGAAAGCCGAAACCCGACACCCGGAAGCCGAAAGTGTGGTTGCGGGATTGCGGGAATCCAGAACGCAATTTTCCAAATTTTGCTTTCCCGAAACCTGAAACCCAAAACTGGGGATTTGGGATTGCAGGAATCCAACACACAATTTTAAAAATTCACGTTCCCGAAACCCAAAACTGGGGGTTTGGGATTGTAGGAATCCAACACACAATTTTCAAAATTCGCGTTCCCGAAACCCGAAACCCAAAACCTGTGGAACACCTTCGTCCCTGTAACTTGTAGGGTTCATAACTCCTTCATCCCTTGTCCAAATGAGGCGAGTCTGGTACTGTTGGAAATCTCTTGGAGAGATCTATGCACCTATGTGATCCACTTCCACAACTGAGAAATCTGACCCTTCCATTTTTCTAATACAAAATGTCACCCCAACTTCACCAATACTATGTTAAAACATTATGTCACTTACCTGTAACTCACAGTTTGGCCCAAGCAGCCCCAATGCTGCAAGCTGGGCTCTGATACCACTCTGTCATGTCCCCTTCCATCAATCCGGTGCAAGGAAGGAAACATCACCAAACTTACGGGGCTTATTGGAAAACTCAAACCCATTCATTACTAAGAAATTCATAATAAATAAAAACTTATGTGTGCAAATACATAATCAATATAAACACAGTGGAAATAAGCACAATTGCACACACACAACCAGTAATTCCTCAACATATCTATCCCAAGCAAATGATGAATCAATAGACATCAAATCAATCCCATTCTTATGCTATGCACAGGCTTCATATCAACCATATTAAGATATTCATTTCATCTCATTAACATGAACAGTTAACATTCAAAATTAACAGATTGCAGAACACAGAATGCATATAAATTAATCCACAAAGAATACTTATCTTGAAATGCAAACGCCCAAACAACTGGCTACGTGAGAGAAACGTTCCACTCAACCATAGATCTCTGTTCAGCCTATATTCTTTCAGCTGAGAGATCACCCCCGAGCTGGGATGTGTATCCACTAAGGAGGAACTAGACAAGCTCACTCATAGCCATGGATTCACTCAAATGGTCATGCTAATCCAACACACAGCTGGGTTTATCAAGCATGCAATAAGAAAATGAGGAGGATGCTAAGCCAGTGAGCTCAACCACAGAGCTACAGACATCTCAGGCTAAATTCAAGCATTCCAAGCCTCTGTTCAGTCATTCACACTTGGATTTCTCACAACTCTGTCACCAAAATACTCAATCCCATCACTGGACTTCTGGGCTGTAAAAACTGGTTTTTCCCGTGGACTTCGGGGTAGTTAATGCTCTCAAATTCACCCCAAGGTTCATATCTATGGATCCCCCATTCGATTTCACTATCAAATACCAATTTTGGGTGTTTATGGCTCTTAAAAACGTGGATTCTTGCCAAGTTGCGATTTCTGGTTTTTCTCACTGTTAGGAATTCATTTTTTTGGATGAAAATTGATGCTGGGATCTTCAAAAATGGAATGGGAATGAAGAAGAAGCAATCCCCATGAGGTAGAGTGACTTGTGGTACAAGAAAATAGATCCCATACTCTGCCATATGAATTTATGGGCTGCCCATGCTCCATTGAAGCCATGGACTGAAATCTTTAACTACTTCCTTACAACAGAAATAAATGTCATCAAGGAAAGTCAAATGGGGTCTCATAATGACATTTGGCAGCATATGGTTCATCCCCATAGCCCCTCCACCACTCCCTAGTGGATAGACATGGCCCCTTCTCATTCGTTGCCTCCATAGCAAGTTTTGGGTATTTTATTGCATGATGTTTATTTGCATCATTTTTACAATGTTCCATGGCTTAATAGCACATGGGTATCAAAATATCAAATACTGGCCCTTTAAATAAAATGTGATTTTCTACTAGCGGGGCCTTGGCCTTGAGCTCCACGCTAGGAAAACATACATCACATGTATACAATATTTACATTAAAAATAATATATCCTAAGGGTCAAAATGGGATATTACAACAATAGCCTCATCTTCTTCTTTAGTTTCAGCATCATTTTCATCATTTGATATATCAACACAACTCAGAGATTCACAAATAATTTGACTATCTTCTGTTGCTTCTGCAAATTTGTCTGGTGAAATGTTAACAGGCTGTGACTGAGCCATATATCTCCCCCTTACATCAAACTTTCTCTTCAAACTTTCCCAGGCTTCTCTAGCTATGTTTGCTTCAACAATTACATAAAAAATATTATCATCTAGAGCTTGTTGGATGTAGTACAACGCAAATGCATCTCTTGCCTCATCCCGGGGTTTCTTAACTCCATTCTCAACAAAATACCATAAACCTCTATAATGCAAGAAATTTTTCATATTAACTAACCAACATTCATAAGTTATACCTGAGAAATATGGTAGTGGATAATAGATGCTGCTCCATGCATCCTCTAACTTGTCTTGAGCTTCATCTGCTTCAGCATCCTCTGCCTTCTCATTAAATTCCTCTGCTTCAGCAGGTTCCTCAATGGTTTCTCCTAATATCTCTTCTATGGAAAAACCAACTTCTCTTGCATTAACAACACTCTTCTTCATTCGTTTAAGCCTTCTACTTTTCCCCATGTCTTTGTCTTCAAATAACTACTTGCATAGACTTTAAATTTCTCTCTGGGTCCCCTTTCACACATACGAGCTTCAACTCAAACCAAACAAACTTCCAAAACAATGGAATTCAAACAACTCTACCATTAAACTATATGGGAGCTCTCAACTAGGAAGAATGTCTTCCTTTCAACTTCTCAACCTCTGTATAAGGGAACACGAACACATAATCAACTTCATCCACGGGCTACAACCCTTTCTTCTCTTCACACAAATCACAACTAGGCTTAACCAACAGATGGGTGATACAAGAAACATCAGATTCAAACTTCTACTGCTAATTGATGACTCAACCTTTACTTGAGAAAGCACATGAGCTCTTACCAACACAGAACTCAACTGAACTTATTCCTGCTCTTTCTACATAGCAGGAAGTCGGTGCTGGAGTAAAACTCAACAACAAGATTCAAAACAAAATTCAAACGGTTCAACATACAATCATATATCTCATTCATGAAGTGAGCAAAAAACCAACTAGCATAAATCATAAACAACTTAGCTCTAATACCACTGTGGGAAGGCAGGGGGTGTTGCATCTACTTTAGCAACACACTCAGATCACAAAATTCATAAATTCTCACCTACAAGACTATCTCTGTTGAGTTGCAGCTGACTGCAATCTACAACACAATCGCAGCTGACTGTAATATTTAGCACAGTCACAACAAATAGTAAGAGATGAATGTATTCTACAGGACTATTTCAACTAACAGTCAACTACACGACTGTTTCAGCTATGTTTAGATAACCCTTGCATTCATAACACTTGACTGTTTCAGCATACTCTGTTTCAACAATCAAACACATTTAACATCTCTATACTCTGTTTCTACAAATTCTGAAATCTAACTTGCTACAGTAAAACTAAACATTCCAGCTCAGATAATTATCATGCTATAGCAAAAAACAAATTCAGAAATATATATGAGTTTTCAAACTCAAACAACAGAGTGTAACAGAAACACACAGAAAAATTATGGGTTTAATTAAACATTGTATTCCACTCTGTTTCTTCCATTTCTCTCTATTTCACTCTATTACAAAACCAATACTACATCGGTATTTATACAACAGAAAATATAGTCGGTCATTTAATTCAACTTGACCTTTCACTGCACCAAAATTTATTGTTCAGAATTTAATTAATTCTTTGCCCTTTCATGTGTTGCAACAGGAATGTTGGATGCCCTTTTGATCTTTGGCATGCTATAGCTAAGCAAGTGAATGTCCCTATGTTGCAATGGTGATGTCCCACGCTACTCCTTTAACATCTGACCAACTAAAATAGATCAGTGAATGACTCTTCAAAGACGGCTCTCTTCTTTTTCAGAAATCAATGTGGTGTGTTTCCCATACAAAACTGTGACAGAAAGACATAATCAAACGATGTGGCGGTGGTTTGGATTTTCAACATTTCGGCGGTCACTCAACAGGGCGGTGGTTGTCCTTTCCAGACTGTGGCGGTGAAGGAATAAACGGCTGCCAACAACCCCTACTGATTTATCAGAATAATGAAGCAACCATTCCAACAAAGTTCATAGATAAATATTGTAATGTTGGGGTGTTTAGAAAGACAAAATAGTGACTATGATTGCCAACAATTTTGACAAACCCTTGACGTAAACATTAGTTCATCCGGCAAATATTTATGGCCGAATACTAAGAGCTATGGAAAATGTTAATTGCAATACTCAGTCAGGAATATAGTTACAAATCCCATAAGATATATAATAGACTGTAGTATACATCCATATACCAAGACTGCACATGTTTTGTTTACTACATAAAATTTCCAAGTTGAACCTCCATCAACCACAATAAACATGTCCTATCGTTGGCTGAGATTCCAATCTACTGCCATAGTTATTATTGTTGTTTGATTTTAGTTGCATGTAGGAAGGCTACATTTTATTGTCATCTATGGACGTTGTGGGCCACATGAACTACTTTAAGCATTACTCATTGGCCAAGTGGTTGTTTTGATTTCTACAATGCTCTTGGGAAATTTTGATAGTGGTGCTCTTGGAAAATTTTGATCTCTTGTAATGCTCTCGATAATAGACCAATGTTGAAAATATAATATGGTGTTTTTCAATGATCCCAAGCTAGCAAATGTTATCTCTGAACCCAGACAGTAGGGATAAAAGTTGTGATGAGAACCTCCACAAATCAGCCACATATAATCACATGTTGTAGAAAATATAGTTGAAAGTTCCCCACTGAGGCAAAACAACAACTCATGTAGATAAAAATAATGTTTTTCATCTGTGAAAGCCTGCATTGATCTAATAGCAATCATCTAAAACCATGTGCTTGTAAATTATATCCCAATTTGTTCTCCCATCCATCTGCATATGTTCAATGCCATATCCCTATACTTTTCATGGATCTCTTGTACAAAAATTTATTCATCTGTGAATGAACATCAACGTAAGATCCAAATATAAAACTAAAGATATGGGGAATCCACAGGGGTGCAAAGAACTAGCTTTAGTCAGTAGGAAGCTTGCTGATTTAATGCAGTAAAGGTGATTCCATTCCTTCCTTCATTCAAGTAAGATAGGTGGCAGCATAACGAGGCTCAAGGGAGTAAGTTCAAAACTTATTCTAAATAAATTACCCGAACAACTATTTATGAATGAGTGGGGTGGTTCCAGCTCTAAGAACATTGAATTTACTTCCATCTTTTATTCTTCTTTTTCCAACCTCTTAATAGTTAAATGAGAAACAATAAGAAGACAGACAATAAGACATTTCTTTGCTAAGTTTCCAAAGCTCACTCTAGCATAACTCAAAAAGGGAAAAAGATTTCATCCAACTAACAAACAAAGGATCCCATGCAAACCTGGTTATAAATGAGCAAATGGATGAAGCATTATAAAACATGCCAACATGATGCAAGTGTTACATTTGATGCAAACAATACAGAAAATGGAGTACACAAAATTAATTATCAGAATCAATAAATTATTTTGGAAGGATTTTAATTTCCAGCAACTGTAACTGAAAATGTAAATGGACATCTTTATTCAGTGAATGAAATGTACTAAGAAAAATCCTAGTACAAAAAAGTTGTAAAATTGTACAGAAACATACACTAACACAATGCTTGTACTCTTAAAATTCTACTATTCTTGAGAACTATGGGGAAGACATCAGCCGTTCTGTTCAAGTGCGAATCTCAATCATGTCATCCTGAGCCATGCAAGCCCGTTAGATTGGAAAACTGAAACTTAAGAGGCCACAATTTCTTGAATCCAAAGCAACACTGGACTAAAGGAAATCTCATCCCAAAATAACAAACTTTGAATAGAATGGAACCCACAAGGAAATAATGAATTGAATTGTTAACCATTTGAGTATCAGATGTAACAAATCTAACCGGGAGTTTGTCAGGAATTTCTCTTTACAACAATATAAAGAGACCCACACATGTCAGCTCATGTTTAGTTAAGGCTTCCATATCACCTTAAATTTTGGGATGATTCTACCCTTTGAGCTTAGAGAAGACACCAAGGAAATTGTTAAGTTGGTTTAAAAGAAAAATGACTGTGTGCTCACATATACAAGTAACCTGAAACCGGTCTTTGAGTATCCGTATCCATCTTTTCTACTATTTCCGGTAGGAATTCGTAATTTATAAAAACATTCAGTTTAAGACCTTGCTTCATATATGATAACTTGACAAGAAACTGCTCAAAATTAAGAAGCAAGAGGATCCATCATTTTGCAAAGGTAGGTATAAGGCATTTGGAAAAGAGAGGAAAACAACATGTGTCCTTTTAATGTTCTCCAAGAGACGGATTTAAGTTTAGCAAAGTGAGAAAAAGGCTCAGCCAAGGGATCAGTCTGTTGAGTGGAAGGAAACTACAGAGAAGAGCATGACAAGGACAATATAGATCAGGAGAGTGTAGAGGTATCCTCTCCATAGGCTTCAAGGAAGGATCAGAAGCAAAGAGTAAGAAAAACACAGAATATCAATTGGGGCCTATAACTTGTCAATTTCCAAGTTATCATTTCTTACAATGTTGTCTACTATCACATATCACATACTCCTTCCAGCAATCTATATCATCCACGTGTCCCCTTTCCATTGAATCCATGCCACGACTATCTTACTTGATATCTCTTTGCTTATGTAGACAGAGGGATCTGATCCCCACTCTGTGATGCCTGGATATGTTACTCTCATGTACTTATAAAATGATTTTACTGTTCTATATATTGTGGGACCGTGGCAGTATTTAGCTTGTAAGGAAAATGGAAAAAATCATGTATGATTGTCTACAATGAATACAAAAAAATGTTAATAATGTATTCCATTAAATACA
The DNA here is from genome assembly GCA_027924585.1 of Larix kaempferi. Taxonomy (NCBI): domain Eukaryota; kingdom Viridiplantae; phylum Streptophyta; class Pinopsida; order Pinales; family Pinaceae; genus Larix; species Larix kaempferi. Next base: position 981,581 of record BSBM01001314.1, read on the forward strand.
CTTAGAAACATCTACCTTGGATTTGGAAAAGGGAGGTTAGAATTTGATTTCATGAAAAACTGGTAGGTGAAAACATAAAACATCATTGTTAACTGAGTATACGAGTTAACACATTATTCTTTAAAGATATGTTACAATATTATCTCCAAGCCTTAGTTTTTACAGAACCCGCAAAGCTATTGTATGTCAAGTGGACCCAACTGGAGCAGCTTTGGTAACCTCTTACTTGTTGCTCTCCATATTTATAACTCAAATCCCAAATGCATTGGCTACAACACATACCCCATATCATGTAGAAAATGCAGTTGTTTCCACAAGAAAAATGCACCTCTTATCAGTCGCATGCATAATATGTTCACATAAGATATGGTCCCACTCACAAATCATTCTTTCATGCCACATGCAAATGCCTATCATGAGTTTCATTCATAAAGCATCCCCATTTAAAATGCAAAATACACAACCATGATTCAGGATCATACATTATCAAACCTTGGTCATACTAAACCCTCATAAATGCATCAACACTATTGTTATTATTAGTCAAATTATTCTCCTATTTATGTTATTTTCAAGCTCCATTCCAACTTTCTAAGTTCAAAAGGGAGAGTTCAAATACAGAAGCCAATTATCATGGAACCCTCTAAGTTATCATATGTCATGTGGACCAAATGGAAACAACTTTCATAACCTCTTACAAATTGCTCTTTCATATTAATAACTCAAGACCCAAATGCATGAGACACAGTCCTATTGACAAAATATTGTCACTTCACAATACCAACGCATACCACATATGATTCCCAATATCAGGTTGTTTGCACAACAGAAACAGACTTCCCACGAGTCTCATACATAATATGTTCACATAAGATTTGGTCCAATTCAAATCCCTTCTTTCATGCCATATGTGGATGCATATCATGAGTTTCATTCATAAAGCATATTCCCATTTCACATGCAAAATACACACAGCAACTCATGATCATACATTACTAAACCCTAGTCATACTAAAACCCTCACTTATATTCCATATGTTCACAAATGCATAAAGATTCATAATGATAACTAGTTCGGCAATCTCTCGAGCTCATTAAGACAGGAAGCCACTGCAATCCCTATAGGCATAATTACTTATTATTATAACAATTATAAAAGAAATGAACAATTATGATTTTAGGGCATTCTTTCAAAATTTGAAATTAACAATTATAAAAGAAAAAATAATATAAAAAATAACTAGTCATTGATTCATGGATAACCTGTAGATAATGCATGGATACGATTCTTCCTGATAAGCAACAAAGACTTCCTGACAAGTTACAAATAACTTATTACTTATTTGTGACACTTAACTTGTGCCTTATCTTCACTGACCACAAATTAAGTGACTGTGCTAATTATATATAAATAATATAAAAGATCTCTGCCACAAAGAAAAATCACCCCAACTCCATACTCATTGGAAAAGCAGATAACAACGAATTGGATTCATTTAAGACTCTCATACAATTCATTGCAAAAAGCAAGCTACCGGAATCATGTACCATTCACGCCACTAGATTAAATTGATAAGACTATTAAAGAACCCTAGCTTGTTGTGAGTTGGTTGAACTAGTCACCAAGATTGCGGTAGATAGGGTTACCCGGTTGTTGGTAAAAGAATTGAGAGTTTTTCTTAAACCAAATCAAGATCATCCAAGATCGGTTGTGATTACTTTTTATTGCCAAGTTTCATTAAGAAAAGTGATTTTGGAAGCAATTTTGAAATGCTGCATAATAGATGAGGAATTAGACATTGAAAAAACTTTTTGTTTTTAATATTTATCGTTTTTTGATATAGAATCCTTAATTTATGATTACATTATGGTTGCAGCACTAAATAAGTTAAATCAATGGATATAGAAGTTTATGGATTAGTTTATTAAATATATTTTTAACCATACGAGGAAGTTTCATTCGAACTAACTAGTTCCAGACTTGATTGAGGAAAATATACGCTCAGAACATCAAAAGAAAGGGAAAACCTTTTTATTTCTCTCTTATTTCACACTTCGCAGTGAGTTTCTGTTGATAAAAGCTTTGATTATTTCCTCTTTTCTCAATGAATTCATTTCTTTCTTACTATATATTGTGTTTTATTCTATATGCAGGTGTTAATAAGATTGGGTCACAATAAAAGCTGAGGATAAATGGTAACCTGTATAGCCATAAATGCATAAATAGACGGTTTGACGGGCCAGTTCATTCAAGAATTTAATTGACACTATTGTTATTTAGAAGTTGGTTGTTGATCTTCATTACCTACTTAAATAGAACCAATTTGACTACTAATAAGTGAGGAATCCACTACAATATAGACAGGAATCTCTCCAGCTCAATAAGACAGGAAGCTCACTTATTATTCTAATTATTCTTATTCTAATTGTTTAAGAATAATAGGAAATGATAAATAATCATAACAACATAACACTTCATAGAAAAGGTAGAATAAGTTCAGTCACAACTTTTAAGTCATAATTGGCTTTCCTTGACACAACATGGTTAATAGAAATAATTATAATCCGATACCATTACAGGCCTACAAGCTGCGATGATTCTATCATTTAGTACAAAACAACTCAAGTCATGGTTGTATATACAACAATTATATTTAGCTGGTTGCAAGCAATGTCAGAAGATGTTTTAATTGCCCAATATTAATGGACCCTTATTGCATTATTTCATCTTAAAGTGGGTACTTCAGCCTTTCTACTAGGGCAACCAAACTAATGATCCCTTCGTGTTTTCTAATTAACCTTTTTTAATAGACAATTACCTGATAACAAGAATAACTAGAAAATAGGACACATCCTCACAGGTCCACATTTCAAACATGGATACATAAGAACACATGTCCCACAAGTTTGGCATGTGTCCTATGGGGGGACACCAATAGGGACCATTGAAGTTATTGAAGCTTATGCCTTTAGAAACAATGGAATCAAAGCTTCCTTGCATCATACAGCGTATTGCTAATCTGTTGAAAAGTCAGCCTCATTCTTAATAATTGCAAGGTGCATGACCCATAAGGAATTATATTTAAGGGTGCTAGCTCAATGGTAGAGCACCTGCCTTATAGGTAGGAGGTTGGTGGTTCGATTCCACCGTGCGCTATTTATATTCTGAAACCATTAAAAGCAGATAAATGACTAAAAAAATGACCAAAATTTGCATATAAACGACCACCAATACAACATGAGAGATAAGTGACCAAAAAATGACCAAATTATGCATATAAATGACCAACTGGTAGCAAATCAGCAGTCATTTATCACGTGACAAAAATCTGGTCATTAATTGTGACAATTAATGACCAAATATATTACCAAATTAATGACCAAATATATGACCACAAGATAAGCTATAAATGACCGAGCTAAATATGACCACATTTTTGGTCGCGTGATATATGGCCACTAATTTGCTACCACTAGTCACCAACTCAAAAGTGGTCATTTATATGTGAATTTTGGTCGTTTTTTTGGTCACTTATCTCTCATTTTGTACTAGTGATTGTTTGTATGCCTCAACGGCTTTTGAAAATCAAAATATTACAAACGTTGTTGCTGCCCAACGGCCTAAATAAAGTCAATTCATGGTTCTCAACCAAAATCTGTTACGTAAACAAAAAACCTTAAAAACTGCAACTGATTAGAGAGTTTGGGACCCGCTCGCTTACTGTGAGGATATGTCATGCTGACTAGAAGATGTTTCGGCCATGGGCTATTTAGTTGAAGCTGCGGTTTTTGCTTAATCTTTAGTAAACTGTTCCAACCTATTGACTGTGATAAATTTGGAGATGGCCTTCCAATGCTTACCCACCGGGAAGGTGTAGTACTTGAGTTCTCTTAAGGCTGAATCTAAATCAGTGCAGCGTTCAAAGGAATCCTTATGTAACCCTTTGAAAATAACATAAAGGTGATTCAGTACTTTGAAATTAGAGTGTAGCTTATCCACCACTTCCTTCCCACTAATTTCCAGAAGGGTATCTGTCAGATGAATTTTGGAATTTCTTACCTCTTCCATTTGGCACAGGTAGTCCTTTTATGGGTACAGATCACCATTTCCATCCTAGGTAATACGTGGGGTGTTTGGATTGGTTTCAAGGATGAGGGGTAGATGGCCTCCTTAAATGAATCAGGGACCAAATCACGTAGATGGTGGTAGGAATGACCATTTACGCATGTTTGGAGTTAATGCGAGGGGACAGGGGTGCAGAGCCTTGAGAAATGGTAAGTGGTGGATAAAAGTAGTTTTAGGGTCCCCTTAGAATGGTTTTAGGAAACCGCCTTCAAGGTCCTAAATTTAGTAAAAGGCGCCACGTGGAACTGGTGCTTTTCTATTTAGGAGCGGCTTTGTTGGATTAAAGAACGAATAGCTTGGATGCCCTGAAATACTGACTGCCATCGATCTTTTTAGTTATCTCTAAGATGAGCACTCATTAGTATACCTTTCCTGCATTTGGCCCACCTTCGTTGTCGTATAACTTCCTGGTGGCTCCCACCTACAGAAACCGCCCTGATTGTCCCCCAAGTGGTTTTAGGGGATTAAAGATATGGTTTGGGAAAACCATTTTTCACCCCCTGAATGTTTGGAGAGGCAACACCTATCTCTGGTGGTATTTAATCAAGTGCGCTCTTAGGGATTTAAAATCCGGGCTACTCCCCCCTTGACTAGATCTCGTTCGTTGATGAAACTGCCTCTCGAACTCTTGAAACCTCTATCGGCTCTTCCAATCTTTATGTGACAAGTGTGCCCCTCAAGATTCCCGTCTTCGATATGGTGATCCTCTCTTCACTGTAACCAAGCCATTTGTGGATGATATTACTAACATCGGCTTCAATGGGGACAACCTTTTCCTCCGGGAGAGGCTTAGAACAATAGACTAGTGCCTTCCAAGTCTATTGGGTTATGGAGTCATGCCCCCCCCCTTTTTATCTTCCTTCAGAGAAGTGACTACCACTGCTTGAGGACCAGTGACCATACTGGGATGCTAGTGTTGTAGTCATGATATAGAATTTTTTATGTTACATATATGGCATGGAGATCTTCCTTCTCACGACGGATGAAGACCTCTCGCACCCTTTCTCAAGTTACCCTTAAATAATTTCCCATGGATCGTGGATTTTTCTATGATTGGATTTCTTTTCCAAACATTCCTTTCGAAAACAGCCATTCCAAAATATCCAGTTGACTGCTACTTTAACCTCGCTCTGGTGCCTATTCCCAGTATTTTTTATGTTCCTGTGACCATCCTGAGGTTGACCGTTATTTGGACTTCCTGGGGTAGGTTTGTGAGATTTTTCTTCTTCCTTCAAACTTAGTAGCTGGCAATGCTTCCCTACCAACCCAGCTCTTTCCTAGGTAGTCCATCCAGTGACCATTGGAAAATTTGTGATACGAGGATCAAGATGCGTAGCTTCATGTTTTTCAATATTGCTTGCCTTGGCTGAGCTTGATTTGTTGGGATCCCTTCTTTTGTCCTGGACCAGTGGGAGAAGTGTTCTTTCCTCCCCAAATTTCACTTCTGCTACGATCCTTTCAGAACGTGTCTTCTTTGCTTCACCCACACTTCCTCTGTCAGTGCACCTTCGTTCCTCTGATAATGCTGCTTCTCCTACATGCTGGTTTTCCATTGACAACATGTAGAAATTTGCCTCCTTGTTCTCTGAATCTGTAGGATAGTTTTCAGGGCTATCAACCTTGATTACAGTATATGCCATCATGATCTCATGATACAACTTTCTAGAATTTCCTGCAATCATTGGTATCATCGCATACTTCATGTCCATTTGTAAAGTCCCTCCCAACTTTCTTTCCCAATTTCTTGATAACAGCATGTCATACTTTGCAGGAACATCTGCTACTACAACATCCATTTTCACACTCTTATCTGGTAGCTAAGAAAGAATGACTGTCAATCCCACTATCATGCATATACACTTTACTTCTCTTGAATCAAGACTATAGAGGTCGTGACAAGATCTAGTAACTTTCAGTCCTAGTTGTTCCATGACTACTCTAGGCATTAAATTATGAGACGCTACAGAGTCCATCATGCAATTGTGAAGCAATTTTCCGTGCACTCTTAGGGTGATGAAAAAGGGGGCGGTAAATGTTTCCTGATCATCAAAATAAGGATTACATTGAAAAATTGGGTCCTGATCACTTGGAATTATAGAATCATGCTCCCCATCCTTCCTGGCCTAAATAACAAACTTCTGATACTTTTTCGATACAATGGATTCTTCATTAATTCAGTGAAGGGAATAGCTACTTTTAGCTTACTAAATTCCTATTCCAGATCAAAAGAGGTAGAGGTTCTTTGACAGTTGTCAATCTAAGCCGATATCTAAGATGAATTCTTGGGAGGAGCCCTATTTGACTCATATGTCAAATCTAGTGTGGACTTCTCATCGCCTCTCCTTTGTAGGTCTCCCGACAGATCATTGTGTGGGATTCTATGTCTCAGGACCTCATCTCTTCCTTGGGAGTTCAGTACCTTTGATGAATTATGTTTATATGTGTATGAAGACTCATAATCCTCTCTAGTGAGGTGCATAGGAGAAGGATTCTCTTCCATCCAGTTCATGTGTCCATTGAACCCCTCCTGAAGTACTTCCGTTGGTCCTTTGGCTAGGCCACTCTTTTTCTTGATAATAGGTGGTTTCAATGGTTGTTCTTCATTTTCTTTCTTTTTGTATATTATTTGAGGATCGGGAGGTCGCCCACAACATGTAAGGGGTTGGGTTAGTGTTTTCCTGTTGAGACTTGCTTTTGTCTAATTCCATTTGAGAAATTTTGTTTGGCAAACTCTTGATAACGCAGGCCATTCTATCGATCTTTGTGCCCCGTGAATCTCCTATTTCTGAGCCAATGCAACTTTCTTTGGGTCTAGTCTTATTTATCATTCCATGCTCTGGAAGCATATTCAGGTATTGGGTAGTCATATCATCCAGGGGAGTGGGAAATCACAGAGGTCTTTGATACATGAATTGGCTGGTGAGGTAACGAGGGGATTGGGAAGGTTAGTAAGAGTTGAATCCTCTTCATTTGAAGCAAGGATCTTTCAGAAACTAGGAAAATCAAAAGGAGTATGAGGATCTTGATGCAAAGGCTCGTTGTTAGGGGTTCGAACAATAAATTCAGACTGGGGAAACTGAAGGCCGAAAAAAATGGAGGAGAAGGATCGTTGATAACTTGGTGGAGTAGACTGGTATCTTCCACGTCTATGTCTCCAAGAGACTGAATCTTCAAGGGCCACAAATTCTTCGTGACTAGGGTTCTGGCGAGTGTGTCTTCGTCCAGATGCCATGTTTGCTATTGTTGAGTCGCCGGGTGGATAACATCTTGCAACTCAATTTCATCCACCATGAAACTGAGAGCATATAATTTTTTCATTATACCCAGGGAAGATATATCTTCTTTATTGCATCCCCGGAAATGGCACCAAAAAGGATGTTAGTCCCAGAGACGTTCTAAAGATGTCTTTTAGAACTATTCCTAGGCATCAATAATCACTTCTGAAACTTTACTTAATCACAACATAAATGATAGAAACAATGTAGAATTCCAATCTTGAAAGGTTAATGGGCAGTATTTCAGTGTGCCAAGAAATTAGACTTTTGTTGGCAAATGGAAAATGGAATGCTGCAAGATAAAGGTAATATTAAAGTAAATCTTTATTTCACATTTATAGAATGATGTATTGAGCCTGAGAGAGGAATTCAACAGTCTTTACAAAATTAGACACAGAAAAACACTGAATAATATGAGGGCATAACTTCAAGATAAATCAGCATGAATACTCCAATTACTAATCACCATAGAAGAAATACATTTAAGCATAAGCACTCATAAACTCAAAACAACTCTGCAGATCATACATAAATGGAAGAGATGAAAAAACAACAGAAGATACTAGTTGTGCACATCAAAACTTTGTTTTCTTTGTATTGATCAACCATCCAACATAGAAGTAATACTTCTTACATAAGAGAGCCAACCTTTGGCATATGCCTCCTTTGGCCTTATATGTTAAATTTTCAGTATTAAATCACAATACTATAGGATCTTTGCTGAGAGAATAACATCTACAGTATATCAATGCATGACAATCATAATATGACAAGCATCACAAGCATCATAAGAATCAAAAGCATAGAGACAAGAGACACAGAGTTTCCGTGGGGAAAACCCTAAGGTGAAAAACCCCACAACTTCCTCAGAGATAGAGAGAGCAATGGCTCAACCAAAATACAACCAAATAATACAGAGATAGTCTCCTAGCAGATGATCCTCCTCCTCCTCACTAGTGCGCCACTTTCCAGAGAGAGAGATAGATACTTTTCCGAGTGAGTAAAATAGAGATCTCCTATCTCTATTTATACTCACCTTTTTGCCCAGTGACCTACTGGGGCCGACTTGTCTACTTGAGTACATCCACATTATATTATATATTAATTAGGGCCGACCCCATAAGGTGGTCTAATAACCCATAGGCAAGTACACACACTTGCGACACTTGTCAATCCACATGACGACACTTCCTTATAGAGGAATAACACATCTCTTATAAGGGTACAATAAATATATATATAATACACAGATGAAATACATTCCGAAGTTACATATACATCAACACTCCCTCTTAACTAGGAAGGTATTTCTCGACACGGATCTGCTAGACAAGTCTTCTTCTCTGGATCATCGTCATCGATGCATCGTCATCATCATCGTCACTGCTGCTGCTATCTCATCCAATCTCTGTCTCTACTCGTCATAGGAAGTTCTACAGAGCCAGTCCTTTTTCATACTGGATGTAGGCCCACCACCTGCAGGTCTTCGTCATCACTGGCCATACTGTGGAATCCTCAGGACTTATTACGTGCGTCACAAAACCTCGAAAGAGCATCCCAGGATATTACGGGTACACAACTCCAACCTGTAGGATCTCCCAGGGCGCTATTACATGTGACCCCACCACAAAACCTCGAAAGAGCATCTTAGGATGTTACGGGTACACAACTCCGACCTAAGATCTCCCAGGGCACAAATTACATGTGGTCCACCACAAAACCTAGCAAGAGCATCTCAGGATGTTACGGGTACACAACTCCGACCTGAGATCTCCTAGGGCACAAATTACATGTGGTCCACCACAAAACCTAGCAAGAGCATCTCAGGATGTTACGGGTACACAACTACGACCTGAGATCTCCTAGGGCACAAATTACATGTGGTCATGGCAAAACCTCGCAAGAGCATCTCAGGATGTTATGGGTACACAACTCCGACCTGAAATCTCCCAGGGCCCAAATTACATGCCATAGGACAAAACCTCGCAAGAGCATCTCAGGATGTTACGGGTACACAACTCCGACCTGAGATCTCCCAGGGCACAAATTACATGTCCTCCCAGAGCAATGTCTCGACAGAGCATCCCAGGCTGTTACGGGTACACAACTCCGACCTATAGGATCTCCCAGACATGCTCATCTGCACAACCTGATCCACGGCCACAGAGTATCAACCTGATACTCACCATACATCATCCTGATGTACTCATGATCGTCCTGATCATAATCACTGCAACGTCCTGCTGCAAGTCATCTGGAGCAACATCCTGAAGCTCGTCATCCATGATCGTCCTGATCATCAATGCAACATCCTGCTGCATGTCATCTGGAGCAACATCCTGAAGCTCGTCATCTATGATCATCCTGATCATCACTGCAACATCCTGCTGCATGTTGTCTGGAGCAACATCCTGAAGCTCGTCATCTATGATCATCCTGATCATCACTGCAACATCCTGCTGCATGATCTACCTGATCATCAATGCATCTTCCTGATGCATACCAAGTATCATACATGATCCTCCTGATCATCAATGTATCCACCTGATACAAATATATGATACATATCATCATACATGATCCTCCTGATCATCAATGCATCTACCTGATGCATACCAAGTATCTACCTGATACATATCATCATACATGATCCTCCTGATCATCAATGCATCTACCTGATGCATACCAAGTATCTACCTGATACATATCATCATACATGATCCTCCTGATCATCAATGTATCCACCTGATACAAATACAAATACATGATACATATCACCATACATGATCCACCTGATCATACAATGTATCCACCTGATACATATACAGATACATGGTCCAAGCATCCAACATGATGCATAAACAATACATACACATGATCCAACTGATCATATCCAGCATCCAACATGATGCGTACATACATACATAAAATGATCCAACTGATCATATCCTGCATCCAACATGATGCGTACATACATACATAAAATGATCCAACTGATCATATCCAGCAGAAACTAGAACATCATCCTAATGCTCATCATCCAGCGCTTACATCCACAGCCATGTGAAGGATCCTCCTTCCAGCATGCTTGGAATGGCTTCAGCAAATGTGTCCGTCACTTCTTCCTCGAAGTGTCCTTGATCTGAATAACGCCAAGCCTCTCTCTGAAGTACTCGAACTTCACCCTGGCTAGTGGCTTCGTCAGCACATCTGCAATCTGCTCGTCCGTCGCAATATACAGGAGCTTCACAGCTCCTCTCTGCACCATATCCCTGATATAGTGATATTTGATCTCTATGTGTTTCGACCTGTCATGAAACACTGGGTTCTCGGAAAGCTTCACACAACTCTGGTTATCACAGAAGATACCAGTAGCCTCCAACGGGAGATCAAATAACTCAGACAGTAGCTTCCGTAGCCATACTGCCTCACAACTAGCTGAACAGGCTGCAACATACTCAGCCTCAGCTATACTCAGTGCTATGCAGGACTGCTTCCTGCTAAACCAAGAGATCACACCTGATCCCATACTGAAGCAACACCCAGATGTGCTCTTCCTATCTGCAGCACTGCCAGCCCAATCTGAATCAACAAAACCCTGCAGGTTTACCTTTGATTCGCCTCATACCTGAGCCCATAATGCACTGTACCCTTCAGGTACCTCAGAACATACTTTACAGTAACCAGGTGAACACTTCTCAGATCCGTCAGGAACTGGCTCAATGTGTTCACAGCAAAGCAAATGTCTGGTCTCGTGTTTGTCAGGTACATCAAGGACCCAATCATCTGATGATACATAGTGATATCAACCGTCTCAGATGAAGCATCACATAGAAGCTTCAGATTCGATGCCATAGGTGTGGCCATGGCCTTGCAATCCATCATCCCGAATCTCTTCAGGATATCTACTGCATACTTCCCTTGTCCAATGAAGATTCCTTCTGCACTCTGCCACACCTCCATGCCAAAAACAAATAGTGGATCATTTCCAAGTTCTTCATCTCGAACTCGGTAGTAAGCTTCCGCTGCATGTCGGAAATCAAACTATTTTCACCTGTAACGAACAGGTTATCTGCATACAAAAGTAGTATCACTGGATTTCCTTCCTCAACCTTGTAGTAAAGGTTGGAATCCGCTTTACTCTTGGTAAAACCCAAACTGGATAGAAAGCTGTCTATCCTACCATACCAAGTTCTGCACACATATCTGACTACACCATGCTGTCTTGAAATCCATCTGGTGTATCTTCTATTTCATCACTTTTATATTTCTCAATGCTGTCATCTGCAATATGCTTTATTTGATAGTTCCATTTGGAAGTCATAACAAACTTCCCTTCACGTCTTGGGATTACATCCCATACATCATTCTTCATGATCGACGGATCATGGCATTCTATTTCTTCATCCCAGATCCTGGGAACTTCAATATCTTTAATAAATATCTTTGTTGCTGGAACAAATGTTGTAGTCCTTTTGTAGGAGATGGCATATGATCTTTCCTACACAACAAGTTAAATTGCATGATTAGAAAAACATCCCATAGTTTTCAGAACAAATTCTTACACATAAAGAAATATGTCATACAGTCATGCAATTATCTTTAGCCAATGCTTCAATACAACATTTATCCATATTCCGTAACTTTCTAGATGCCTTCCAATCTCTACCAGAACATTGTTAAGAGTGTGCACAACTCCCAACATGTCAGCAAAGAGGTTTCATTCTAGATAAGCAGCAATGGAATGTTGTACAGTGACATAGGCCACTTACCCATGTATATTAGTAGCATACTATTCATCAATGCAACTATTCTAATATGCAAAATACATATCCTAAGTCTAGGAACATGAGCATATACATCATTGAACAATTTTATTTAAACAGACAAATATGCAAGAAATTAAAATACTTATCTTTGTTTGTTCGTTGGGTAGACTCCCTCTGAGTCTTTGCTTCCTTACAGGAGCTGCTGGAGTCCTAGTCTGAAGTAGCTTCTTCTACACCTTTTTGTTGTGGAAAGATGGTCAACTCCCTCTAAATATCTGCATCCTTGCAGAAACTACTGAAGTGTGTTCCTTTGCTTTCTTGCAGGAACAACGGGAGTGTGCTCCCTCTTGATCTTTGCTTCCTGGATTACCTGTTCTTGAACTCATATTCATCGTTGGTCCCTATGCATGCTTATTAGTATCATGAGTGTGTTATCCTTGTGATCTCATATAAAATCATACATTCATTAGTATACTATTAAAAACACAATAATCTCAAGCATGTATAGTCATGATCATTTCAAACAGAAAATAACAAGAATTAGCTTTCAAGGTTTATGTAGGATTCTTAAGGTTAGTCAAATCATAACATGTCTAAACCTATAATTACTCAAACCTATGATTCTTCGGATTAGTTGAATCATCAGACAAGATAAGAGATATAATATGCATAAAAGTTGTGATTATTCAAACCTATACCTTCATGATTCTTTTGGTTAGTCATATCATCAATTATGGTAAGAAACATAATATGCAAACAACCATGATTATTCAAACTTATGGCTTCATGAATATTATCAACAACAGTATAAGATCCTAACACAAGGTAGGATTCTAGCTTGATATAGGAAAAACATACCTGGATTAGAATGCTAGCTATTTATGTCTAACATACCCGCATAATGTCTTCTTGTTCTTCGTCAATGACCTGCATAACTCATTAGTTAACTTTTGCAAAAACAAATTATATATACCTCTATGTGATCCATGACTATGGATGAATCTTTGTATTTATGTCACCATGGCATGTTCCGGTTGTCCCTTCAAATTGTACAAACCTCCCTCTTGCTTTCCAATCACTACTGCATCATCTATGGTCTTTCCCTTTGGCCACATTAGGACTTGGCCATCCACAAATGCAACCCTCATACCTTTTGCATCTAATGCAGAAATGGAGAGTAAGTTCTTCTTGAGCCCAGGTACATAAAGTACTTCCTTTATCTTCAATGATTTTCTAGAATCTAGGTTGTAGGAGGCTTCACCACTTCCTTTGATTGGGTATTGATAATCATCCCCAAGTTTCACCTTATGGGGTGATTCATGTTCAGATAGGTTCACAAAGGATTCTTTAAACCCAGTCATGTGTTTGGAAGCCCCCACTATCAATCAACCAATCATTACATCCATGGGAGATGGTACCTGTAAGAGCAGAAATTAGAACATATTCTTCTTCACTTGATGAGTCATCATCACTACTACTTTCTGCCCTAGCCTTCTTCTTTGGAGGTTCATCATCTTCGGCAGCATGAGCATGAAACCTTCTTTTGCTGCCCTTCTTCTTCTTACTGGAGTTGTTGTTATTATCCCTTTTGTTCTTGGGACAATCTGAAGCAAAGTGACCCTTCTCATTGCATGTGAAGCATCTTAGGTCCTTCTTATTCTTTTGATGGAATCTTTTGGGGTGAGGGTGATCCTTCTTGGTTTTGATTCTTTTGGTGTGAGCTGCAAGAGCTTGATCTTCACCTCCCATCTTTTCCTCACGAGCTATAAGTCTAGCTTCTTCTTGAGAACATTCTTCCCGAAGTCTACTGAAGGAGATCAACTTCTTCCTTGCACAAATTCCTTGAATAAAGGAATCCCATGACCTGGGTAGGCCATTTAGAGTGGTCATCACCACTTCACCATTCTCCACCATTTCATCTACTGCTTCTAATTGTTCCTTGATCTGAGAGACCCTTGAAAAGTAGGATTGAATGGTTTCCCCATTCTGAAACTTTACTGCTTTCAATTGGTTCCGCAGGGTCATCTTCCGATTTATGTTCTTTCCTTCAAATAGCTTGGTCAAAGATTCAAACATCTCTTTGGGTGTCTTGAGAGAAGACACATGGGGTATGAGATGGTCTTTGATAGAATCAGCAATGATTCTCTTTGCCTTGACCAAGTTCTTCTTGTGCAATACCTTGGCCTCTTCATCCTCTGGGATAGGGATGTCTTCTTTCACATATGAGTCCAACTCATTCTCTTCCAGGATTAGCCCAATCCTATACTTCCAGGCTCGGAAGTTATCAGCCCCTTCAAGCTTATCCTCAAGCTTGGTGTGAAGAGACATCTTTAAGAGTACTTCAAATGGAAATAGAAAAGATTTAGAACTTACCACTTGAAGTGCTGAAAACTGGATCTGGTCCCGGATTAGGGTTTGTCAGAGAAACCCTAAAAATTCAAAATGTGAATTTCAAAATTCCGAAAGGATAGAAAGATGCGCCTTGGAGAGCTGATCAGCCTAGTACATTTAGAATTTGAGATCAGCAAAGTCTTGTCCTTCAAAATTGCCTTTTTGTCCTCCCGGGTTCACTAGGGAGAGCCCTGAATTAGGGTTTGAGTTTCCCGGAGATCTACCCAGCCAAAAATCTCGATCCAAAGCTCAAACCTTCGATTTTTGCAAGGAGCTTCCAGCTGTACCTTCAGTTTCCAGAAATTCCTATTTTTGTGGAAACCCTAATTTTTAGGGCCAAAACTGAAAATGCTCGGAACTGAAATCTGATTGGACAGAAAGATGCGCCTTGATGAGTAGATCCAATCTACTATACTGAATTTCAAAAATCTGTGGAGAGAAACCCAATAAACAAGCAATACAAGCTTCCGTCACTGCAAAATGTCTTCTTCTCAGTTAAGCTCTGATACCATGTTAAATTTTCAGTATTAAATCACAATACTATAGGATCTTTGCTGAGAGAATAACATCTACAGTATATCAATGCATGACAATCATAATATGACAAGCATCACAAGCATCATAAGAATCAAAAGCATAGAAACAAGAGACACAGAGTTTCCGTGGGGAAAACCCTAAGGTGAAAAACCCCACAACTTCCTCAGAGATAGAGAGAGCAATGGCTCAACCAAAATACAACCAAATAATACAGAGATAGTCTCCTAGCAGATGATCCTCCTCCTCCTCACTAGTGCGCCACTTTCCAGAGAGAGAGATAGATACTTTTCCGAGTGAGTAAAATAGAGATCTCCTATCTCTATTTATACTCACCTTTTTGCCCAGTGACCTACTGGGGCCGACTTGTCTACTTGAGTACATCCACATTATATTATATATTAATTAGGGCCGACCCCATAAGGTGGTCTAATAACCCATAGGCAAGTACACACACTTGCGACACTTGTCAATCCACATGACGACACTTCCTTATAGAGGAATAACACATCTCTTATAAGGGTACAATAAATATATATATAATACACAGATGAAATACATTCCGAAGTTACATATACATCAACATTATATAGTCTTTCCATTCTATAACAAAATACTTCTCCCGCATTGTTTGTATTCCTCAACGGCTTTTGAAAATCAAAATATTACAAAAAGTTGTTGCTTTCCAATCGCTTAAATAAAGTCAATTCATGGTTCTCAACCAAAATCTATTACGTAAACAAAAAACCTTAAAAACTACAACTGATTAGAGAGTCTGGGACCCGCTCGCTTGCTGTGAGGATATGTTGTGCTGACTAGAAGATGTTTCGGCCATGGGTTATTTAGTTGAAGCTATGGCTTTTGCTTGATCTTTAGTAAACAGTTCCGACCTATTGACTATGATAAATCTAGAGATGGCCTTCCAATGCTTACCCATCGGGAAGGTGTAGTACTTGAGTTCTCTTAAGGATGAATCTAAATCAGTGCGGCTTTCAAAGGAAGCCTTAGGTAACCCTTTGAAAATAACATAAAGGTGATTCAATACTTCAAAATTAGAGTGTAGCTTATCCACCACTTCTTTCCCACTGAGTTCCTGAAGGGTATTTGTCATACGGATTTCGGAATTTCTTTCCTCTACCATTTGGGACAGGTAGTCATTTTTTGGGTACAAATCACCATTTCCATCCCAGGTAATAAGTGGGGTGTTTGGATTGGTTTCAAGGATGATGGGGAGATGGCCTCCTTAAATGCATCAGGCACCAAATCACGTAGATGGCGGCAGGAATGACCATTTACCCATGTTTGGAGTTAATGTGAGGGGACAGGGGTGTGGAGCCTCGGGAAATGGTAATTGGTGGATAAAATTAGTTTCAGGGTCCCCTTAGAATGGTTTTAGGAAACCGCCTTCAAGGTCCTAAATTTAGGAAAAGGCACCACGTGGAACTAGTGGTTTTCTATTTAGGAGTGACTTTGTTGGATTAAAGATTGAACAGCTTGGATGCCCTGAAATACCGACTTCCATCAATCTTTCGAGTTATCTCTGAGATGAGCACTCATTAGTATACCTTTCCCGCATGTGGCCCACTTTCATTATCGTATAACTACCTGGTGTCTCCCACCTACGGAAATCACCCTGATTGTCCCCCAAGTGGTTTCAGGGGATTAAAGATATGGTTTGGGAAAACTATTTTTCACCCCCTGAATGACTAGAGAGGCGACACCTGTCTCTGGCGGTATTTAGTAAGGGGTGATCTCAGGGATTTAAAATCCAGGCTACTTCCCCCCCCCCCCCCAACTAGATCTTGTTTGTTGATGAAACTACCTCTCGAACTCTTGAAACCTCTGCCGACTCTCCCAATCTTTATGTGATGAGTGTGCCCCTCTAGATTCTCATCTTCGAGACGGTGATTCTCTCTTCGGTGCAAACAAGCCATTTATGGATGATATTACTAACAGTTCAATTAGTTAGGGGGTGACCTAGCTGGGTAAAATGTCAAGTGAGAGATAAAGTATGAATAGAGGTGTTGTGTCTCTAATTTCAACACACAATCACTTGTGTATTGCGCATTAGGAGAGCAAGAGATATATATGTGAAGGAGAAGGAGCTCTTGCTTGGGTTTTCATCTTCGTAATTTTTGGTCATCTATATTGAGGAAGTTTTCCTGGGTTTTCTACCCCATGAGGGTTTCCCAGGATAAATTTGTGTCTTTTGTGTTTATGCTGTGCTTGTTATTCTTTCAGTGATCTAGTATATGCTATTGTTGTGAAATTGAATTGAATACTGATGTTATCTATATTAGCATATTGAATCTTAACATAAGTTTCTTCATTATATTCCCATTATTCCACGTTTGCAACGACTGTTCATGTGCAAAAACATAGCGCACTTTATGGATTACCATGCACAGAACAAAAGTCAATATGACATTATTTGAATGCCTACAAATGGGTCTGCATTTAGAGATATGGAGGAAAATGGCCTCACTTTAAAGAAGAACCTCGTAATATTAGGATTTCTTTGGCAGCAGATGGTGTCAATCCATTTGCAGAGATGAGATCCATTTACTCAGTGTGGCCTATTTTTTTTATCAACAATAACATTTCTTCATGGTTGTGAATAAAGAGGGAGCACATAATGTTGTCGATGATTGTTCCAGGTATATTGTGTCTACAACCTTTTTTTTTAATGTAGTGGCATCTCATTTGTCGTATTTCGTTGCATAATGTCATATATATATTTATTGTTTTTGTCTTGTGCAATATGGTTTATATATCTAAATGGTACGTCTCATCATTATATTTTTTATATGTTCAAATCAATCAGGTAAGTACCAAGTCAAAGATATGAATGTATATATCAAACCTCTTATTGACGAGCTACTAAAGTTATGGAATGGCATCACTATGTATGACGTATCTAGACGAATACGACAAAGGCAATTTTGATTCCATGCAATGCTTGTATGGATAATATATGATGCCCGAGGGTTAACCCCTTTTTGCGGCATGTAATTATAAGTTCCACTTTATTTGCATTTAATTTTATGAACTAGTTAATATACTACGCACGCATGTTTTTCTAAATAATCCAGTCATTTTGTATATAATTATAATTATAATTGACATAGATATTCCATCTCTTTAGGTAGGTCTTCATACAAAGGGGAAATTTGCATGTCCAGTTTGTGGTCCTAAGATCAAATCTCATCGTTCAAAAAGCTTAGGAAAGGAGGTGTTTGATGAGTATAGACACTTCCTCTCTAAGAATCACAGGTATTGAACTACTGAAAAACATCTATTCAATATCAAGCAAGAGATTGCATTAAAACCACAAAGAATGACACCTCACCTATGGAAGTTACAATATAATAGAAATCGTCAAGGTACGTATGAATCATCGTATATGAAATGTTATATTGTATTTTTTTATTGTTTGTTGTTTACTATAATTGACATTGGTTTATGCAATTTCTTTATAAACTACTATTCATGATTGTCGTTCATGTGATCATGAAGGCATTAATGGGCTTCCACAAGGAATGAAAATTTATCCTAGATAATTTAGTAGGTTTCCCTACTATGAGCACCTACAAACTGCTCATATGTTTGATACAATGCATATCGGCAAGAATGTGATTGAAACATTATGGATAATATTGGATGGAAGGAGTGAGAAAGAAAAAATTGTCAAAATTTGCAAAGACATTCAAGAAGGAAACCATGCAATGAAACACGTCATTCAATTTCATAGCAACGGAGAGAAAATTAATATAAACTCACTTCCATGGATGTTAACGAACCAGCAAAGTAATGTTGTAAAAGAAGTCATGCGAAAAATTAAATTTCCCACTGAATTTTGTGCGAACATGAAGTAACAAAGAAAGGTGATTTTGCGGGTGTGAAAACGCATGATTGGCATGTCTTCATGAAGGTAATTATTATGGTATGCATTTAATTATTATTTTTTTCTATTCCATTGAATATGGTTGGTATTTTTGTTTGTCTACTCTTTGTTTAAAAAATGAAACGATTTGTATATTGTTATAGTATGTTCTACCTCTCTCTCTCCTGGATAACTTCGACAACAATGTCAAACAAGTAATATATAATCTTGGGAAAAACATGAGGTAAGTAGTGATTTTTTGAATGCGCTTAGTGTTTCTTTGATTCATCATAGAACTTATATTTTATTTTTTTTCTCTAATTCATGTGATGTAATATATTTTTTTTTTCTTAAATCTCTTGATTGGGTTGTCATATCACTTGTAGATGGTTGTCATCTAAATAATTCCATAAAGAAGATATAAAGTATTGGAGGAGATAAATTCCCTGTTTCATGTGTGAAATGAAGAAGCATACACCTTCGGCATTTTTCAATGCATAGGAACACTACCTCATACACCATGTTGAGGAGATTGAATTGTGTGGAACTACGCACTCAAGGTCCATGTGGATGGTTGAGAGGCACTTGAAATTTATGAAGGGTTTGGTTAGACAATGAGCACATGCTGAGGGTTCTATGATGGAAAGATATATGGTATACTAAAACATGTTGTATATTAGTGAATATCTTCCTATATTAGCATCAAAGCTCAATTTACATCGCATTTGTGATATGGACTCCAATAAATATTTCGAAGGGGAGTACCTGAAGGGGAGTACCTAAAGGGGAAAGGTATATCAAGGAAGGTGAAAGGTGATATAACACATTTGATAGTTGATTTTTATGTATATATATATCGACATACATATTCTATTTTTATATTCAATATTTTGCATCAATTTAGAGTGTAATATACTTTGTTAAGTGACTATACATTTGCATTGAATTTTAATTTTATTGTCATCAAATAGTTGGTCGAGAGTGGGATGCAATTCATTTATACATCCCAAACAATCTTGACTGGATGAAGGTATGGATTGAACGATGTGAACAATCTGGTCATGGAATATCATGGGAAGGTGTGGCTTCATTGGTTAAAGTTGCACATCGCAATGGAGATACCAATCCAACACAAAGGGAAATCGATTTAGCATATTGTTTAAAAGATAAGTAGGTAAGCATATTAATCAACCACACTATTTTTTTTTGGAAACATATTGTCATTGTACACGCTGATTTTTTTCCCTGTATGGAATTATAAACATGCACTTAATAATAAATATTGGATCATTATGAAAACTTTTCTTGTATGGCTTGTTGTAGGTAAAACACCATAATGCTATGTGGTGCAATGGATGTAGATATCACATCAAAACGTTGGATGAAACTAAAAATTCATTAGATTGTGGAATATCTGCAATCTTTGAGGTGACCAATGTTTCCTCTAGAAGTGATAGACATCCAGAACTCTCTGAAAATCAATACTATGGGTATGTGGAAGACATTCTTCAATGTGACTTTAACTCCTTCAAGGTATTTCTGTTCGTTGTCAAGTGGTACAGGTGTCGATTGAATCAACGTGATCCCGATAAAACAAGTATTGAACATGATAATGGATTTACCATGGTAAATACAAGGTTGTTTGAGCTAGGAACAGATCCCTATGTTCTTCCAACCCAATCTGAATAGGTATTTTACTCTGAGGTTCCAGGTAGAGCGGTTTGGTAATTTGCTATGAGACACGATCCAAGAGGAAGGCCAGTAAAGTATAATGTAGATGAAGGTAATGAAGACGCTCTCGAAGAAGAAGATGACGTTGAATATGATCATGCTCAACATGAGTTAGATAATCATGTTCCAGAAGAAGATGTCGAATAATTAGTTTAATCAGATGATGTATTAGACAATGTCCATCAAGATGATATCGACGATGACATGATGA